>CM038350.1:1392914-1612360 GCA_021464625.1 Proterorhinus semilunaris | reverse complement strand
CTCTCTCTCTCCTCCCTCTCTCCTCTCCCCTCCCTCTCTCCTTCTCTCTCTCCTCTCTCCTTCTCTCTCCTCTCTCCCCCCTCCTCCTCCCCCCTCCCTCCCCTCATTATCTCCTCTCTCATTATCTCTTTCCTCTTCCCTCCCCTCCCTCTCTCCCCCTCTCTCTCCTCTCCCCTCTCTCCCCCTCCCCCCTTCTCTCTCCCCCTCTCTCTCATCCCTCTCTCCTCTCCCTCCCTCTCTCCTTCTTTCTCTCCTCTCTCCTTCTCTCTCCCCTCTCTCTCCTCCCCCTCCCTCCCCTCCCTCTCTCCTTTCTCTTTCCTCTTCCCTCCCCTCCCTCTCTCCCTCTCTCTCTCCTCCCTCTCTCCTCTCCCTCCCTCTCTCCCTCTCTCCTTCTCTCTCCTCTTCTCTCTCCTCTCCCCTCTCTCTCTCCTCTCCCCTCTCTCTCCTCTCCCTCCCCTCCCTCTCTCCCCTCCCTCTCTCCCCTCTCCCCTCTCTCCTTCTCTCCTCCTCTCTCCCCTCTCTCTCCCCTCTCTCTCCTCCCTCCCCTCCCTCTCTCCCTCTCTCCTCTCCCCTCTCTCTCCTCTCCCTCTCTCTCCTCTCCTCTCTCTCTCTCTCTCCCTCTCCCTCCCCTCTCTCCCCCTCTCTCTCCCTCCCTCCCTCTCCCTCCCCCTCCCTCTCTCCCCTCTCTCCTCTTCTCCTCCCTCTCTCCTCTCCCTCCCCTCCCTCTCTCCTTCTCTCTCTCCTCTCCCCCTCCTCTCTGCCCTCTCTCTCCTCTCTCCCCTCTCTCTCCTCTCTCTCCCCTCTCTCCTTCTCTCTTCCCTCTCTCCTTCTCTCTCTCCTCTCCCCCCTCTCCTCTCCCCTCCCCCCTCCCTCTCTCCCCTCTCTCTCCTCCCTCTCTCCTCTCCCCTCCCTCTCTCCTTCTCTCTCTCCTCTCTCCTTCTCTCTCCTCTCTCCCCCCTCTCTCCTCCCCCCTCCCTCCCCTCATTATCTCCTCTCTCATTATCTCTTTCCTCTTCCCTCCCCTCCCTCTCTCCCCCTCTCTCTCCTCCCTCTCTCCCCTCCCCCCCTTCTCTCTCCCCTCTCTCTCCTCCCTCTCTCCTCTCCCCTCCCTCTCTCCTTCTTTCTCTCCTCTCTCCTTCTCTCTCCCCTCTCTCTCCTCCCCCCTCCCTCCCCTCCCTCTCTCCTTATCTCTTTCCTCTTCCCTCCCCTCCCTCTCTCCCCTCTCTCTCCTCCCTCTCTCCTCTCCCCTCCCTCTCTCCCCTCTCTCCTCTCTCTCTCTCTCTCTCTCCTCTCCCCTCTCTCTCCTCTCCCTCCCTCTCTCCCTCTCTCTCCCTCTCCCTCTCTCCTCCTCTCCTCCTCTCCTCCTCTCTCCCCTCTCTCCCCTCCCTCTCTCCCCTCCCTCTCCTCCCTCTCTCCTCTCCCCTCCCTCTCTCCCCTCTCTCCTTCTCTCTCTCTCCTCTCTCTCTCTCTCTCTCCTCTCCCCCCCTCTCTCTCCCCTCTCTCTCCTCTCCCTCCCCCTCCCTCTCTCCTCTCTCTCTCCTCTCTCTCCTCCCTCTCCCCCTCTCCTCTCTCCTTCTCTCTCTCTCCTCTCTCTCCTCTTCCCCCTCTCTCTCTCTCTCTCCTCCTCTCTCCTCTCTCCCCTCTCTCTCTCCTTTCTCCTCTCTCTCTTCCTCTCCCCTCTCTCTCCTCCCTCTCTCCCCTCCCCTCCCCCCCTCCCCTCCCTCCCTCCCCTCTCTCTCCTCTTCCCTCCCTCTCTCTCCCTCTCCTCCCTCTCTCCTCTCTCCCCTCTCTCTCCTATCTCATTCTCTCTTTCCTCTTCCCTCCCCTCCCTCTCTCCCCTCTCTCCTTCTCTCTCCCCTCCCTCTCTCCTCTCCCCTCCCTCTCTCCCCTCTCTCCTTCTCTCTCCCCTCTCCCTCCCCTCCCTTTCTCCCCTCTCCTGTCTCCTCCCCTCCCTCTCCTCCCTCTCTCCCCCGTCTCTCTCCTCCCTCTCTCCTTCCCTCCCTCTCTCCTCTCTCCCCCCTCTCCTCTCCCCTCCCCCCTCTCTCTCCTCCCTCTCTCCTCTCCCCTCCCTCTCTCCTCTCTCATTCTCTCTTTCCTCTTCCCTCCCTCTCTTCTCTCCCCTCTCTCCCCTCTCTCTCCCCTCTCTCTCCTCTCTCCCCTCTCTCTCTTTCTCTCTCCTCCCTCTCCTCTCTCCCCTCCCCTCCCTCTCTTCTCTCCCCTCTCTCCTTCTCTCTCCCCTCTCTCTCCTCTCTCCCCTCTCTCCTTCTCTCTCCTCCCTCTCTCCTCTCCCCTCCCTCCCCTCCCTCTCTCCCCTCTCTCCTCCCTCTCTCCTCTCTCCCCTCCCTCTCTCCTCTACCCTCCCTCCCCTCACTCTCTCCTTCTCTCTCTCCTCTCCTTCTCTCCCCTCTACCCTCCCTCCCCTCCTTCTCTCCTCTCTCATTCTCTCTTTCCTCTTCCCTCCCCTCCCTCTCTCCCCTCTCTCTCCTCCCTCTCTCCTCTCTCCCCTCCCTCTCTCCTCTACCCTCCCTCCCCTCCTCTCTCCTTCTCTATCCCCTCTCTCTCCTCTCTCCCCTGTCTCTCTCCTCTCTCCCTCTCCTCTCTCTCTCCCCCTCTCTCCTCTCCCCTCTCTCTCCTCCCTCTCTCGCCTCTCTCTTCTCTCTCTCTCCTCTGTCTCCTCCCTCTCTCCTCTCTCTTCTCTCTCTCTCCTCTGTCTCCTCCCTCTCTCCTCTCCCCTCCCTCTCTCCTCTCTCCTTCTCTCTCTCCTCTCCCCTCCCTCTCTCCTCTCTCATTCTCTCTTTCCTCTTCCCTCCCCTCCCTCTCTCCTCTCCCTCCCTTCCCTCTCTCCTTCTCTCTCCCCTCTCTCTCCTCTCTCCCCTCTCTCTCTTTCTCTCTCCTCCCTCTCTCCTCCCTCTCTCCCCTCCCTCCCTCTCTCCCCTCTCTCCTTCTCTCTCCCCTCCCTCTCTCTCCTCTCTCTCGTCCCTCTCTCCCCTCTCTCCTTCTCTCTCCCCTCTCTCTCTCTCTCTCTCTCTCTCTCTCTCTCCAATACTAATAATTCTGCTAAAATCACATTAAAGTAAGATCAGGCTTTTGTCCTGCTGAGATCTGCATTAATTCTGCTGCCTCTTTGCTTTGGCTTTAACTCAAGCTGGACTTTTTATGTTTTGTTCTGTTTTACATTCTGTTGATTGTTTCAGGAGCAGATTTCTGTTGGATTATTCCGTTTAGTAAAGTTCGTGTGTGTTGTTTGCACTTTGGGCAGAGCTCTGTTTTTAAATGTGATCTAGAAATAAAGTTGACTTCAAAGTAAGTGCTCCTTTTAAAAGTGCAGTGTTTCTGGGCTCATATATCCCGCTCTCTGCTGCCCCCTGCTGTCCTTGCTCTGCTACAGCCGTGTCCTCTCCTGTAGACTTTAACCCTTATGTTCCATTAGAGGCTTTTGGACAAACATTAGAGATGAACATTTTTCACATAATGATGTTAATGCACTTCAGTTCTGCACAAAACTAATAACGTTTGAAAAATATCAAATTTATTAGTCCTCTCCTCTCTCCTCTCTCTCTCCTTCTCTCTCCCCTCTGTCTCCTCTGTCTCCCCCCGCGCTCTCTCCCCTCCCTCTCTCCTCTCTCTCTCCTCTCCCCTCTCTCTCCTTCTCTCTCCCCTCTCTCTCCTCTGTCTCCCCCCGCTCTCTCTCCCCTCTCTCCTCTCTCTCTCCTTCTCTCTCCCCTCTCTCTCCTCTGTCTCCCCCCGCTCTCTCTCCCCTCTCTCTCCTCTCTCCTCTCCCCTCTCTCTCCTTCTCTCTCCCCTCTCTCTCCTCTGTCTCCCCTCTCTCTCCTCTCTCTCCCCTCTCTCTCCCCTCTCTCTCCTCTCTCTCTTCTCTCTCCCCCCTCTCGCTCCTCTCTCTCTCTCCCCTCTCTCTCCCCTCTCTCTCCTCTCTCTCCTACAAAACTCATCGATCACTTTCTTTCTCAGTGCATTTTGTGACTTTTGTGTTTTTGTGTCATGTGTGTTGTGTTTTTGTGTCATGTGTGTGGCTGTTGTGACACTTGAAGCTTTTGGATTTGGTTAAAGCCAAACTGGAGAAACTGTGCTGGGTTCAGACGGGGGTCAGAGGTCAATGCTCAGTTTAGGCGCGTCACATTTAAACCTGTCCTTTATTTCAAAAACAAACAAATCTAACATTTTGAAAAGAGTCCGGGAGCCGGACCCTCCCCAGGCTTTTCCAGAGTCTGATCTTTCATCAGAGTAAACCTCGGGTCATTACCAGTGGGACCTTCAGTTGGAACCACTTTAACGGGACAGGCTTCAGACAGTGCTGTGGTCACAGAGTCACAGATTCATGACATTTAGAACAAAGAAAGCCGACATGATGAGGAACAAAGTCAGATCACACTTTCCAAATCTGAAACTATAGATCTACAAACATGTCCCACAGATACAAAAGCCCTTCACACATGACGCCATTATTGTCTTTGTGTTTATCTGTAACCTTTAAATGGAAACAGTGTGGCTAATGCTAACGGCTATAGGAAAAACACATGGAGGAGGCTCAGGGTTTGAGTCCAATAACATGTTTTTAATGACATTTTAACTCCACAAATACAAAGAATATGAAAGAAAAACAAAACATTTGATCAGAGGAAAAAGAATCAGACGAAACAGGAAACATTTCAGCCCAAACTGCAGCTCAACATGTTTTACACCAAAATGTTGGTTTAGTCCAAGAACTGATTCAGTAAAAAGCAACGTCACAACTTTACAATGAATTTAGAGTCGGCCATTTTAAATCTGCGTCATGTGACCAACAGCAGTCATGTGACTTTTCTGTTTCAGGAGCCGCGGCTGCGAACGGGAACTCAACAAGTAAATACACCACAGAGCTAACCACTCTGCCACACGGCTAACCGCTCTGCCACACGGCTAACCACTGTGCCACAGCTAACCGCTGTGCCACACGGCTAACCACTCTGCCACACGGCTAACCACTGTGCCACACTGCTAACCGCTGTGCCACACGGCTAACCGCTCTGCCACACGGCTAACCACTGTGCCACACTGCTAACCACTGTGCCACACGGCTAACCACTCTGCCACACGGCTAACCACTGTGCCACACAGCTAACCGCTCTGCCACACGGCTAACCGCTGTGCCACACGGCTAACCGCTCTGCCACACGGCTAACCGCTGTGCCACACGGCTAACCGCTCTGCCACACGGCTAACCGCTCTGCCACACGGCTAACCGCTCTGCCACACGGCTAACCACTCTGCCACACAGCTAACCCCTCTGCCACACGGCTAACCACTCTGCCGCACGGCTAACCACTGTGCCACACGGCTAACCGCTCTGCCACACGGCTAACCACTCTGCCACACAGCTAACCGCTCTGCCGCACGGCTAACCGCCCTGCCACACGGCTAACCGCTCTGCCACACGGCTAACCGCTCTGCCACACGGCTAACCGCTCTGCCACACGGCTAACCACTCTGCCACACGGCTAACCGCTCTGCCGCACGGCTAACCGCTCTGCCACACGGCTAACCACTCTGCCACACGGCTAACCGCTCTGCCACACGGCTAACCGCTCTGCCACACAGCTAACCGCTCTGCCACACGGCTAACCACTCTGCCACACGGCTAACCGCTCTGCCGCACGGCTAACCGCTCTGCCACACAGCTAACCACTCTGCCACACAGCTAACCGCTCTGCCACACGGCTAACCGCTCTGCCACACAGCTAACCACTCTGCCACACGGCTAACCACTCTGCCACACGGCTAACCGCTCTGCCACACGGCTAACCGCTCTGCCACACGGCTAACCGCTCTGCCACACGGCTAACCGCTCTGCCACACGGCTAACCGCTGTGCCACACGGCTAACCGCTGTGCCACACGGCTAACCGCTCTGCCACACGACTAACCGCTCTGCCACACGGCTAACCGCTGTGCCACACGGCTAACCGCTGTGCTACACGGCTAACCGCTCTGCCACACGGCTAACCGCTGTGCCACACGGCTAACCGCTCTGCCACACGGCTAACCGCTGTGCCACACGGCTAACCGCTCTGCCACACGGCTAACCGCTCTGCCACACGACTAACCGCTCTGCCACACGGCTAACCGCTGTGCAACACGGCTAACCGCTCTGCCACACGGCTAACCGCTCTGCCACACGGCTAACCGCCCTGCCACACGGCTAACCGCTCTGCCACACGACTAACCGCTCTGCCACACGACTAACCGCTCTGCCACACGGCTAACCGCTCTGCCACACGGCTAACCACTCTGCCACACAGCTAACCGCTCTGCCACACGGCTAACCACTCTGCCACACGACTAACCGCTCTGCCACACGGCTAACCGCTCTGCCACACGACTAACCGCTCTGCCACACGGCTAACCACTCTGCCACACGACTAACCGCCCTGCCACACGGCTAACCGCTCTGCCACACGACTAACCGCTCTGCCACACGGCTAACCGCTCTGCCACACGGCTAACCACTCTGCCACACAGCTAACCGCTCTGCCACACGACTAACCGCTCTGCCACACGGCTAACCGCTGTGCAACACGGCTAACCGCTCTGCCACACGGCTAACCGCTCTGCCACACGGCTAACCGCCCTGCCACACGGCTAACCGCTCTGCCACACGGCTAACCGCTCTGCCACACGACTAACCGCTCTGCCACACGGCTAACCGCTGTGCCACACGGCTAACCGCTGTGCTACACGGCTAACCGCTCTGCCACACGGCTAACCGCTGTGCCACACGGCTAACCGCTCTGCCACACGGCTAACCGCTGTGCCACACGGCTAACCGCTCTGCCACACGGCTAACCGCTCTGCCACACGACTAACCGCTCTGCCACACGGCTAACCGCTGTGCAACACGGCTAACCGCTCTGCCACACGGCTAACCGCTCTGCCACACGGCTAACCGCCCTGCCACACGGCTAACCGCTCTGCCACACGACTAACCGCTCTGCCACACGACTAACCGCTCTGCCACACTGCTAACCGCTGTGCAACACGGCTAACCGCTGTGCCACACGGCTAACCGCCCTGCCACACGGCTAACCGCTCTGCCACACGACTAACCGCTCTGCCACACGACTAACCGCTCTGCCACACGGCTAACCGCTGTGCAACACGGCTAACCGCTCTGCCACACGGCTAACCGCTCTGCCACACGGCTAACCGCTCTGCCACACGGCTAACCGCTCTGCCACACGGCTAACCGCTCTGCCACACGGCTAACCACTGTGCCACACGGCTAACCGCTCTGCCACACGGCTAACCGCTGTGCCACACGGCTAACCGCTCTGCCACCGCCTGTTGTTTCAGAGCCGTACAGTCTGAGGTTGGTCGATGGTCACAGTCGGTGTCAGGGGCGGCTGCAGGTGCAGAGGGCGGGGCAGGACTGGACTGAAGTGAGTCCATGGTTCGCTCCTCTGGGGTTTGGAAACAGAGCGTGTTCTGAGATGGACTGTGGTTCTGTTCTGAGTCTGGAGAAGAAAACAGGTCCATCCAGAAAAGCAGTTCGTCTCGATCCTCCCCTCTGTCTCGACTCTTCACTGATCGACTGTTTCTCTGGCACTGGTTCCTCTCCCTTCAGTCTGGATCTGACCTGTTCAGGTGAGTCTGAAACACTACAATAATAAATAATACTCATAGTTTTCAGTGACGTCGCTTAAAGGGCAGTAACCATGGCGACCAGCGCTGGAAGAAAAACTCAAATAGTTTCAATAAAAGTACAAAGACTTTACTGAAGTAAAAGTATCAAAGTATCTACTTTCAGAAGTACTTTCAGTAAAAAGTCCAAGTATTTGAGACACTTTACTGTGAGGTCACGGTGAGGTCAAGGGCTTGGAACCAGAGGGGCGTAAGTGGCATTTTGGGCAAAAATGAGTTCTATACATCAAATTAAAGGTCTTGATGAGCTCGATCTAGTTGTGCCAAAAAGACGTATCAGAAATCACCCTGTATTGAATAAAGCAACAAAACAACACAGACCTAACACAAAAGTTTGAGTATAGTTTGGAGCCAGAGGGCGTATGTCCACTTACGGCCCTCTGGGACTAATTGGCTGCACACATGGAACTGTCTCAGGCAGAAGTTTAGTTTATGAATATTATGGAGCAAACAGATGAATCTCGTGAAGAAGTGAAAGATGAGATGTTTTTGTATGCTGCTCCTCACTTGAGTGTTGGAGGTAAGAGTGACTATCAAGAGCGAGTGCTTAGAGAACATTAAGAGAAATTAAAAGTTAAACTGTTTGAAATGAAATAAATTAATGTGAACTCATGAATAAATGAAAGTTATGAAGTTAGAGTATTTTTAACCAATGTTTTGACCAAAAATGTCTGCATTGATCAGCAGATACGCCCTATTTTCCTTTAGAAGAAATGGAAATGTTTGGAGCCAAAAAGGCGTATATAACGTTTTTGCCATATTTTAAAGATTTTGCAAAGTTTTTGAATATGTTCATCGTGTTAATACGCCATAATATGCTCACTTAAGAACTTACTCATATAAGCATGTGGTTGCTATGTTGTGGTTGAAGGTTGATAAAGACAGTTGTTTGAAATGTGGTCAAATTTTGTTTTGGCTCTCCTGTAAAGTTTGTCAAATGCCACTTACGCCTCTGGCTCCGAGCCCTTTACTGTTTATGTTTTACTGTTTATGTTTTACTGTTTATGTTTTACTGTTTATGTTTTACTGTTTATACTTCTGTGACGTTTCTCCTCGTTTCCTCCCCCCCGACAGGGAGGGATTTGCCTGAGACAATGTTTGTTTCAATGTTTTCTTTCAAATTTTCATCAATCTTTCATTTATACATTTCTTCATTTCTGATCAGTTTTATACCCAAAGTCTAATTCGTTCAGTTTCTAACTTTTCTTTTAGTTGATCTAACTGTTTCAGGCTAAAAGATCCTCCTTTAGGAAACCCAAAATCAGAGGTCCACACTGGGAGACAGTCCAAGCTTTCAGGTCCGAGCTTTCGCTTCATAGCAACACAACAGGAGTTTCAGGGAGTTCATCAGCACATTCTGATGTATTGCGCCCCATTTTCCAAATGGACTTGCGAAAATCTATGTTCAGGACGTCTCAAGAGGTAGAACTGATCGCTAAGGTTACACCGTAACCGCCTTCCCACCTCCAGTTTCCCCTGGAAACTGTTTGCTCTCCTCAGTAAGTACGCTAACCACGTGTTCCCGGCAACAACATTTGTCCCTTGACCCAAGGACCCACACTAAACAACCCGTGTTTAGGTTTCTCTAGATCACCGACCTAGCCCCAAAACCGTGCTCTCCCTCCTGTCTTGATCTATGAGCGAAAGGAGAAACACAAAACACACACAACCGGCTGCCTGAGCGAGGACTGTGGGACCACCTGGGACCACCACCGAATCCCATCGGTGGTGGTCCCAGAAGAGTTACCCAGCCCTCCCTTCTCCAGCTGACTTTTAGAGCGAGGTACAGAGGTGGAGGCTCTCCCCCAGGTCGGCCGACCCACCGGGTCCCTTCTGGAACGATCACACGTGGAATCCTGTTCTCGTGACGCCAATTGTTATGGGATTTCGTGTATATATAATAACGTAAACACCATAAAGAAGAGAGTTGAAGTCTGGATCAAGTGGTCATTTATTGTCTTAAACACAGGGAGAACACAGACGGCATCACAGCGGCTCAGAGTGTTTTGCCTCTGACACACTCAGGCATATTTATACAGTCATCTGTACACATCAGAGTGACAAGAGACGACACCCTGACGTCAACACATTAGTTGTATCTCTGTAGACGTCCTGTCTCAACAGACATGTGCTGAGATGAATATTCAGGTCATGTCACCGATATCCCTTTGAGCTGTTAAACAATGACTAGTACATGTTAGAAATATATTTCTGACATTACAGAATAAAACAATGATTTTTGATTATAATATTCCGAGTCTCCATCCTTTCGTCCAGCGCTAAAGAATACGCTTTTACAACATCATTCTTAAGAACTGTCTTCTCTTTATGCTGAGCATTGTTTGTTTTTTATCTTGAACTACACAATTTATGTTGAATTAAAAGAAAGGTATTAAAATGGTGTATAACACAAACTATTTTAACAATGTACAACCATAGAATAAGCATCCAAAATGAAGTTTAGCATCGCTTGCGGACTTTAGCTCGCATTAAAGCAGTGACCAAATGGTCCATGTTCAATGACCTCCTTGTGTTGCTCTGTTGATATGAGGGCCGGTCCTCTCAGTCTTTCTCGGCTCATGGATGATCTGAGGTGAGACTTTATCAGTTTCAAAGCTGGAAAGCTTCTCTGTGCAGAAGCTACAGGTGAATATGCACACGCTTATTGTTATTCTCATAGCATATCATGAAGGTGAAGTGTGGAGGATTCGATTTCTACTTTACAGGAAAAGAACTTCACTTCCCATAATGCAGCAGAGCTTCAGACGTCAGACGCAAAACCACCTGTTATGTGCAGGAAAGTGTTGATGGAGAATAGAAGGACAAACTTGAAGGACAAAGGACATTTTCTCCAGATGGAATAGAAACATCCCCAACGGAACTCGATAGCCTGCGTACACCTAACATGTAACCGGACTGGAGCCATTATTGGGCTCGGACCAAACTGCACGGGAGTCACAGGACCAGCTCATTGTGTTTGGAAGTGACCGTTTTGACCGTGACAGCAGCCGTCCAGAGTAAGCCACACTTCTCTAGCTTTTGCCTTTACGGCAAAATAAATCTCCTCACGCTGTCGTAATCTGGGCTCGTGCATCGAGAGGATTCAGCTCAAAGCAAGTTTTCCAACGCTGTCGTTACAGCAGTAGTGACGTCGTCTAGTACTTTATGTACTTTATGTATTTTATGTATTTTGTGTACTTTATGTATTTTATGTATTTTATGTATTTTATGTATTTTATGTACTTTATGCTTAAATTCTGCAAACAGACCAAAGCTGTGAATGACTATAGTCACTCATGGTCTTCTCTAACAACGCTCACGTCTACCGTTGTGTTTGGGCACTGATGTCAGGTTTATGTCGGCAGAGATGTGAAGACACGTCAGACAGTTGTATTTGGAGATAATAATGGTTTACTCACCGCTGTGTCTTTGGCGTTTTTCCTCGTCTTCTTTCTTTGTCTTTTTAAATCCTGAAGGGTATGAGCGCTTCATGATGACATTTTAAAATGTAAAGGCCTGTGTGTCCTGCACAGATGTTCCTGAGAGCTGAGAGTCACCAGTGAGTTCCTCCTTTGTGAGATCAATAAAGGCTTATCTTCTCTTAGACTCGGCGCGGCTGGTCGGGGGGCGGAGCCTGTGTTCAGGATCTCTGCAGATCCAGGACCAGTCCTTGGCCCAGTCCTGGGCCGGGGTCTGTGAGGGGGCCTTGGACCGTCGCGGGGCAGAGGTGCTGTGCAGGGAGCTGGGCTGTGGGGCTCCTCTCCTCCAGGGGGCGCTCTCTCCTCTGGGCCAGACGTTCCACTGTGAGGGCCACGAGTCTAAGCTGATGGACTGTCCTCGGACCAGGACCGGCCCAGAGACCTGCCCCACTCTCAACCTCACCTGCAAAGGTAAGGGGGCGGGGCCTGTAAGGGGGCGGGGCCTGGAAAGGGGCGGGGCTCACCTGTGTATGTGTCCAGAGCCACTGAGGCTGGTGGGAGGGGCCAGTCGCTGTGAAGGGACGGTGGAGGCGGAGCTCAGAGGAGAGTGGAGACAAGTGACCTCTTTCCTCTGGGACCTGGAGGCGGCGGCCGCCGTGTGTCGAGGCCTGGACTGTGGATCTCCTGTTTCTACAGAAGAGAGAGGAGAGTCTGAGAGTAAAGTGTGGAGCGTCATCACTGTCTGTGTGAAGAAGAGCTCTTCTGTGAGAGACTGTCTCCACGATGATCGTGGCTCATCTTCTTCTTCCCTCCTCCAGGTTATTTGTTCAGGTTGGTTTAAATCCAGAGTTTCTTCTTCTCACAATCTCTGCTCAGAGTCGGTTCATTGAATGTGGTGCTGCCCCCTAGAGGAGGACACAGATAATGCTCTGCTCCCATTGGCCGAGGCGGGGAGTACTCAGTTACTTTTACTCAAGTACTTTATGTAACTGTTTCCACTAACTGCACGTAGAGTATCACACAGTACTTTTACTTCTACTGCAGTAGTTTGTGTTGAAGTAACAGTACACATAAAAAACTACTTAATCTGATATATTTGTGTCTAACATGACTTTCCTTTGGCTAAAGTTTATGGATTATTATTTGAAACATTATTTGTTGTTTTGTCTCATTAACATGAAACAAACATGAATCAGACTTTACTCCAACAGTTACTCGAGTACTTCTGTACTTTTACTGCAGTAGCTGTTTGGGTCAGTACTTTTAAATGTACTTTGAGTGAAAGTATTTTAAAGCCGCCTGACTCTGATTCCAGTGAATACTGAAGCCCCATTGGTCGGTTCAGTCACATGACGTTTTGCTCGGGATCATGTCTCTGTCATGTTGAAGGACACGCATAAATAATCTGCCATGAGCTGTTTTTCCTCTTCATTCATTCATCTCTCATGTGACACATGTTTAAGGCGTTTAAAGATATAAAGCGATTATTTATGTTGGAAATAATGTGAGACTGCAGGAGAAACGGAGCCAAACTAAACCTGATCTGAACACAGATGTTTCAAACTCATCATCTGCTCCTCAAGATCAATTCTATTCAGCTTTATTACAGACTCAGAGGCAGGGCCGTTTCAAGATATTTGGGGGCCCTGGGCAAAAGAGTGAAGTGAGGCCCCAAGTCCTTGCTCAGAATTTGTTTTTTAAATCAGATGGAATTCCTTGTATTCTGGTGCATTTTAAGAGTCATGAATTACTCTGTAGTGCTACACAAAGTGGCCACTAGAGGGCAGTAAAGGGCACAGTGTCGTCACTGAGGCATCGTTGATGGGAATGACACGATTAATGTTTATTTGGTCAACAAGGCAAAAACAAGGTAAAAAAGTACCATTATTCATATTATCATTCTTAAGAACTGTCTTCTCTTTATGCTGAGCATTGTGTTTTTTTTATCTTGAACTAAACAATTTATGTTGAATTAAAAGAAAGGTATTAAAATGGTGTATAACACAAACTATTTTAACAATGTACAACCATAGAATAAGCATCCAAAATGAAGTTTAGCATCGCTTGCGGACTTTAGCTCGCATTAAAGCAGTGACCAAATGGTCCATGTTCAATGACCTCCTTGTGTTGCTCTGTTGATATGAGGGCCGGTCCTCTCAGTCTTTCTCGGCTCATGGATGATCTGAGGTGAGACTTCATCAGTTTCAAAGCTGGAAAGCTTCTCTGTGCAGAAGCTACAGGTGAATATGCACACGCTTATTGTTATTCTCATAGCATATCATGAAGGTGAAGTGTGGAGGATTCGATTTCTACTTTACAGGAAAAGAACTTCACTTCCCATAATGCAGCAGAGCTTCAGACGTCAGACGCAAAACCACCTGTTATGTGCAGGAAAGTGTTGATGGAGAATAGAAGGACAAACTTGAAGGACAAAGGACATTTTCTCCAGATGGAATAGAAACATCCCCAACGGAACTCGATAGCCTGCGTACACCTAACATGTAACCGGACTGGAGCCATTATTGGGCTCGGACCAAACTGCACGGGAGTCACAGGACCAGCTCATTGTGTTTGGAAGTGACCGTTTTGACCGTGACAGCAGCCGTCCAGAGTAAGCCACACTTCTCTAGCTTTTGCCTTTACGGCAAAATAAATCTCCTCACGCTGTCGTAATCTGGGCTCGTGCACCGAGAGGATTCAGCTCAAAGCAAGTTTTCCAACGCTGTCGTTACAGCAGTAGTGACGTCGTCTAGTACTTTATGTATTTTATGTATTTTGTGTATTTTATGTATTTTATGTACTTTATGTACTTTATGTACTTTATGTACTTTATGCTTAAATTCTGCAAACAGACCAAAGCTGTGAATGACTATAGTCACTCATGGTCTTCTCTAACAACGCTCACATCTACCGTTGTGTTGGGCCAATGGCCGCTGACTGCTCTGCTTTGTGACCACGACACTGGAGGCGGCCATTGCTCCACCTTTGCTGTAGTACCTCCATATGACCACTAGTCCCCCATTGGAATGCATTGGACTCTAGACACGTTAAAAACAACGTTAATGCCGGTGCTTAATGGTTTAGAAGTGGTTAGAGCGAGATGTTCCTCCTGGGATTACGCTGGGTTAAAAACAATCTGGGGCACCGGGCTGGTTATCGTAGTTTAAATTTTAGAAATCTTGCATAATTAATGAGGGCCTGACTTTGATTGACAGGCCGTTTACGTCGCTGCCATGGGCGCGATTACAACAGAAACACACGCCCATTACACGCCCCGCGAGGGCCAAGCAGGGCGGGGTCTACAGTCAAGATCCCGCCCTTATGCCCTTTTTAGGAACATGAGAGGAGGAGCCTGTAAATCCGCCATGATTTCCCCCACGAACGTGGTCATTGTGGTAAACGGGGAGGAGTGAGGAGGAGGAGTCTATTCTTTATACAGTCTATGGTTTGGGCACTGATGTCAGGTTTATGTCGGCAGAGATGTGAAGACACGTCAGACAGTTGTATTTGGAGATAATAATGGTTTACTCACCGCTGTGTCTTTGGCGTTTTTCCTCGTCTTCTTTCTTTGTCTTTTTAAATCCTGAAGGGTATGAGCGCTTCATGACATTTTAAAATGTAAAGGCCCGCGTAGCACTTGTGACGGTTTCTCCTCCAATGACAGCTAGTGGGGGGCCTCATGGGGGGTGCGCGACGGTGGATGTCACTTCAACATTACAGTGATTAGAGCGCTCACAGTGTCGGTCGTTGCATAGGGGGAATCCCTCTAGTTTGGGGGGCCCCTCTCACGGAGCAGTCCTGGAAAGTGATAGCGCTGTCTCGTTGTGGTGGTTTGTTTACGGTGGTTGATCCTGTTTGACGAGCACAGATACACAACCTAAACTTCCGCGCGGCCATCAGGGGCCCCCTTCAGCTGGGCCCTAGGCAGCTGCCTACCTTGCCTACCCCATTGGGACGGCTCTGGCTGTACAAAATGCAAAGAGAAACTTCCCTCAGACGGATCCCCAGCTCTAACGGAGAACGTGTTCCAGGCTCCGAGCTGGAAAAACAGTCGCTAATAAAATGAAAAGCTGCTGGACCGGCCGTGAGGCGGACATGGAGCCACGGGCGCCATTTTACCCGGATTTTCCACATGCTCTGTTTTCAAAAGCAGGATTTATGGCCACGCCCTCCTACAGGCCGTCAGGAAGTAAAGGCTCAAATCACCAAAGCCTCCGCTGGGCCACAGAAAGGACACTGAAACATTACTGACCTTTACTACATAAAGGAGAGACTTACTGCAGAGCGGCTCAGACTGTGACCTCATCTTCATACGCACTATGGAAACCTGCACTGCTGATACTGTTTATGTTTTACTGTTTATACTTTTGGCCTTAAAGTTTGTGGTCCTTGTTTATAAAACAGCTCTATTTCCTGTTTGTGAGTTTGCATTTCCTGTGTGTCCTGCACAGATGTTCCTGAGAGCTGAGAGTCACCAGTGAGTTCCTCCTTTGTGAGATCAATAAAGGCTTATCTTCTCTTAGACTCGGTGCGGCTGGTCGGGGGGCGGAGCCTGTGTTCAGGATCTCTGCAGATCCAGGACCAGTCCTTGGCCCAGTCCTGGGCCGGGGTCTGTGAGGGGGCCTTGGACCGTCGCGGGGCAGAGGTGCTGTGCAGGGAGCTGGGCTGTGGGGCTCCTCTCCTCCAGGGGGCGCTCTCTCCTCTGGGGCAGACGTTCCACTGTGAGGGCCACGAGTCTAAGCTGATGGACTGTCCCCGGACCAGGACCGGCCCAGAGACCTGCCCCACTCTCAACCTCACCTGCAAAGGTAAGGGGGCGGGGCCAGGGGCGGGGCCTGCAGAAGGGCGGGGCTTACCTGTGTTTGTGTCCAGAGCCACTGAGGCTGGTGGGAGGGGCCAGTCGCTGTGAGGGGACGGTGGAGGCGGAGCTCAGAGGAGAGTGGAGACGAGTGATGACCCCTGTCTATGACCCCTGGGACCTGGAGGCGGCGGCCGCCGTGTGTCGAGACCTGGACTGTGGATCTCCTGTTTCTGCAGAACAGAGACGAGGGTCTGACTGGAGTAAAGTGTGGAGGGTCGACACTTACTGTGTGAAGGAGAGCTCTTCTGTGAGAGACTGTCTCCACGATGATCGTGACTCATCTGAGTCCCGCCTCCTCCAGGTTATTTGTTCAGGTTGGTTTAAATCCAGAGTTTCTTCTTCTCACAATCTCTGCTCAGAGTCAGTTCCTTGAATGTGGTGCTGCCCCCTAGAGGAGGACACAGATAATCCTCTGCTCCCATTGGCCGAGGCGGGGAGTACTCAGTTACTTTTACTCAAGTACTTTTATGTAACTGTTTGCACTAACTGCACGTAGAGTATCACACAGTACTTTTACTTCTACTGCAGTAGTTTATGTTGAAGTAACAGTACACGTAAAAAACTACTTAATCTGATATATTTGTGTCTAACATGACTTTCCTTTGGCTAAAGTTTATGGATTATTATTTGAAACATTATTTGTTGTTTTGTCTCATTAACATGAAACAAACATGAATCAGACTTTACTCCAACAGTTACTCGAGTATTTCCCCAAGTACTCATGTACTTTTACTGCAGTAGCTGTTTGGGTCAGTACTTTTAAATGTACTTTGAGTGAAAGTATTTTAAAGCCGCCTGACTCTGATTCCAGTGAATACTGAGGCCCCATTGGTCGGTTTAGTCACATGACCTTTTGCTCGGGATCATGTCTCTGTCATGTTGAAGGACAGGCTCATAAATAATCTGCCATGAGCTGTTTTTCCTCTTCATTCATTCATCTCTCATGTGACACATGTTTAAGGCGTTTAAAGATATAAAGCGATTATTTATGTTGGAAATAATGTGAGACTGCAGGAGAAACGGAGCCAAACTAAACCTGATCTGAACACAGATGTTTCAAACTCATCATCTGCTCCTCAAGATCAATTCTGTTCAACTTTATTACAGACTCAGAGCGACACAATAAAAGCAACAATAACACAAAACACAACAATGACACGGTGAGTTTAAAAACACAGCTATACCAGAAACTCCACGTCCTCCACTGATCACCAATGAAACTACAGGTCAACCAGAAACACAGCGACTGTCTTCACCACTGACTCAGTCCACAGGAGGATCTGAACAACACTGTTTTCATTTAGTCCAAATCCAAATGTCCAACGTTCTACTGTCTGTCCATGTCCTCGTCCTCAGACACGTCCTCTGTAAATATATGACCAGAGACTTGTTTAGTTTGTGACATTACGCTCTATATTTGACACAGAAGAATCAGGACATGTTGGACTTTGATCCTCTGGTTCTACAGGTCAGAACTTTCCACTGCATTGTTCTGGACGTCCTGCTCCAGGCCACAGCATCTACAATGTTCAGAACCTGAAGCTCCGGCTCAGGTTTCTCCGTCACAAATACAAACGTCCTTCACCGTCAGAGAAACTTCTTCTGTAAACGATGAAGAGTTTCTGGTTAACGTGACCTCTGCTCCTCAGATCTGCTGAACGTCCCGGAGGTGTCTGTGTCTGAGGGGCTGTGGGCTCCGCGGGCAGAGGGCGAGCTCTTTGGGCCGCGGGCACAGGAGGGTGACTGGGCGTCGCCGGGAGAGGGCGGGGTCTGGGTGCAGATGGGGGCACATTTCCGGGTCAAATGCTCCGTGGAGCCGCAGTACCCGGGAGGCTCCTTCCAGCTGCTCTCCCCCACCCTCAACCGCACCCTGCCCGCCCTCAATCACTCCGCCCACTTCCTGTTTACTGACGTAGGCCGCGCCCACAAAGGGAACTACACCTGTGTTTACCTCCTGGAGGTGTTCAACCACAACTTCACCTCCAGCAGCTCCCTCCACATCCACCCAGGAGGTAAGACCACAGAGGAACTACACCTGTGTTTAAACAGCTCCACCTACATCCACCCAGGAGGTAAGGCCACAGAGGAACCACACCTGTGTTTAAACAGCTCCACCTACATCCACCCAGGAGGTAAGGCCACAGAGGAACTACACCTGTGTTTAAACAGCTCCACCTACATCCACCCAGGAGGTGAGGCCACAGAGGAACTACACCTGTGTTTAAACAGCTCCACCTACATCCACCCAGGAGGTAAGGCCACAGAGGAACTACACCTGTGTTTAAACAGCTCCACCTACATCCACCCAGGAGGTAAGGCCACAGAGGAACTACACCTGTGTTTAAACAGCTCCACCTACATCCACCCAGGAGGTAAGGCCACAGAGGAACTACACCTGTGTTTAAACAGCTCCATCTACATCCACCCAGGAGGTAAGACCACAGAGGAACTACACCTGTGTTTAAACAGCTCCACCTACATCCACCCAGGAGGTAAGGCCACAGAGGAACTACACCTGTGTTTAAACAGCTCCACCTACATCCACCCAGGAGGTAAGGCCACAGAGGAACTACACCTGTGTTCAAACAGCTCCACCTACATCCACCCAGGAGGTAAGACCACAGAGGAACTACACCTGTGTTCAAACAGCTCCACCTACATCCACCCAGGAGGTAAGACCACAGAGGAACTACACCTGTGTTTAAACAGCTCCACCTACATCCACCCAGGAGGTAAGACCACAGAGGAACTACACCTGTGTTTAAACAGCTCCACCCACATCCACCCAGGAGGTAAGACCACAGAGGAACTACACCTGTGTTTAAACAGCTCCACCTACATCCACCCAGGAGGTAAGGCCACAGAGGAACCACACCTGTGTTTAAACAGCTCCACCTACATCCACCCAGGAGGTAAGACCACAGAGGAACTACACCTGTGTTTAAACAGCTCCACCCACATCCACCCAGGAGGTAAGGCCACAGAGGAACCACACCTGTGTTTAAACAGCTCCACCTACATCCACCCAGGAGGTAAGACCACAGAGGAACTACACCTGTGTTTAAACAGCTCCACCTACATCCACCCAGGAGGTAAGACCACAGAGGAACTACACCTGTGTTTAAACAGCTCCACCTACATCCACCCAGGAGGTAAGGCCACAGAGGAACCACACCTGTGTTTAAACAGCTCCACCTACATCCACCCAGGAGGTAAGACCACAGAGGAACTACACCTGTGTTTAAACAGCTCCACCTACATCCACCCAGGAGGTAAGGCCACAGAGGAACCACACCTGTGTTTAAACAGCTCCACCCACATCCACCCAGGAGGTAAGACCACAGAGGAACTACACCTGTGTTTAAACAGCTCCACCTACATCCACCCAGGAGGTAAGGCCACAGAGGAACCACACCTGTGTTTAAACAGCTCCACCTACATCCACCCAGGAGGTAAGACCACAGAGGAACTACACCTGTGTTTAAACAGCTCCACCTACATCCACCCAGGAGGTAAGACCACAGAGGAACTACACCTGTGTTTAAACAGCTCCACCTACATCCACCCAGGAGGTAAGACCACAGAGGAACTACACCTGTGTTTAAACAGCTCCACCCACATCCACCCAGGAGGTAAGACCACAGAGGAACTACACCTGTGTTTAAACAGCTCCACCTACATCCACCCAGGAGGTAAGGCCACAGAGGAACTACACCTGTGTTTAAACAGCTCCATCTACATCCACCCAGGAGGTAAGACCACAGAGGAACTACACCTGTGTTTAAACAGCTCCATCTACATCCACCCAGGAGGTAAGACCACAGAGGAACTACACCTGTGTTTAAACAGCTCCATCTACATCCACCCAGGAGGTAAGGCCACAGAGGAACTACACCTGTTTTTAAACAGCTCCACCTACATCCACCCAGGAGGTAAGGCCACAGAGGAACTACACCTGTGTTTAAACAGCTCCACCTACATCCACCCAGGAGGTAAGGCCACAGAGGAACCACACCTGTGTTTAAACAGCTCCACCTACATCCACCCAGGAGGTAAGACCACAGAGGAACTACACCTGTGTTTAAATAGCTCCACCTACATCCACCCAGGAGGTGAGGCCATAATCACCAGTTCTTTACAGATGGAGCACCTTCCTGGATCATTGAAGCCGAGACATTATGAGCAAATATACTGAATATAAACTCGCTCAAATATATAAGCGAGTTTATCGATTGCTCTTCTCTGTCCAGAATCATTATTGAGAAACAGCTCCCCCTGGTGGCCGTGTATCATTAGCCTGGTCAGACATGTAGGCTCGTGTATCAGGGCCTTTATTATTATGACTCGTGCTCAGTGTTCGGCCTCATTAATGACTCTCTGGGTTGTAAACGCACAGTAACCATAGCAACCGCAGCAGTAGATCAGCCGCTGAAGGAACCATGAACCATCTGCTCTGAAAAGACGTTTGATTGAATAACGATGTAAAGGGACAGAATAAAAGCTGAAGCTGCAGTGACAACATGAAGCAACAGGAGAAACCGTCTTCTCTGTGAATGATCTGAAGCCACAGGTCACGTCCACGTCCTTTACACGTCCCATAAAGAAATAAACTAATACAACGTTTCATACGTAACTGAAGTCCTCAGACCATCTCTGCCCATTCATGTCAATGGACGGGCTGTTTCAGCCACAGGGGGCGCTAACCTTCTCAGTGACGTAGATGTTGCTCCATCGTACTCTCTCCTCCTGGTCAAAGTACTGGAGTAAAAGTACTGATACGACTGATCAGATATTACTGCAGTAAAAGTACAACTCTCTGTCCCGGTTCGTCCCGGTTTAATGACGCTCTGGCCCATGTGTTCCAGTGTCTGAATTCCAGACCTTGGTCCGAGTGCTGGTCCTTCTCCTGCTGATGCCGCTGAACTTCATCCCCTACTTCTTCTACCGCCAGGTACGAGCTCACGTCCTAACTCCTAAAGCTGTGTCCTCGTTTCCTCGTTACCGTGGTTACACTCTGGGCCCTAATGCTTCTGTGCGCTGTGGTTTCAGGCCATCAGGGGGCGTGAGAGAGCACAGAGAGCCGGGAGACGCAGAGCCCGCCCTGAAGAAGAACTCACTGACGTCGTCATGGACCAGATGTGATGGACCAACTTCTCCTGCTCGCATCTTCACCGCAGATCAATAATCATCAGGCTTTTTTACTCTTTCATAACACGATCAAAGATCTATTGAGCTGAATCTACTTCTCAGAGCTTTGTACCGGGTTATAAACGTGTTTTTTTCAAGCTTTTTTAAGTTTTAATCTTTTCTGTTTCAGACGTTTGTTCATAATTTTAGAACCAAAAGAGAAACATAAGAACCATTTTTAGAATCTGCAGATTTGAGTCTTTAAAACAAACTCCCTGTGAAGCACCGACTAAAAAGAAATGTTTGAATAAATCAGACCTAGATGTTGTGAATAAGCAAACGTTTTTCTCACGGCGTGGTTTGTCTGGAGCGACTCGTCTGTTTCGAGTCCTGACGTGAATCCTCAGGTCCACACTTTTAATACTTTTGTGTTTCTTATGTTGTTGATGTGTTTTCTGCTGCAAACGCTTTGGTGACGCAGATCAAATGTAACCGGAGAGAAACGACAGATCCATCGAGGCTCTGGCGGATTCTGGGGCTTTTATATTATGACTTTTATGTATCGATTCATGTATTAGACAAAAAAAACAATAAAAGTGTTTTTCTCTGGAGAAACGGCCGAAGACGAGAGTGATGTGTCGTCTCAGAGTTTCTCTTTCCTCCGTCAGAACGGGCTGGATACGGCCCAGTGTGAGGCTCTCCTCGTGGTGAGGTCAGGAAACATGGAGAACCTAGAAAGAACCAGCTGCTCCAACAGCTCAGCGTTACAGAGGGGCTCCACAATCAAAGGAGGAACCTATTGTGTATGTTTTTGGAGGAAACCCATCTGGACACGGGGAGAGAAAGTCCACACAGAACGGTCTGGGAATCGAACCCGGGACCTTCTCACTGTGAGGCCCCTCCCCCCCTCCCCACAGACCTCCCCCAACACTTATTATCAAAGTGTGTTTTATTACTGAATTGAACATATTTATTTACATCCAATTAAAGTCGTTAACACTTTATATTAACTACACCTTATTTAGACTTAATTAATGTTTAACACTTAATTCATCCTGAACAATTCATTCATTAAGTAACTACTAAACTACTACAGTTAATTAAGGCTTAACTCTTAATTAGTAGGTCTTCACATACTTCACTCATTATTATCTAATAATTAAATAAATGAAGTAACCAGTTATAACTACACACTATAAACCCTAACATGCCGATTGGACTTAAAATATTTGATGTAATCTGTTTCAACAAAACTTTAAAGTTGAACTTTGCTTAAAACTATCAGGAGTTTTTGAGCTAAGTTGAACTTTAAAGTTTTCAGTTTATGTTGGCAAACGTTTTTTAAGTTTTTATGAACTTAGAAATCTCAAGTTCAACTTTAAAGTTTTGTTTGTCCACAAATGTTATCAAAACATCCAAATAGTTGCTAATAAGTAAGTACGTTTTTTTTTACCATCATTTGCTCAAATAATATAATTTATGATCTGACCCTGGGCCCCCCCTTGCAATCCCAGGCACCCCCACTCCAGGTTGGGAACCACTACTTAAGGCGACAGTTTGTGCTTCCTACATTTAATTAAGCTTGTCTAGTTGCACACTCAAAAATTATCTGAAACAAATTTGTCTAAATGTGCATGGAAATGCAACCACAACCTAACCCTAAACAATTACAATTTTACAAGTGAAACTCTGAAAATAAGGATATTGTTCAATGTGCCTTTATTTCTGCAATTCAACTTAAACTGAAACCAATATATGATATAGACTCATCATGCAAAGTGAGTTATGTATAGCCTTTGTTTGTTATAATTTTGATTATTATTACTCAGTATATAAAAACCCTTACTTAAAAATATCAGAAAATTAGAATATTTTGAAAATGGACTGTAAGCCATAATCATCAAAATTATAACAAACACAGACATGAGTCTATATCATATATTAGTTTCACAGTTTAAGTTGAATTACAGAAATAAATTAGCTTTGAACGATATTCTAATTTCCCTGAGTTTCACCTGTAAATGCTTCAGTAAAGTTGACAAATTTACTTTCGCCAGTGCATTAGATTTACTCACTTTTAAAGCGAAGAGCTGAGAGTCTGTCAGGGAGTGCTTCTCATCCACGAGATCCCATCGGCCTCAGGTCTACTGAAACAAAAACATTTAAGAACATAAACATTTGTAAATACTTCAGTAAGAGATGAGAGGTACAGAGTGAAACCTGACTCAAATCTACTTACATTCTGGCTGATTAGCCGAGTCCTTTTCACAGTGCGTGCTTCTTTTCTCTGCATTCTCCATTTCCACATACTGTAGGACAGGGGTCCTCAAACTAAGGCCCGCGGGCCGAGTACGGCCCGCCACGCCCCTTTGACCGGCCCCCAGCCCCTCTGCCCCCCACCACTTGAACCGGCCCGATGAGGCAAATCCCCAAAGTGGTCATGGCCCATTTTAAAAAAAAAATGCTAATTTGCAAATAACATGTCTGTTTGTGATGCGCGGGTTCCACCGCGGTCCCCGTGGGCTGCCCGTGGATCGGCTCGGGTCATGAAATTCTCCTTTATCGCGGGGCGGGTTGGAGCGGGTCATAAAATCACGGTCGCGGCCGCTCTTTGCCGCCGTACGCGCGTTCATTGACTTCAGTCACAACTTATTTCATCATCTTTAGAGCAGGTGTTTGACGTAAATATGCGGCGGATTTTCATAAAACAAACAGCGTTTTGCAGCTTGTGATCCAGAGAACGCTTTCATGAAGCTCGATGTCTCCTCAACCTACATGAGGCTCATTTACTCTGATTCATACTCCAGCGTGTGCAGACGACACTGGAGACAAGGTGGGGAATGTGTCTTGCTCAAGGGCACAACAGCAGCATGCACCTGTGGGAGCTGGGATCATGTAGGTGAAAAGGACAAAGTAAAGAATTGCCCCCATTCCCATGTGTGACAGTGACAAATCAAACACCTAAAGAAACTGTACTTTCTGTTTAATTTAACTTTGTGTTTAATTAATTATGCTGGACATTAAAAAATGTCCAACATAAATGTCTCACAAAATGTTGCAAATGCAACTAAACAGCTACGCCTACTTTCTGCCCAAAGACAGGAACGTCGGGGACTTTTCTCACAGCCAATCATTCATCACATTCCATATCGTTCCAATCAGAGATGCATATTTGTAAATGAAGAAGAGTCTCAGATCACATCTCATTCAGAACAAACGTTATCATTTCTGAATCAGAATCAGAATCAGAATCAGAATCAGAATTCGTTTTATTGCCAAGGTTTGTGAACAAGGTTTACAAACTAGGAATTTTACTTGGTTCAAACGTGCGACATAAAACATATAACACAGAATTAAGATAAAAAATAAGCTAAGAACGTTAAACTATAAGGCTATAAGGGCATGCATAAAATAAAAAATATTAAATAAATAAGATAAAATAAAGTGACATATGTTAAGACAACAACAATTTGACAATGAACAACAGTTCCCCTTACAGTTCTGTTACCTGTAATTAAAATAGTTCAGTGATCTGCCTGTTGATCTGAAAGAGTGCAATATTTGTGTTTAGTGTTTTTGTAGTGGGGCGGATCAGCATTTTCTGTGGTTTAAGTGTTTCTCTGATCCAGAGAGCTGTACAAGACATTTTTGCAAAGAATTGGAAAAGTGTGTTGTCTGGTTGGCACAAAATCCAGGATAAAAAAAAAACACACAACAAAAACACGATAAACCAATTGTGTAAAATAGGATCATATAATCAGTAAGTGTATGGTCTCACCTTTATTTTGTGCTACAATTTCCTTTCTTGTCTGGTACTTGTTAACCTGCATTACAAAAAACAAATTAGGGTTGGGCAATTTGGCCAATAAATGTTTTTAAATTGTTTAACTACTTTGGACAATGACCTAATCAATTTTATTCAACATTCTCTTACACAGGGACCATTGTAGCTCATTTGTACTCAATCTTTTTAGGCCTATAAGCTAAGTTTATTTTGGCTTAGCCCTTTTACTTAAATTACATTCATTGTAATTTCTTCTATTAGCCCAAAGAAATATAACTTGCTCTTAAAGTTAAGAACACACTTGTTACGGAGTTATTTCTCAAAGCTCTCTGTCCTCTGTCCGCCCCGCTGATGCTGATACGTCTGCTGCTGCTGCTGCTGCTGCTGCACAGACGGAAGTGCGGAGGCAGCGCTGAAAACTGCGATATTAACGTTACTTGCACTTCACGGTCGCTAACAGCCATCGAGCATATTTAATTAGGTCCTCACGGTTAGTTGTAAGAGTTTTAAAGACAACACGACTCGGACTTGGCTCCGGACTCGGGCGGAAGTGCGACGTCGCTGTTGCAGTTTTAAAAAGAAGAAGCGGGAAAGATCTCACGCTACGCATTATCGATTAAACAGTACAATCTGAAGCATCAACAATTCTCCTGGTTCTAACTACCTGCACACTGAAGTCATACATATCATTTCACTGGATATTAATAAAGTATATTACCTTATTCAGGCCGTAGAAGCTCCCCTTCGTTAAATGACGGACACTCCCACAGCAGCGCACTGCGGCTGTGCAGAACCAAACACGTCACTCCAGCCAAGGCACGCAAAAGACCCGCCTCAAAACTTATAATTTGAACTTTCTAAACTTGACAATTTTAATCTGAATGGCAATAAAACCTTACTAAACTTAAAAAACACCCCTTTGGACTTGGACATTTTGAGATGAATGAAGATTTTGGCTAGTTTTGAGTTCTTTCACATCTTAAATTATGACCTCAAATAGCATTCGGGTTTACAGTGCATATATAAATGATTTATTACACCATGATTAAACCACATGTTAATAATTGTATAAATGATGTTTAACTAATACTGCAGTAATGAGTTATTACTCAGTTACTAACAGTGAAGAGTATTTGAGCTTTATTACATAGTAAAGTTTACTGTGTTGTCCCACATTAATCAGAATCAAGAGAAGACACGAGGACGACGGACATGTTGGTGTTGACCATGTGATGATGTTGGGCAATAGGGCTCATTTACATCTCATTTGCATAAGCCACACCCCCTTTCAAACTCCTCCCCCAAAGCAGTAGAGCACAGGGAGGGAGCACAAAGGTTATTGCATTGTTTCCCAGTTTCATTCTGTGCATCTGTTTTATTTTAGTTTCATTTATGGATCTCACGTCACAGCAGACGTTGTTATTGTTCTTTTACATGTTTTAATATCGTTTGATAAACTGTCACTGGCTTGAGAACGTGCTGTGTAACATCTGTAACTTTTATGTTAAACAATGTTAATGTTCAAATCAAAAACAGTGATATATTATATACAATATGAATCCGAATCAGAATGGATTTTATTGCCATTGTCGCTTTTTGCTAATGATTAATAATAATCAATAAACTATGAAAAATTAAAATAATATGTAGCCCACCTATACCCAATGTATGTTTTGGTAAAGGCTCCTGAGTTCCTTGTATAACTTGTATAAGAAATAATATAACCCACTGATCTAAAGTCACTCATCACCTGGAAATAACATAAAATTACCCAACCGTGTAAAAATGACAACAATATAAATGTAACGTTGGAATTTACTGGTTTAGCAAATTGTTTTAAAATATAACAAAGTCACATTTGGGTTTTGATGGTATAAAACTGCTCATTAAGTTGTCCATGAATACCTCATGTAAGTGGGCCCACTCACCAATCACACACACACACACACACACACACACACGCACACACTCACACACACACACACACACACACACACACACACATACGTGGTTTTATGGTTTATGTTGACCTTTTGGAAAAACCAACCCTGGTGTGGTTTAAGAGGACTATGGTTTCCCAAGGTCCTAGAGAGATAAGCTCTGGATAGACTAACTGTAAAAAATCTGAAAAAAATGTAGGTCTATTTAACATCCTTGTATCAGCTACGGTTGTCTATACACAGCCACCGACCAGAAGGTGGTTCATGAGGACCAAAGATGAATTATGAGGACTTTAAACATAACTGAACCACAATTCCCCTATGAGAGACCAACAGGCCCGTTTGGAACCATGAGGCCGTACTTCCGAGGACCCACCACCTGCAGGAGGAGCCATAGGGGACTGGTGCTATGTGATTTGGGCAGCTCCAACGGCTGCCTCCACGACCCGGCAACGGACAAGTGGGAGAAAATGGATGGATGGATGAACCACAATTAGAGGCTGGAAAAGTTTTAATGTTCTTCATACATACACTCCATGCTTATCCATCTTTTACCTTTAGTTGTCTTTTACGTGCTAGTCCACGATTTCTCACAAAGTCTCTTATATTCTGCAGTGTTCTCTGACTTAAGGCCATTTCTGCTTGCTTACACTGAGTTACTTCATTTTTTGTGGCCAGTTTTCCTTTCTTGATGTGTTTTTTAAAATGCCGCATTACAGCTGCTTCTTCAGTCTTTGACCATGCTCTTTTTGTCACTCTGCGTTTTGGTCCAGGTTGCTTTGCAGGCCTCTGTGCTGCCTCTGAAAAGGAAAATTAGGAATTAATTTAAACAAAACAATGTGAATAAGTCAGAGCAAGACTACTACAAGAGTAAACAGAAGAACTTGCCTTCAAAATCAGAGGTATCTCCATCAGCCATGTCCATCGGGTCATCATCTATAACCACAGTTGCCGCTTGTTTCTCAGCAGAGTCCCCCGAGTCACTGTGACTCTCCGCTTCGGCCTCATCTGCACTGATGGGAATTTCATCTAAAAACAAAAGGGGGATTAAATTCAATCAGCCCGCTCCTAAAGCCACCAGGCCGGGGAAAACTCACCAAGGCTGGGGCTAAGATCCCCAGCCTGCTCCTAAAGCTACCAGCCCCGCACCAACATCCACCACAATGACCCACCCTCTCCTCCACTAACACTACCCGGCTCAGGGCACTCCTACCCCGGCCCTACACGCACACCCTCGCCCCCCTGACTCCTCTGGACCTTCTCTGACCAGCCTGCTCCTAAAGCTACCAGCCCCGCACCAACATCCACCACAATGACCCACCCTCTCCTCCACTTACACTACCCGGCTCAGGGCACTCCGACCCCGGCCTACACGCACACCCTCGCCCCCCTGACTCCTCTGGACCTCCTCTGACCAGCCTGCTCCTAAAGCTACCAGCCCCGCACCAACATCCACCACAATGACCCACCCTCTCCTCCACTTACACTACCCGGCTCAGGGCACTCCTACCCCGGCCCTACACGCACACCCTCGCCCCCCTGACTCCTCTGGACCTTCTCTGACCAGCCTGCTCCTAAAGCTACCAGCCCCGCACCAACATCCACCACAATGACCCACCCTCTCCTCCACTTACACTACCCGGCTCAGGGCACTCCTACCCCGGCCCTACACGCACACCCTCGCCCCCCTGACTCCTCTGGACCTCCTCTGACCAGCCTGCTCCTAAAGCTACCAGCCCCGCACCAACATCCACCACAATGACCCACCCTCTCCTCCACTAACACTACCCGGCTCAGGGCACTCCTACCCCGGCCTACATGCACACCCAGATAAGAGATACATTTAACAAACCTTCAAGTTCAATCTCCTCCAGCGTCTTTCCTTTTAGCGAGGAAATGGATCCCTTCTCCATTAAAAGCAATACTTTGGATATCTTTGCAAGTTGTGTTGTTGGAACAGGCAGTCTGTAGAATTCCCTGTGTACGCGGATATCATGTCCAAGGAAGTCTGCCACCTGATCCAGCTCATTCTCCTGGAGGTTTAAGACTTGAGATAGCGTGGCCACATGTTTCCTGAGACCGGTCGACCGGAGGTGCTCGGGGTACTTTGTGTCGCACTGTGTGGAGAAACGTCTCAGGCAGTCACTTCCTCTATAATGGGTTGGTGCTTTGGGTCGTGCAAATAAGAATGGGTTTGAGGGAGACACACCACATTCTTTCCTCTTATTTGTGAGTAGTGTAAGACCATTGACAACAGGTCGGGGGAGAAGAACTGCAACTTTTCTCCCTCTTTTACCCATAATTTCCACGCGACTTAGATACCGGCAGAGCTTCTTTTCTGTGTCCGATAAACCAAGGCTTACATCCGCATGAAGTTGTTGATTATCCCTCTCCAGAAAATGTTTCAGAGGCATTTTGGAAACCTCTCCAGCTCGCCGACGGTTGAACACAATGATTTGTGTGAGCAACACCATGGCAAGACGGGCATAAGTTTGAGCATCATCTGTTTCTTGCAGTTTGCTTGTGGCCTCTTCTGCTGCCTTTTCCAAAAACTTGTGAAGTTTCACAACATCTTCAGTGAATGGTAAGGTTAACGGTTTATTAAACTTGGCATCGCTCAGTGTGTTAAGGGCATTGTGAGATACATATTCTTTCCACTTGGTACTGAGCAACTTCTTAAATGTTTCAGTATACTTCACCAGCTTCTCATCTTCTGCCATCAAGCCCCGGCAGTGGATGATGTCGCAGATCTTATTCAGTGTGTGGCCGAGTTTAAGAGCAAGGCTCGGGGTTTTGTACGAAAGATTGTCATCATTAAAACCTGCTACCTTTTTGACCGCTTGTACCACTTTCTCAAAGTTTGCAGGCCTAACAGCATCTTCCAGGGTCGGCACAGAGAAATCTGTCCGCAAGCACAGCAGCAGACGTCCCACTTCTCTCAGTTTTTGTCTTATGTATTCATACTTTGTTGTATCTTGTCCATGAATGTTGTAAAGTGACTGGGCAAACTGGAGAATACAGAAGTCATTTCGCACAACTGATCCAACTTCATCCACGTTCATAACACTGAGAAGCTTCCAAACCCCACCCGAGATTTGCGCACATAAGGCGGCATCCTGAGCTGATGCAGAGCCGAGGATCCTTCTCCTTCCAGACGTCTCTTCTTGGTTTGCATCTTCGGGTTTGTGAGGGCACCTGCGAGTATGCCTCCATAGTTCTTTGCGGAGAAACATGCCTTGACAATACATGCAGTGAATAAACTTTCCATCCAAAGCTTTTTTTTTGCATCGTCGCTTCACTTTCAATTGCCCTTTCCCACTTTGTAATACTGCTTGATTATGTAAAAAGTTCCCTTTATTCCTAATTTTTTCAATCCGTTTGTTGCGCTCCTTGACATCAGTAAGGGAAAAGACTTGTACAATCTCTGCATTGGTCTTGTGTGTTTTAAGATGTCTCGATATTTTCTTCTGGGGCTTACCGCAGACAAAGCAGTAATTTATGGAACTTGTCCGCTGTGGGTCTCCTCTTTGTGGACCATTCTCTGAATGCAACTCTGAGGTGTATGAAGAACTACCTTGCTGGCTGGTTCCCGGTGCACTAGAAGCAGGAGCAAGACTTGTATCCGACTTTTGTGTCAGCCATATATTTGGATGGGGGAGCTCATCTAAATCTTCATCACCCACATAGTCTGGGTCTGAGTCTGGGTTGTTTTTTTCTTGTGCCATCTCCTGCCTTTGGTCCTTCCCAGTGTCACTCTGAAAGATAAACAGACAATACTTGAACCTACAAAGAACCACCCAGGCTGGGGCTAAGTTCCACAGCCAGCTCCTAAACCCAATACCCCGGTCCCCAACTCATCAGGGCCGGGGAAAACTCACCAAGGCTGGGGCTAAGTTCCACAGCCTGCTCCTAAAGCTACCAGCCCCGCACCGACATCCACCACAATGACCCACCCTCTACTCCACTTACACTACCCGGCTCAGGGCACTCCAACCCCGGCCTACGTGCACACACTCGCCCCCCTGGCTCCTCTGGACCTCCTCTGACCAGCCTGCTCCTAAAGCTACCAGCCCCGCACCAACATCCACCACAATGACCCACCCTCTACTCCACTTACACTACCCGGCTCAGGGCACTCCTACCCCGGCCCTACATGCACACACTCGCCCCCCTGACTCCTCTGGACCTCCTCTGACCAGCCTGCTCCTAAAGCTACCAGCCCCGCACCAACATCCACCACAATGACCCACCCTCTACTCCACTTACACTACCCGGCTCAGGGCACTCCAACCCCGGCCTACGTGCACACACTCGCCCCCCTGGCTCCTCTGGACCTCCTCTGACCAGCCTGCTCCTAAAGCTACCAGCCCCGCACCAACATCCACCACAATGACCCACCCTCTACTCCACTTACACTACCCGGCTCAGGGCACTCCTACCCCGGCCCTACATGCACACACTCGCCCCCCTGACTCCTCTGGACCTCCTCTGACCAGCCTGCTCCTAAAGCTACCAGCCCCGCACCAACATCCACCACAATGACCCACCCTCTACTCCACTTACACTACCCGGCTCAGGGCACTCCAACCCCGGCCTACGTGCACACACTCGCCCCCCTGGCTCCTCTGGACCTCCTCTGACCAGCCTGCTCCTAAAGCTACCAGCCCCGCACCAACATCCACCACAATGACCCACCCTCTACTCCACTTACACTACCCGGCTCAGGGCACTCCAACCCCGGCCTACGTGCACACACTCGCCCCCCTGGCTCCTCTGGACCTCCTCTGACCAGCCTGCTCCTAAAGCTACCAGCCCCGCACCAACATCCACCACAATGACCCACCCTCTACTCCACTTACACTACCCGGCTCAGGGCACTCCAACCCCGGCCTACGTGCACACACTCGCCCCCCTGGCTCCTCTGGACCTCCTCTGACCAGCCTGCTCCTAAAGCTACCAGCCCCGCACCAACATCCACCACAATGACCCACCCTCTACTCCACTTACACTACCCGGCTCAGGGCACTCCAACCCCGGCCTACGTGCACACACTCGCCCCCCTGGCTCCTCTGGACCTCCGGGGACACACAGCCCACATCTCGGACCCACTCTTAAGCACCCCTCCTCGGACTACACCCCCCAACTCATCCAGGCCGGGGAAAACTCACCAAGGCTGGGGCTAAGTTCCACAGCCAGCTCCAAAACCCAATAGCCCGGTCCCCAAATCATCCAGCCCGGGGATAAATCCTCCAGGCCGGGGCTAAGTTCCATTCAGAAAATACTTGATAACGTATATTTAACAAGGACTAGATACTTACCAATATATTTTCTTGTCTTCTTTGGAGTGAACTTTCTCTTGGTCCTTCTTCTTCGCATTACCATTAGATGTCTTCCGAAATCACTCAACATGCCCGGACACATATCCCGCACATGTCCCCATAAAGAACCAATCACAATGGAGCCTTCAATACCGCCAGAGTAGGGTAGGGGGAGCACATCATACACTCCATACACAAGAAGTCAGGTTGGGGTATTATATGGACGTCAAATAAACTTTGAATTTATGGTCTTTAAAAGCTAAGAATTTAAAAAAACTTGATATGTGCATGATATATTATCATTGAGCATTAAAAGGACTTCAGAAAAACAATGAAATTATGCTCTTTATATGCTAAAAATGAAAATACAAAATCTTGGTTTATGAGGACCGTAGCATAGTCCTGCTAATCCCCTTAGGTTCTCGTAGTGCTGGTGAGTAGTCAGGTCAATTGGCTCCATAAACCATATATACAGACACACACACTCACACTCACACACACTCACACACTCACTTCTAGTTCAAAGTCAACTTCACTGATCCAAACGGTTATCATGAAGGGGGGGGGGCCTCGACACGTCTCAACATGGCGAAGCGGTCACGTCCACGCTGGTCCAAGCTCCTTCTCACGCACTGTGTCCGGCAGAATATTAATTTAGATGTTACTCCTAATAGTCTCTAAGGTCTAATATTAGAACTATATTTCTAGCCAAAAATATTAATCAACAGTCCAGAGCAGGCTGATTGAGCTCTACCTCACACACTAGCACATTCACTTAGCTAGTGAATGCTAAAACACACGTTAGCTGAAAAGCTTTTAGCTCACGGTAAACACTTGCTGCTGGACGATCTTCCGTGGTGGAAAAGGGTCCATCTGCACTCTAAACATGAATAGGTCAAGAGTTCATAACCGACTATGGATTTCATAACCAAAACCTACAAACCGTAACACACGTCGTTCTCTTTCTTTTCGTCTTTTTTTCTCCTGCGGTCAAGTCAACGTTCTGCCTCAATACTGTTTCCGGTTACACAGAACGCAAAATGAATACAAAGCTAAGTGGCATACACACTTGGCACTTCCTGTTTACCCTTCAAAATAAAAGGAAATAAAATAGATTGGCTTACTTATATCCAGGTACTTTTAAACGTTATATTATATACAGTATGAATCCGAATCAGAATGGATTTTATTGCCATTGTCGCTTTTTGCTAATGATTAATAATAATCAATAAACAATGGAAAATAAAAATAACATATCAATCAATAAAGCAAACATTGCTTAGAGAGCGCTTTTCAAACCAGAATGATGAGATAAGTTTACACTATATTTAACAAACAACAGAAGAGATGTGGTGTTTGTATTTTCATGTCATTGCTCTGATTCATGACCTCACAGGAACTGTTTCACATCATCACAAACAAATCACTCACACATAATTCTGTTTAGATTTGATCAGAATGAAGCTTCTGTCGCTTCGATATTTACTCACAGGAAAAAGAAACTGGTATTTTTACTCGAGTAAGAAACTTCATTATCAGTTTACTTAAAGTAAAAGGTACTGCATGATGAAAGTACTCTGAGAAGTACAGTTACTTCCAAAGTGACTTGAGTAAATGTAACTGAGTACGAGCTGCCTCTGCTCAAAGGTTGATCAGATATCACGTTATAAAACACGCGGTCACTGATCTGTGTTTGATCAGCGTTAGTAACGGTTTATCTCAGTATGAAAGGAGGAAGTGGCGCCCCCTTCAGGTCAAAGGTCAAAGCTTTCATTTCAATGTCATTATTTGAAGCAGCTCTTTTCTGTTGAGCAGAGAATATCCCGATCCCGTCAGGAGCAGTGGGCGGAGCTCCGCCGTCGCCCACTGCTCCTGACGGGACGTCCCAACAGCATCGAGGGACGGGTCAGGTGATGGAAAATGACAAAGCACCTTCTCCTTAAAGTAATTTACCAAATACACCTGAGAGAAACATTTGTTCTTCCCTTTATCCAACTCTAAAAGCTCCTCCTCCCATCGCACTGAAAGCTCCTCTGTGCTTCCTTCTCACTCAGCCGGGGTCTCCGAGTACATTTCCCAGGGGCCAGAAGGGGAGGGGCATCGCCGGAGTCCATAAACAAAAACTCCACAATAATATGTTTTAATTGGGAAAATACTATTGAGGAAACGTTTTCAATAAATGAATAATAATGAGCCTGACTGGACTGTAGCCAATGTGTTGTTTATATCCTGGTCTATCATGTCAGTGCCCTCTGCTGGACACGTGTGGAATTCTTTACTTCTCTTTGTATTTAAGCAGCCCCCTAGTGGCCGGAGGGAGCATTCTGGTCATTTCTTTAAAAAATCATAACTCCGCAAAGGAATGGGCTAGAGACTTACTTTTTGTTGTTGACATATTCAGGAATTGATGCCGGATTGAATCCTCTCGCGGGCCGGATGTCGCCCGCGGGCCACCGCGCGGACACGCACATCAGCGTGACCGGGGGACTCTCCCGGACCGGCCCGTGTCCACCTTTCGAAAGAATACGCAAAGTCTCGGCGTCTGCAGCTGCGGGAAGGGCGAGAACCGAGCGCTCCGGAACTTTGAACCGTTAAAAAGGGGGGGAGTACAACGGGAGTAACTCCGCCGGGGGGGAGAGTCCTGCGGCCCGGTCAGACACATCTCCGTGTTCGGGGGGTTGCCCTCTACCGGCCCGTGCCACTTGTTTTTGGATTAAAAGTCGTGTTCTAATTTTTAGCAATTTCCATCTCCGGAGGGGGGGGGGCTAGATAACTCCACGGGGGGGGGGGGAGGGCCACAGACCCGCCGCGCACATCTGCGTGCTCGTGGGACTCTCCCCTACCGGGCCATGCCCCGCCTTCGCCGAGCTCATTAACCACGGGTTTAGCCCGAAATAAAGCTCCGTCAAGCTCATGTTACTTTACAGTCTTGTTGTAGAGTCTAACAGCAGTGGGGATGAAGGACCTGCGGCAGCGCTCCTTCTTGCACTAAGGGTGTCTCAGTCTACCACTGAAAGAGCTGCTCAGCTCCTCTACAATCCCGTGCAGTGGGTTGAAGGTGAGTCTGTTCAAGCCCAAAACCAGATGCTGCTGTGGGACAGATGTGGCCCGCTCAGATGCCGCTGTGGGACAGATGTGGCCTGCTCAGATGCCGCTGTGGGACAGATGTGGCCTGCTCAGATGCCGCTGTGGGACAGATGTGGCCCGCTCAGATGCTGCAGTGGGACAGATGTGGCCCGCTCAGATGCTGCTGGTTTCTCGCCTCCGTTCACCTTCTCCACTAAACAGAACGTGAGTCCCTGGTCGGTGAACCCTAGGTCTAATTCTCTAATACTAACGTTTCTAAACCACAGCAAACAAATAAAATGGCTGCCTGTGAGCGATCATGGAAAGTTGGGACATGTCGGTTTTGGGGCATTTAGTTTTATTCACAGATTAAAGATGTGTCACAATCTGATATTTGGAGAACCTGTGAACATTTGAAGCTTCAGGACTTTCCTAAGCAGAGCCTGTAAACGTGTGGGCTGTTCCCACCTCTCTCTCCTGCTCGAGTGACAATAGGGCTCATTTACATCTCATTTACATAAGCCACACCCCCGGCCGTACGTCACTGCCAGCGTGACCGGTGTTTACATCAGAAACAACATGGCTGCCTCAAAACGGTGTTGGCTTCAGACGCTTTTGGCTGAAGCTCAAGTTCTGCTTCACGTTGAAGCGCAGACGAAGGAGCTTTTACAGCGAGTTATTTTACGCCAAATAACCGTCCCGCATCCACATGTTCCCCAAAGACGGGAACAGCGGGTTTGGTTCTGACCGGTGTTACGCCCAAAACTGCATGACTGCCGCGAAATGCCCCCCCTCTTACCCCCACAGATGAAACCACTATGTTACAGCAGACAGGGGGGTTTAGGATGGAAGGAACGTTACTGTCCTCGCCGCTGTGGGAGTCATTACGTGCCAGGTCACGTGATCACCGGTCAGTCTGTTCCAGAAAGGGGTTTTCTCGTTGTAGTGCTGTCGGGGCTGGTAAACCAACACAAACAATAATTTATATAAGAAAGCGAGACGAGACGGAGACAAAGACCCAGTTCCAAAAAAAGGAGCTGAAGACAAATCCTCCGCTCGGTCTCTGGGCTCTGAGTGGATCTTCATTTATTTAGTAAACCACGCCCCTAAACAATGTACGACTCTGGTCTGAGGGAAACATAAAGAAAACAGAGCCGTGAGATAACAATGTTGAATATTTTCATCCTTGAGACAGTCGGTCACACACTGATGCTCTCCAGAAACCAAGGCAGATAACACTCTCTCAGTTTTATAAGTCAGAGAATCTGTAACTTCAAACACACACATTAATAACATCTTTCCAGTCCGCAGATTATAACGTCTAAAACAAAGCAAAATATAGACAATAGCAATATTTATCCAACAGTGTTAATCTGAGGGAGAAGTGCGTGTGTGTGTGAGGGCGTGGCCTGTGTGTCCTCGCAGTTGTTCGGCCGGTCGAGCTCTAGCGGTGCGTTCGGGAACACCGTTTATACGGCTGCGTAAAACATAATGAACGTGCTGCAGAAACCTGTGGAGAGATCTGAACATTATGTACTTAACGCGTGTGCGCGGTGAAGCGTGGAGGCCGCTTTAAAACAGCGAGGCCGTGTGGACTGGAGTTTTGTTTTAGGCGGATTCATAAACGCCCTGCTACGCGTGGACTCGGCCCAAGTCTCCATCGATCCTTCAGAACTGGTTTCCTTCATGTTTAGTTCAGTGACTCTCGTGTGTTTCTGTAAATCTGCACTTTATGAGTGAGTCTGAGTGGATCAACAGTAGGATTGTGTTACGGCGCCACCTCCAGGAGAAATGTTGTCATTACAGCTCAGAGCTTTATCTATTACATTCTGTTTGATATTTCACTTTGTAAATGTTTCTTTAATAAATAAGTGAATCTTTTCCTTCAGAGCCTTTGATTCATTATTGAGTCCATTGAACTTGTCTTTATGAGTTTATTCACAGAGTCGGGTCCAGAGGAGTCGCTGAGGGACCTCACTTTGGTTTAGATGAACTTATAAAGACGGTTTCATTTTAGTCACTTTAGATTTAATGACGTTTAAGGAAATGAGTTCACGTAAACTGGTCGAAAGTGGAGACACACAGCGCCGCCTGGTGGACGATACAGAGTAATGTGACTGTTTTTATTTGGAACTGTGAGTCAGCTCTGAGCTCAACATGAGATCAAACATTCAGAGTCTCAGGGAAATATCGGCTCTTTCTCTCAGACTCATCAGTTCACTGCCCGGACGATCGAGAGCTGATTCTGTGAAAGTGATCTGACTTTATGGATCCTCCTCAGGCTCAGTATTAACCGGGGAAACAGCGCCCCCTGGTGGCTTTGTGACGTCTTTAACCTCTTAACCCCCGCTTGAACCGAGCGCATTTTCTCCAGTTCAGCTTTACCCAAATCTAAACGTCTCCAGCCTATAGGCCAGAGTGACGTCTCATTTGAAAGCTAAGGCCTAATAAACTCATTTGACTCTTTGACTTGTTTTTCCGTCGTTCTTTCGTCTCATTTTGACCAAGAAGCTTCAGGTTTGGAGAAAGTGCTCAGTCAACGTGAGGGAAAAGCTCAGTTTGGATGAGTTTATTAGGCCTTAGCTTTCAAATGAGGCGTTACACAGGCCTGTAGGCTGCTGTCCAGAAGCTTTTAGATTTGGGTAAAGCTGAACTGGAGTAAATGCACTCGGTGTGGGCGGGGTCAGAGGTTAAAGAAACAAAAACAATGTTTCGTTTCATTGTAAATAAATCCGACTTTTCTTCAGTTCCTCACAGTACTCGAGTAACACGTTCCTCTTACTCGAGTACATGTACTGACTGATAAATCTGCTACAGGAACAAACAGGAAGCAGAGGATTTAATATGATCAGAAATAATATCATGAATGCAAACTCCACATGTCCAAATGAAGGTGGTGGCTCTGAAACGGGACTCCTCGTGTAAAGGGGGGGGGGGGCTCCTCGAGTAAAGGGGGACCTCCTCGTGTAAAGGGGGAGTCCCCGTGTGTACAGGGGGGGCTCAGCAGTTCCTGGTGCGTTTACGTGAAGATGACGCCAGTGCAGCAGATGCATCATGGGGGACACGGGCAGCTTAACGTCGTCACAACAAGAGAGAAAGAGGAAAGTGCAGGATTGTGATTTGTACTGGTCCTGTTGGTCCACAAGGGGGCGCTCTGTGCACGTTCATTCTGTCCCGACAGAGACGCCCCTCCCCTGTAGATGATCCGTGATCCGACACACACATGAAAAATAAGCAACAGCTCATTTAGACCGGCTGGATATTAAACATAGTCCGGTTTAAATCGACACAAGAGGAACGCGATGAAACTCGTCCTGGTCTCGTTTTGAAGTTTAAACGTCAGCTTTAAAATCCTCCGTCAAACAATAAAGAAATGGCTGGAAAAGTCTCCAAATAACAGTTTCAGGGAAATGGAAGCTCTTTGTGTCGATGTGACTCTTGTCGGGCTGTGAATCACCAACAGACTGAGTGACGTCATCTACTACATAATGTGTTTCTGCCATAAACACCGGCCAAACTCGAGAGGCAGCTTCATATTTGACGTGAATGAAAAGAACATTGATGTCTTTGCCTGAGGACCTTTAGCCTCTCACCGCCCACATTAACTTCAGCTTTACACAAATCTAAAACTGGACTGGAGCGAAGACCTACAAGGACACGCTTTCATCGCTGTGTTGGCGTTTCTTTCAGGGAGCTCTTCGTAGACGCTGGATTCAGGCGGGGGTTAAGAGGTTAAAGGTCAGAGCTAATGTTTCCTCCTCTTTATCTGGGCCGGGTCGCGGAGATGCCCCAGACTTCCCGATCCACTCTCACCTGCTCCAGATGTTCTGTATGGGCCATATGGGCCAGAGGGCGCGGGACAGTCATGAACCTGTGCTCCCCGCTCGGATCTCGCCGTACGCTCGAGCAGCTGACGGTGAACGCCACGGAGAAATCCTCACGCCATTTCATGAAACGCACAAACATGTGACCCACGGCACAAAAGAACATTTCCCCAACCAGGAAATGATGACTGTTTTTAATAATAATAATAATAATGCATTAGTTTTATACAGCGCTTTCCTGGACACTCAAACACTTTGCATTATTCATTCACTCCATACTCGGTGGTGGTAAGATACTATGGTAGCCACAGCTGCCCTGGGGTCGACTGACAGTCTGTGCCATCGGCCCCTCCGACCACCACCCACTCGCCCCAGGCCTCCTGGTGTTTCCAAACGGTCTCCCATCCCAGTATCGACCAGGCCCTTCCTGCTTAGCTTCAGGACGGATCAGGCCGAGCAGAAGATGAAGGAATCTGCAGGAACATTGACCTCAGAGCCGATCCACCTTTAACCTCAGAGCCGATCCACCATTAACCTCAGAGCCGATCCACCATTAACCTCAGAGCCGATCCACCATTAACCTCAGAGCCGATCCACCTTTAACCTCAGAGCCGATCCACCATTAACCTCAGAGCCGATCCACCTTTAACCTCAGAGCCGATCCACCATTAACCTCAGAGCCGATCCACCATTAACCTCAGAGCCGATCCACCTTTAACCTCAGAGCCGATCCACCTTTAACCTCAGAGCCGATCCACCTTTAACCTCAGAGCCGATCCACCTTTAACCTCAGAGCCGATCCACCTTTAACCTCAGAGCCGATCCACCGTCACACGAGGCCAATCGTACAAAGTGATCTGTGTTAAACGAGCTGGAGGCCTAAATGGTTTATAGAGAAAAACGTGAACATTGTGGTCGACAAAGACTTGATTCACTACAAACGATGAAGCTGTTTCTGAGCCTTTGGTTTAAACGCTTTTCCTGCAGAGACACTGATGAGGTCGTCCTGAATCCTCTGACCTCTGACCCGCGGATGGTGAAGAGCCTCCACTTGACCCTCATGAGGCGGGTCACACTGGGCCAGAGGGTCAGGTGTTCGTGAAGGGGTTTCCTGATCAGAGGAACTCGTGGTTTGTTCATCGATTGTTTCCGTTGATCTGAGCCGTGTCCGGAGGAAACATTGCCCCACAATGATCCTTTTTATTCTCGCTCGATTCCAAATAAACCGAGTCTGGGTGGATTGTTTTAAATCCACTGTTATGTGAGTCCGCCACGTTCGAGATTCTCAGTCGACATTCACAAAAACACACAGAGGTCAGAATGGCGAGCGCTTAATAAAGACTTGAAGCAGTGAAAACGCTTTCGTGGAAAGTCCGAAACATCCGGAGCCGGTTTCAGGAATCGGGGCCACAAAGAGTCCATTCTTAACTTTACAGCCCGGTTAAAAAAAGTCCTGTTTTTATTCACTTCAGGTCTTGGTAACGGCGTCCAGTGGCTGAGCTGCTGCACACGAGGGAAAACGCTTCAGCTCGAGAGACTTCCTGAGACTGACGACGTCTCTGTGTCTTTGTCTCGGTGACGATGTTTGTGCCTCGTGTCTGTTCGGTCTTCACATTTACTTTAGTTTATTTGTTTATTTGAGCCGTTCACATCCTGCTCTTAAGGAGTGGCTGAAGCAAGAAGCTCATGACCACACCATTTGTTTGTATCTTGATTTGAAATGTTGAATATTTGGACTTTGAGCTGTGCCCCCAGTTAGTCCCAGAGTTTAACTACACACACACACACGCCTTTTCTGGTGGAAGTCACTGCTTGAATCTTAAAGTTCTCCCACCCCCTCAGGTCATAGCCCCCCCCCCCCCCCCCCCGTGCGTGTAAAAGGCATCTGTATCCCGGCAGGTAGCACACTTTTAGCTTTAAACAGAAGTTGAGAAGGAGAGAAATCAGACATTTTTAACAGACGCAGAAATAACGAGTGTGATCACGATGTCCGACTTTGTTTAATTCATAAAACGAGAGGTTTAGTGACTTTTATTCGACGACGGTGTGGCGTCATGTGAGCGCTTTAACTCCTCCCCATTCTCTGCGATGCATAATTTATTTGTACCTGATGGATCTCATCATTTCCTTGAATCCATCGCCGTCCCGTCCCCTCGTCCTCTCCTCCTCCCGTCCTCTCTTCCTCCCGTCCGCCTCGCCGTCCCGTCCTCCCCTCCTCCTGTCCCCCCGTCCTCTCCTCCTCCTGTCCTCCCGTCCCCCCGTCCTCTCCTCCTCCTGTCTCCCCGTCCTCCCGTCCCCTCGTCCCCCCGTCCTCTCCTCCTCCTGTCTCCCCGTCCTCCCGTCCCCTCGTCCCCTCCCCCCGTCCTCCCCGTCCCCCCCGTCTCCTCCCCTCCTCCTCCCCCCGTCCTCTCCTCCTCCCGTCCCCTCGTCCCCCTCGTCCCCTCCTCCCGTCTCCCCGTCCTCCTGTCCCCTCGTCCCCCTCGTCCCCTCCTCCCGTCCCCCCGTCCTCCCCGTCCCCCCCGTCCCCTCCTCCTCCCCTCCTCCCGTCCTCTCCTCCTCCCGTCCTCTCCTCCTCCTGTCCTCTCCTCCTCTCCTCCTCCCGTCCCCCCGTCCCCTCACACGGGCCTGTCTCCGAGCGCCAGTCGCCCGTGAAATTGTACAAATTGCGGTTGCTGTGCGTGTGTGGCGGGGGTCATGGGGGGTCACGGGGGGGTCACGGGGGTCTTTTCCGCACCAACACTTCCTCTGTGCTTCCCATACTCCCGGGCGCACGGCCCCCGCGCACACACGGCTCCGAGGGGCCCCCGGGAGCCCCCGCCCCGCGTGCCAGAACGTGCAGAGGTCAAAAACACAGATCATTTCCAGTCGGATCAGAGCCTCACACCTGCAGGAACATCGCCGGGGTTTGGAATCACTTAAAGCCGTCGTGACGAACCTCCAGAGGTCCCGCAGGGGTCAGTGCGGGGAGGCGGAGCTTCATCCTGAACCTTTAACTCTTTATACATGTGAGTAAAAAACAAACTCTCTTTCCCAGGTTTATTCCCACGCTCATCCAGTCACTGATACCCACATGTTTGGTATCCACGTGTAGCAGGAAAGGCTGTCAACACTTCCGTCAGCAGCTCCACGGTGTCTTCGGTCGGGACGGGTTCATAAGGTCCGGGTTTGAGCGGCGTCTGGTGACTCGTCCCGTCTCAGGGCTATTGGGTCTCTGATGTCCCAGCCTGATGTCTCTGATGTCCCAGCCTGATGTCTCTGATGTCCCAGCCTGATGTCTCTGATGTCCCAGCCTGATGTCCCAGCCTGATGTCTCTGATGTCCCAGCCTGATGTCTCTGATGTCCCAGCCTGATGTCCCAGCCTGATGTCGCTGATGTCCCAGGCTGATGTCCCAGCCTGATGTCTCTGATGTCCCAGCCTGCTGTCTCTGATGTCCCAGCCTGATGTCCCAGCCTGATGTCTCTGATGTCCCAGCCTGATGTCTCTGATGTCCCAGCCTGATGTCTCTGATGTCCCAGCCTGATGTCCCAGCCTGATGTCTCTGATGTCCCAGCCTGGTGTCTCTGATGTCCCAGCCTGATGTCTCTGATGTCCCAGCCTGATGTCTCTGATGTCCCAGCCTGATGTCTCTGATGTCCCAGCCTGATGTCCCAGCCTGATGTCTCTGATGTCCCAGCCTGATGTCTCTGATGTCCCAGCCTGATGTCTCTGATGTCCCAGCCTGATGTCCCAGCCTGATGTCTCTGATGTCCCAGCCTGATGTCTCTGATGTCCCAGCCTGCTGTCTCTGATGTCTCAGCCTGATGTCGCTGATGTCCCAGCCTGATGTCCCAGCCTGATGTCCCAGCCTGATGTCTCTGATGTCCCAGCCTGATGTCCCAGCCTGATGTCTCTGATGTCCCAGCCTGCTGTCTCTGATGTCCCAGCCTGCTGTCTCTGATGTCCCAGCCTGATGTCTCTGATGTCCCAGCCTGATGTCTCTGATGTCCCAGCCTGATGTCTCTGATGTCCCAGCCTGCTGTCTCTGATGTCCCAGCCTGATGTCCCAGCCTGATGTCTCTGATGTCCCAGCCTGATGTCTCTGATGTCCCAGCCTGATGTCTCTGATGTCCCAGCCTGATGTCTCTGATGTCCCAGCCTGATGTCTCTGATGTCCCAGCCTGATGTCCCAGCCTGATGTCTCTGATGTCCCAGCCTGATGTCTCTGATGTCCCAGCCTGATGTCTCTGATGTCCCAGCCTGCTGTCTCTGATGTCCCAGCCTGATGTCCCAGCCTGATGTCTCTGATGTCCCAGCCTGGTGTCTCTGATGTCCCAGCCTGATGTCTCTGATGTCCCAGCCTGATGTCTCTGATGTCCCAGCCTGATGTCTCTGATGTCCCAGCCTGATGTCTCTGATGTCCCAGCCTGATGTCCCAGCCTGATGTCTCTGATGTCCCAGCCTGATGTCTCTGATGTCCCAGCCTGATGTCTCTGATGTCCCAGCCTGATGTCCCAGCCTGATGTCTCTGATGTCCCAGCCTGATGTCCCAGCCTGATGTCTCTGATGTCCCAGCCTGATGTCCCAGCCTGATGTCTCTGATGTCCCAGCCTGCTGTCTCTGATGTCCCAGCCTGATGTCTCTGATGTCCTAGCCTGATGTCCCAGCATGCCCCTTGGGGTGGGAGTCCATGACGTCTGAGCGAACCTTCTCGTCTCATGATGTTTATGGACCATCACTCAGAGCCGTTAATCTGTCGCTCGCCTTGGCCTTGGCAGTGGATGGTCCGACCCCCCCCCGACCCCCACACTCATCCATCGCTGGCTTTACAGGGCGGGGTCAGAGGGCGCGGGTTACGCCAAAGCGCTGCTCCAGCGTTTTTAGCTCTAGATGTTTGTCCCAGAGGAGCTACGGCTGCTTTAAAGGAGACCACACAAACCTTCAGCTGTGGTTCCTCCCTTCGCCAGGATGGTTCTCTGAGATTCATCCTGAAGTCTCTCCACATGTCTGTGTCTTTCCCACACTCATCCACTCACTGATACTGACCAGTGTGAACGTCAGCGTTATAGTCAAAGTAAGATGTTTGTGACTCAAACTAAATGAAAAGCAGAGGCCAAAACCATCCAGTTTGAAAAAGCCTCAAATCATTTAGTTTGGTATCCACGTGTAGCACGAAAGGCTGTGACCGAGATGACGCTGTAATCCAAATATGGTCATTTCCCTTGACTGGTCATTTTGACTTTTTCCTTTCAGTTTGGGGGAAAAACTTGTTCTTTTGTAATTTTGGAAATCAAAAATATTTGATTTTATTTTTTAAGTTTTTGATTTTTTTTTTTTTAAAGGTACACTGCGTAACCTTTTGGATCATACTGCTGCCATCAGTACAAAATACGCTCCTAATGAGCAGCTCAACATTTGTTTATTGTGTAAAATGTTACGCAGTGTGGCTTTAAATGTTTTGAAAAATATATATAAATATATATATATATATTTGAAAATCTTAGTTTTTGAACAGTTTGAAAATGGACCCTAACGTGGCCTGGTCTTTCCTGCAATGTTGACCATTTTTATGCACAAAACGTATTTTTTGTATGAAAACAAAAATGACAGAAAACACATTTATGAGAATAATCGATGTTTCCGTCTCGGCTTCGGGCCAATGGAGACTCTTTATTTTTGTTCCTGTGTCTTTGCTTCGGTCTCGACTTTGTGATGAGACGAGCTGCAGAACCTGAGGCCGTCAGACGATCATTCATATTACAGGAAATCATATTTTAACCAATTTAGAGCCCAGACTAAAAACTTAAAACCACCACACCATCACATGACATCACATGACATCACATGACATCACAGCTCCAGAGTCGCGTCATCTCCTGACTTTACTATAATGTGTTTGTGATGTTTCCTCAGAGCGATATTATATTCAGTCAATCGAAAACTATTCCAAAGACTTTCATTTAAATCAGAAAACTCTTAACAAACGTGGAAAGCTCTAGATCCTGCGCTGTTGAATGTTTTTTTGACTGAATTAGAGGAAATGAAGGAGAACGTCCAGAGTCCAGAGGAACATAATCTAGTATAGAGTTTCTCTGCAGTGAGAACCGGTCCTGCTCCAGCAGTGATTTAAACCCCTGGACGTGACTCTCTGACCCGCCTGGGCCGAGCCGCCCTGCCCCGGGGTCGCCGCCTCTGACCTTGAACCCAATTACTGGATAGGGTTACTTAAGCCTGACCCGTCCCGGTCCCCGCCCCGTTAAACGGCCGGACAAAGGTCGCGGCTGCAGCGATAAAGCACGGGACGCTTTGATTTCTCTTCTCAGACTCAGCAAACATGTCAGCCGTGTGGGCGGAGCCTGCCCTGAGCCGCCGCCCCCAGAGGAGCTGCATGTCCTTTATCCGGGACAGGTCTCTACTGTAGGGACAGGTTTAAGGGTCTTTAACAGTTTGTTATCGATACTTTAAAAGACACACGTATGTTTTTTGTTGCTCTGCATTTGGACCTGAGTCATTTCTAAATCAGGTTCAGCACTTAGTTAATATAAGGCGAATCTAAAGGACAAATATAAACCAAACTGATCCATATTAGAATTAACGGTCAGATTATGTTAGGCTTCACGTCCAGGCTTATAGTCCCGACCCCGTGTCCCGTGTCGGGATCTCCTTCAGAGGTTTCTCTTTTGCCAATGCCGACGAGGAGGGTTCAGATCAGACGGGTATAATCCACCCGCTGCTTCATTTATTATTATCTTACGTTTGACCTGGAGGAGAGACATTAGCAAACATTCAAATGCCATGAAAGAAGGACAATAGAATCAGAATCAGAATCGGTTTTATTGCCATTGTTTGGGAACAGCTTCACAAACTAGGAATTTTTCTCGGTGCAAACGTGCGACATAAAACCTATAACACAGAGTTAAGATAAAAATAAGCTAAACAACGTTAAACTATAAGGCTATAGGGGCATAAAAATATTAAATAAGATAAAATAAAGTGACGTGTGGTAAGACAACAACAGTTTGACATTGAACAACAGCGGGATTGTATAACAGATGTGTAGCGTATAAAGTGATGAGTGAAGCAGCGGGTCTAAGTGTGGACTCACCAACAGCAGCAGAGCAGATACATCCATGACTCTGTGACTGAGCTACAGAGACTTGTTATTGTTCATGAGTCTGATGGTGGAGGGAAAAGCTGTTCAGGGGGGAGGTCTGGGTCTGGATGGACCGTAGCCTCCTGCCTGAGGGGAGGGGGGTGAACAGTCCCTAATACAGGAACACATGAGTTGTTCTTGTGAATGAATGTGATGGAGTTTGGCCCAAAGGAGGATCCTGAACCTCCTCAGATACTACTACTACTACTACTACTACTACTACTACTACTACTACTACTACTAATCATCAAATTGATATTATACTGAGGATGGTAATGAACTGGGAAGTAGCAAGTATAATAGTATAATATAAAGTGCTGCATAGTAACGAGCCTTTATAACATTAAAACAGTGACTTAATGTTACACTAGTGATGTTAGTAATGTAATGTTTGGCTTTGGAAACAACTTGTAAGAAACATATTAATGATCATTTGTTACTCGCTCTGTACTAGACATTGAACAAGAAATGAAACAGCTGTTGTGTTTTGTGCTTTGATTGTTAAATGAAAATGTTATTGTTTTTATTTTGGGGGCGAAGCTTATAAGCCTTTTGCTTCGGCCCCTCCCTTAGAGCAGAATAACTGCTCAAATAAACAAATAAACTAAACTAATTAACCAGGAAAGTCCCACTGACATGAGGAATCTAATTTCCTCTGGAGTCCTGGCCCTAGAGGGGAACCTATTGTACATGTTTTAGTGACGGGGAAAGCGGAGTACATACATATATAATGTTGTGAGTGTGTGATCCAGAAGCTTCAGCTCTCCTCCTGAAGCTGAACCCGCTCTGATGTTCTGATGTTTCCTTGACAATGGCGCGGGGAGCGAGGTCAGGCGGGAGTCAGATCAGCTGAGGTGTGATTAGGCGATGGGAGCGGCGTGTATGTGTGAAAGCGAGGGGGGGCGCTGACAGTGGCCTGCTGACCGCCCCGTGAACCGCACGCTGAACTGCAGCTGAACTCTCAACTTCAGGATCTCCGGTCACGGATCTGCCTGGAGCCGCGAGCTGCAAACAGACCTCAGGCCTCGCACTGACGCCGGACTGGACGGACTCATGGACCTGAATCAAGAAGGAAATGGCGTCTGGCTCCTAAAGGACTTTACATTCAAAACCTCTTTAAGTCATTGTTGAACAAAACCTCCTCGTGTTTGTCTGAGCACCTGCAACACTGATTTTATCCTTTTGTATTTTCGTCCTATTCTAAATAAAAAAGCCTCGCCAAAAACCCAGCCCGCGCTCCCTGTACGCCATAACGCGCTGTGCGTCGGGCGCCACGTCTCCGAGGGGAACCAGACTGAGGCCGGTGGGATTGAGCGGAATCTCTGTGCTGCGCGAGGAGACGCTCGAACAGAATGTATACTGCTCAAATAAACAACTAAACTAAACTAAAGACGCACAGAAGGAACTTCGCTGCAAACTTAAAGCAACTTGTTTACCTTAATAAATCCTTCCCGTCGTCCCTCTGGGGGTAATACGAGTGTTAATGGGATTCATCGCCCCCTGGTGTCTCTGGCCAGAAAACCACAATTGCAACTGTCCTGCCACCGGGTCGGAGTCACCAATACACACTAATGGAATCACGAAGAAGAAGCTAACAGGCTAAAAGGCAAAGCTAACTGCGGGCTAGTATTTACTCTCACGGACGATTAATGAGTAAAAAACACAACATGCTACGACACCTGCAGTGGCGCTGATGGCCTCTAGGGGCATGAGTTACTTAGTACTGCTTTAAGTTCAAGAGCTTGGTACTTCTAACTTCACTCCCGTTTGGCCCCATAGATACAGACGGCATCGCGTCATAGAAGGGGGCGGGGCGTCACTGAGGGGGAAAAATAATCTTTTGGGAAACACAATTTTTAACTATTTTTAAAAAAATCAATCAAGTTTTATTTCTAAATTTTAAATCTTTATGAACTTATTTACCACACATAAATAAAGTCAAGTGTAAATCGGGCCCATATGGATATTTTCTCACAGCAGATTGTTCAGTTGAAGTGAAAAAACGGTCGTAGCTAGCACTAGCTAGCCGTTAGCATTAGGACATGAAGCATCATGTTAGCATTCTCCGTTATTTATGTATTTATGGGCTGTTGAACCACTTTGCTCCTCCCCCTGTTGTATCTTTATTTAGGATAAAACTATATTCATAATTCTGCATTTGTTAAAGTTAAAGTTTCGATTTATCTCAATTGTTTTCCCCTTTAACTGTTTTCAAACATGACCCTATATGGGCGATTCCAGACTTGCCGTCTGGATCTATAGAGGAGAGGAGAGGCTAAATGCTAACAACATCTTTGGTTGTTTTGCGTGACGCATCTAAGCTCATGTAAGAACATATCTCAGCATTTCAAAATGGTGGCCTGTTCCTTTAAAGCCAAACTTCTTGAATTTCAACAATTATTGTAATAACCTTTGACCTCTGCACTGAAGGAAGAACCTGCACCTCACGCTGATGCGGTTTTTGAGCTGAACGTTTATTTCCACCGTTGGTAAATCACAGACTTCCTGTCAGCACTTGGTCGTCCTCGAAGGAAAGTTTGTCCTCAGCCTGTGCCCGACCCGTCAGCTCCTCTGGGACGGCCCGTCAGGAGCTGCATACGAGTGCGTCTCACTCACACCTGGGGAAGGGTTGAGGTCGACACGTTTCATCGTGATGTTTGTGTTTCTGAGCGACGGTGATTTCACGAGTTTCTCCGTCACGTCTAAATGAAAAACACATGTTTTAATGGAAACACTGTTAAAAATCCAGCCGGTGTTTTCGTTTTCCTTCAAAAATGAATTAAATTATGATTTTAAAACATTAAATAAGCAAAGGAATATTAGTCAAATCTAAAGGAAGCAAACGGGTGTTTTAGATCCTGAACTCATGAACCTCTCGGCTGATCCATGAGCAGTTTTACTTTCCCCATGACAAACGCAGCTGCACGTGGTTCTTTTGGGACTCTTCCCTTATGATCCTGAAGATGCACCTCACACGTACAGGACGGGTTATATCTGACCTCCCGTCTGTCCCACACGTACAGGATGGTGTTATATTTGACCTCCCGTCTGTCCCAGTATAGTGTCTTTATTTAACCCCCACACGTACAGTCCCGGGTTATATTTTGCCTCGGCCTCGGCCTCTCGCTCCGGCGCTCGGTGCTCACATGATTCCACGGGGCTTTGCAGTGAAGTGGAAAACATGGTGTGTTAATGACCTCACACTCTTCAGGCTGTCGGCTCAGGACGCCCTGGAGCCGCGCCCCCGGGGGGCGGGGTCGACGGCGGGTCAGTGTGGGGTCAGGGGCGGGTCAGGCCGACACTGAGGCGCTCGAGTCTCAGGTGAATCTCCTGCAGCTCAACCACAACAAATAACACAATATTCAACTCATACTGTGCACTTTGAGCTGTTCGGGCTGGAACAACATCTATCAAGAAATATATAAAGTATCGAAATACTTTCAGTACTTTTGTTTGGAGGATCCTTTCTCTCCAGTTACAGCACTTTACCCTAACCCTAACACTTTTCAATCTTAACACAATCTAAACATATGACTTTAGGCCCGAGCCTGACCCGAGTTACCTCTGATCAAGCCTCTTTACCACAGGCCCCTCCTCCTCCTCCTCTTTACCACAGGCCCCTCCTCCTCTTTACCACAGGCCCCTCCTCCTCCTCTTTACCACAGGCCCCTCCTCCTCCTCTGTACCACAGGCCCCTCCTCCTCTGTACCACAGGCCCCTCCTCTTTCCCCTCATGTGTCCCGTGTTGTGTTTGTTTGCCCGACGCTTCGGGTCATCAGATCCGTATCGGGTCAGACTGTGGCGTTAGGATGAGCTTCGGAAAGTGCCCCGGGGCAAAGGTCCCATGATGCTCCTGACCTGCTCATCCATGAAGCTCTTTGTTACTGACCTCAGACCAAAGGCAGCGGTGAACTGTACTTCCTCCTGAAGAGGCCTTTCACTTCCTGTTACGCTCTGAACCACAGAGAGAGTCTGAACCACAGAGAGTCTGAACCACAGAGAGTCTGAACCACAGAGAGTCTGAACCACAGAGAGAGTCTGAACCACAGAGAGTCTGAACCACAGAGAGTCTGAACCACAGAGAGTCTGAACCACAGAGTCTGAACCACAGAGTCTGAACCACAGAGAGTCTGAACCACAGAGAGTCTGAACCACAGAGTCTGAACCACAGAGAGTCTGAACCACAGAGAGAGTCTGAACCACACAGAGAGTCTGAACCACAGAGAGTCTGAACCACAGAGAGTCTGAACCACAGAGAGTCTGAACCACAGAGAGAGTCTGAACCACAGAGAGTCTGAACCACAGAGAGTCTGAACCACAGAGAGTCTGAACCACAGAGTCTGAACCACAGAGTCTGAACCACAGAGAGTCTGAACCACAGAGAGTCTGAACCACAGAGAGTCTGAACCACAGAGAGTCTGAACCACAGAGAGAGTCTGAACCACAGAGTCTGAACCACAGAGAGTCTGAACCACAGAGAGTCTGAACCACAGAGAGTCTGAACCACAGAGTCTGAACCACAGAGAGTCTGAACCACAGAGAGAGTCTGAACCACAGAGAGAGTCTGAACCACACAGAGAGTCTGAACCACAGAGAGTCTGAACCACAGAGAGTCTGAACCACAGAGAGTCTGAACCACAGAGAGAGTCTGAACCACAGAGAGTCTGAACCACAGAGAGTCTGAACCACAGAGAGTCTGAACCACAGAGTCTGAACCACAGAGTCTGAACCACAGAGAGTCTGAACCACAGAGAGTCTGAACCACAGAGTCTGAACCACAGAGAGTCTGAACCACAGAGAGAGTCTGAACCACAGAGAGAGTCTGAACCACACAGAGAGTCTGAACCACGGAGAGTCTGAACCACAGAGAGTCTGAACCACAGAGAGTCTGAACCACGGAGAGTCTGAACCACGGAGAGAGTCTGAACCACAGAGAGAGTCTGAACCACAGAGTCTGAACCACAGAGAGTCTGAACCACAGAGAGAGTCTGAACCACGGAGAGTCTGAACCACAGAGAGAGTCTGAACCACAGAGAGTCTGAACCACGGAGAGTCTGAACCACAGAGAGAGTCTGAACCACAGAGAGTCTGAACCACAGAGAGAGTCTGAACCACACAGAGAGTCTGAACCACAGAGAGTCTGAACCACAGAGAGTCTGAACCACGGAGAGTCTGAACCACGGAGAGAGTCTGAACCACAGAGAGAGTCTGAACCACAGAGTCTGAACCACAGAGAGTCTGAACCACAGAGAGTCTGAACCACAGAGAGTCTGAACCACAGAGAGTCTGAACCACAGAGAGTCTGAACCACGGAGAGTCTGAACCACGGAGAGTCTGAACCACGGAGAGTCTGAACCACAGAGAGTCTGAACCACGGAGAGTCTGAACCACAGAGAGAGTCTGAACCACAGAGAGTCTGAACCACACAGAGTCTGAACCACGGAGAGTCTGAACCACAGAGAGAGTCTGAACCACAGAGAGCTCGACATTCCTGATTATTCGATCATTTTGAGGACGATATGGTGGAAATATTAAAATCTTAAATGTGAGTCTCGATCTTTTGAACTTTGGGCTCGATGTTTTGCTCGTCCTCCTGAGCGACGGCAGATTGAGAATCATTCCTGACCTTTACCCGTCCTGGGTCTTCATCACCGAGTGGACCCGGGAGCTCTGGAGGAGGGCGGAGCCGGTGTGAGAGGGCGGAGCTAATGGAGGTCACCCATAGTTAGAGGAGGAAACACTTTACCCGTCTGTCGTGGTCGACTCCTCCCACCCGCCATGAAGCTAAATCCACATCACGATCACGACGCTTTAGAACGTTCAGGTACTACTGGTATTCTAAAAATTATAAAATATCGTTAAAGCTCTGACCGCCGCTCTGCCCTCGCTGACCGCGGCGCCGCTCTGCCCTCGCTGACCGCGGCGCCGCTGACCGCCATGATGTTTTCCTCCAAACTAATGTGCACATGAATGATACATGTGAGGACCGTCCCCAAAGCTCCCATTTACATCTGCAGATCCGTCTGATGCATAAGTCTGAGTCCTGAAAACGCCATCGCCCACGCCATCACACACACACACACACACACACACACACACACACACACACACACACACACAGGCCCCTCCCTCTTTCATAAATGCTTAAACAGCCGCCGTGCCGATGGTAAATATTGATGTGGCGAGTCGGGCTGTTGCATATTGATGTTGTTGTGCTGCTGCGGGTCAGAGGACACGGCGCTCAGGAGCTGCCACTCACACGACTCCTCTGAGTCAGGAGACCAGACACTTCTGCAGGAAACATCAGGGACATCAGGGAACGTTAGGAAACATCAGGAACATCAGGAAACATCAGGAACATCAGGAAACATCAGGAACATTAGGAACATCAGGAACATCAGGAAACATCGGGAACATCAGGAAACATCAGGAAACATCAGGGAACATCAGGGAACAATCAAGAACATCAGGAACAATCAGGAACATCAGGGAACATCAGGGAACATCAAGAACATCAGGGAACATCAGGGAACATTAGAAACATCAGGAAACATTAGGAACATCAGGAAACATCAGGAAACATCAGGAAACATTAGAAACATCAGGAAACATCAGGAAACATCAAGAACATCAGGAAACATCAGGAACTCTAATCACAAGTTTAACGAGTTACTCGCCGTCCCGCCTGATCAGGGGGTTATGATGATGATGAAGAAGAAGATTCTTCTTCATCTCTGACCACCACCATTCATTCACACACACACATCATTCTAGAAACTAGAAGGTCTTGGCTTTCAAATGAGGATCACACTGACATAAGCTTTGAGATTTGGAAATAACTGTTAACAGGTCAACGATATTTAACCAGAGCAGCTTCTGAGCTCGACTCCGGAGACGGCGCTGAAGCTTCACGGCACAGATTAGGGTTCGAGCCAGAGATGTGGTCAAGTTAGGATTATTTATATTTATGAATCGACTTCCACTGGTCCGGCAGTAAAGGGAGTATTACCTCGTGATACTAAAGGCCTCTCATCGGCCTGGAGACGTTTCCGAGACGTCTCCGAGACGTCCCCTGGTATTAAGGCGAGTCTCCAGGTACAGGTCAGACTTCAAATAAACTTGAATTGTCCAGGCAGACGTTTCTGAGACGTCTCCGAAATGTCTCCGAGACCTGTTCGATACCAAGGAGATCCCAAAGACTCTCCATATGACTCTGCAATATCGCCACAGCAGCTTGAGACCACACGGGAGACCTCACGGAGACCACACGGGAGACCTCTTGGAGACCTCACAGAGACCACACGGAGACCTCTTGGAGACCACACGGAGACCTCTTGGAGACCTCACAGAGACCACACAGAGACCTCTTGGAGACCTCACAGAGACCACACGGAGACCTCTTGGAGACCTCACAGAGACCACACAGAGACCTCTTGGAGACCTCACAGAGACCACACAGAGACCTCTTGGAGACCTCTTGGAGACCTCTTGGAGACCACACGGAGACCTCTTGGAGACCTCTTGGAGACCTCACAGAGACCTCTTGGAGACCTCTTGGAGACCTCACAGAGACCTCTTGGAGACCTCACGACTCAGGAGCAAGTTACTTCACAACAGCACAAACCGGCATAAAAGTCTTCCTCATCCACTTCACTTTTTCCTGATGTCTGAACAAAAAATCCGATTATTAATTTGTGAGTTGTATAATTTATTTGAGCTGAAACCACCGGACCGAGGGCAGAGTCTCAAAAGCTGCAAATAGAGATTCTTGAAACTAAACTGTAGATCCAGACCTGGACTTTGTTGTTCTAGAAGATTCGTATTATTGGGACCTCTTCTTCTCCTCTTTATCCGATCGACCTCCCGGACTCGGACTCGGCCGATGGGAAAACGAAAACACCACAAACACGGGATCAGTGAACGACCATTTTATTCAAATGAAGAAGAATCCAAACAAAAATAGAAGCTTTGAACAAATTGCCAGACGATAAACTGTACAATACACAGAGAGAGGGCAGAGAGCGCCCCCTGCAGTCCACTGCAAACACACACACACACACACACACACGGAGCGGCAGCCTGAGGGACGGCCCATTGGAACCTGTTATTGTGGGCGGAGCCTTTCAGGGAGTATTGGTCATAACGACACAAATGAACATCTCTACATGTGTAGGACTTTCTCAATAACGACGATGAAGAGGTACATCTGAACTGCTTCATCGCTCAAAAAGATTATTGCACTTTTAAATTTTTTCTCCGTTTCCTTTTCTACAATTAATATATTTGTCCCACATTTTTCAAAAATGATTCTAAAAGTTATTTTCCTTTTTTTTTCACATTTGCCCCAAACTTTCTCAATTTACTTGATTTTTGGCTAATTTGTCCAACTTTTGATTTTTTTCAATGGTTTTTCCACATTTTCCCCCATTTTTATGTTTTTGCTAATTTTCCCTTATTATTTCATTGTACACCCAATTTCCACCCCCTATTTTTCCTAATTTATTTTTTTTCTTAGCAATTTTTTCCCCATGTTATTTTCTTACTCTGCCCCTAAAGTTTTCCCACTTTTCCATCCACATTTTTAAAAACCTTTCCCAATCACTTCCCATGTCCCTCCATCGTTTCCACATTTCTTGTCATTTTTCATAAACTCCATTTTCTTCCACTTGTCCGTTGCCGGGTCGTGGGAGCAGCATAATGTCTCTGTAAGAATCAAATGCAGGAGAAAGAGCTGGTGAGGATCTTGCCTGGGGCGCCTCCTGCTGGCAGCTTTAGGAATAATGAAAACAACAAACCTCCAGCTTGGACTTTCCCCCAGTTCCCCCCATTTGTTCTGAATGTTTGCCCATTTTTTCCCTTTTCCCCCCAATTGATTCCCAAACATTTCCCTATTTTTGTCAATATTTTTTTGAATTTCCTTCCAATTTTTTTCCACACAAATTCTTTATTTTTCCCCTAATTGATTCCCAATTTTCTCCAAAGAGTCGACTTTAATAACGTCTCCAGCCTCCGCACACACACACACACACACACACACACACACACACACACACACACACACACACACATTCATAACAACAGTCTGATCTTTGGCACAGAGCGGCAGAAACACGTCTGCTCTTCACGTTTATACAAAAACTCCCCCTGGAGGCGCCGGGAGGAACAGCAGGTAAAGATGAGGCCGACCCCCAGATTCCACGTCCTCCGCCCACTCACTGAAGCTCCGCCTCCGTCACGGGTCATGTGACTGTATTTGTATCTAGTTCATATTGAGTCAAATAAAGTCCATGTGGAAGTATTTGTGTGTCGATCAGACCGTTTATGTCGACATCATTTACTCTGAAGATGCTCCCAAAATGTTCTCTACATTTTTCCAACTTATTTTCAGAATTTTAGCCTCTTTTTTTTATTTTTACACATTTTCGCCTAAGTTTCCTTCATTAAACGATACCGGTTTGGTATCGAAAAATTAAAAGTAGATCCAAGTTGTGACGCTGTTGGTGCCGGGACAGGATTAATTTGTTTCAGCTCAAATCGAAGAGATTTGTTTTCCCAAAAAGAAAAATCCACATCATTTCCTTATTTTGACTCAAATTTCCCACCAATTCTTGAATGTCTTAAAGAGACCTACGGGAGCTTCACTTTTGCCAGAAATTTAGCAATTTTTTGTTTTTACACACAATTTTTTTTTTTTCAAAACTTTGGACAAATTGTCTCTCATTTCCGCCCAATTTAAAATAAAACAATTGCCCCTAATTTCCCCCTTTTTTGCACATTTATAAAAAAAAATATATATTTTTCAACCCCATTTCTTTCAGATTTTTTGCCCAATTTTTCCTAATTTTTGCTTAAATTTCACGCCATTTTCCACACATTATATAATTTCCTTATTTTTGCTCAAATTTTCCCAAATTCTCGACGTTGCAGCAATAAATGTCTGAAAGAGTGAGACGGAGCGGGAGCTTCATTTTTGTCAGAATTTTTTCCACATTTCCCACGTTTTTTTTTTTTACAAATGTTTTCCTTATTTTTGCTTCAATCTTCCACTATTTCCCACACATGGACGTTGGAGATGTTGTAAATTTGCAGATCGTCCACACAGTGATTCCGACATGACCTTGACGACGTCCTCGGCGTGAGCGGGGCGGCCGGGGCGGCCGGGGCGGCGAAGGCGAACGTGGAGGACGTGGAATCTGGATTTAAAGCGAGACGTCCCGTGTGAGAATCACAGACTCAGTCCAGCGGCTCCCGGCTCTTTAACGGCTTGTGGTGTGAGTGTCCCATGTGACGCCGGCTTCAGTCCAGGGGCCCCGGCGGCTCGGGGGTCCCGGCGGCTCGAGGCCCCGGCGGCTCGAGGCCCCGGCGGGTCGGGGTCCCCGGGGACTCGAGGCCCCGGCGTCGGGTCCGTAGGGCGCTGTGAGAGTCTCTCAGGGGCCGCTCTCGTTGTAGTGCAGGCTCAGGGGCCGCTCCCTCTGCACCGGGGGCATGTAGGGCCAGTTGTAGCTGGAGCCGGACAGCAGCATGTCCCGGAGCAGAGTCTCGATGGGGGTCTTCCCCACCAGGCGGACGAAGAACAGCTGCTCGATGACGGGCGACGACACGATGCGCAGCGACGGCAGCCGCAGCAGCAGGCGGCCGAAGCGGTTGGGCTGGGACGGGTACTGGTTCCTCACGTACTCCTCCAGGGCGCACTGGGACTTCTCCTGGACGCTCTCCACGTGGGCCACGTCCGACAGCCCCATGGCGTCTGCGGGACACAGGACACGGGTCAGGGAAACATGTGTGTGCGTGTGCATGTGCAGACAGGAGGGGGGGGGTTCACATGTTTCAGGGGAAGGAGGAACTCGTGTAGAGGAATCAGGACGGAACTTTACGGACACAAACATGAAAGTGAACGTTGAACACATTGAGAGGCTGCAGAGCTGCCGGGGGCTCTGGAGAGCTGCCGGGGTGCAGTGGTGCCTCCAGGGGTGGCCGTGTCCACCCCTGGCCGACTCCTGGCCACCCCATTGGCCACCCCACTGGCCAGTGTTAATTGTAGTACTAATTGTAGTACTGTAGTATTAGTTATGAATATTTTCAGCCCAAATTCACAGCCAGCCAGGCAAGCCGCTCTAGACCTAGTTTTGGTTTGCCACCCCAAGATTTTAAGTGGCCCCATCTGGCCACCCCTATGAACAATTTCTGGAGGCGCCACTGCCGGGGTGCTCCTCAGTGCAGGGATTAGTTTCAGCAAAAACAATCTAATAAACGGAGGAAGTCCAAAAGTAGAGATGATAAAAAGCCATGTATTAATAAAGGCTTTTCATTATCTCTACTTTTGGAGTGACTCAGGTAATTTGAAAATAAATGTTTTTTATGCATAAATGTGTTTATATTTTCAGCAATAATAATGAACAGAGCCAGATTTAAACGTATGGTTTTGTGACATATGATTTTGGATCTTATATTTAACCTCGCGCTCTGATGGAAAATGACGTGAAGGCCAAGTATTCATAAAAGTGTTTTATTCTCCGCGGGACGTCAGAGAATAAAACAGACCTTTGAGCTTTAGAAACGGTTCGCTCGGTTTAACGTCAGTGATGAAAGGCGCTTCATCGGCCGACGATAAAATCCACCGTGTCACAAAAAAACAAAACACACAAACCAACTGGGAACCAGGAGGTCAGACGCTCCTCCGTGCACTTGAACGCAGCACCGCTGGAAACAGGGACTTAATGCACAAAGTTCATCTCCAAAGTCAAGAAATGGGGCAAAAAATAATAGGAGAAAAATGTGTTAAACAAAGAAAGAAAATGACGAAAACATCTGTAAAAATGTGGCAAAAAAAAGGAGGCGGATAAATGTGTAAAGTGTTTTTTTTTTGGACAAAGCCACATAAATCCAGATGTTCTGCAGAATCATCTCCATCACCGTTATGGGGAAAGTCCAGCAAACACTGAGATGTTTGTTCCGCCGTCGGACAGAAAACGTCCGGTGTCCAGTGAGCGAGTGCGTTTGAGGCTCGGGGTTATGTAGGTCAGGGCGAGCGCGGCGGCAGAGCCTCGTCATCCCCCATGCATAATTCAGAGAGGGGGGGGGGCAGGGGTCGCTCTGACACGTTTCAATTATAGATGGACAGTTTTCACTCCGGAATGAACTCTTTATTGTCTCGTATTCGGTTCAGCTCTCGACCTCCTCCTCGTTTGGCAGAGACGTTAAACAAATGTCATAAAGGACAGAACCAGTTTAAATGTGCTTTTATTGGACTTAGATGTTTGGGACGGGTTGGTTTTTTCTGTCTTATGGAGCCGTCTTCAGCCGCTCTGTCTCCCACAAAGGAAACGACCATATTTGGATTACAGCGGCATCTCGGTCACAGCCTTTCCTGCTACACGTGGATACCAAACATGTGAGTATCTGTGAATGAAAGAGCATGTCGGAGTCACTTCCTGGATGGAGCTCCTCTGTGGTCGGTTGTGGGTGTGATGGAGGTCACGGCGGGCCAGGGATTAGTCGCCCTCGCCGGCTCCTCCTCCCTCCGTGCTCCGTGGTGAACGCTCTGAGCTCAGAGGCAGGAAGAGCTGGAGCTAATCCTCGTGAGCCGCAATCGGTTTACTGTAAACGCTGCTTAAAACGAGGAGGATTTACCGCTGGGACGGCGCCAACGTCCGACATCTCCTTTATTATATATTTATAATAGTCTATATATTAAAAGGGACTAGTCTATATATTAAAAGGGAATAGTCTATATATTTAAGGGGAATAGTCTATACATAAAAGGGGAATAGTCTATATATTTAAGAGGAATAGTCTATATATTTGAGGAGAATAGTCTATATATTAAAGGGGACTAGTCTATATATTTAAGGGAATAGTCTATATATTTAAAGGGAATTGTCTATATATTTAAAGAGAATAGTCTATATTTAAAGGGAATAGTCTATATATTTAAGAGGAATGGTCTATATATTTAAAGGGAATTGTCTATATATTTAAAGAGAATGGTCTATATATTTAAAGAGAATAGTCTATATTTAAAGGGAATAGTCTATATATTTAAGAGGAATGGTCTATATATTTAAAGGGAATTGTCTATATATTTAAAGAGAATGGTCTATATATTTAAAGAGAATAGTCTATATTTAAAGGGAATATTCTATATATTTAAGGGGAATAGTCTATATATTTAAGGCGCATGTTTGATCAGTATGAAACTCTTTTCCAGGAGCTGGAGAGCGAAGGCCACGGTGACCACAGGTCTTACATTCACATGGATCAAACAGACCTTGAGTGAAGCTGCTGTGCGTCACATAAAGACTTTCTCTCTCCTCCCTCTCGGCCGCAGCCACATGTGAAGCTTTATACGGCCACGTCTGTGAAAGGCGTATAAATAAAGATCTTCTTCTTCTTCATATACACCGGAGTTTTCGTGCGATTGATGCCGAACGGGAAACTCACGATCGCGACATGTCTGTTCTGTCTCTGTTCTGTGTTTTCCTCTGATAGGGTTCAAGCTAAGACGTTGATGTGAGGGACGTGTTGTTGAGGTTCTGACCTGAGGTGAAGAGCACGATGGACTTGAGGCAGGAGTACTCGGCCGTGTCCACCTGCAGAGCTTTGAGCTTCTCCACCTGCTCCTGGAAGACTCGGATGTGGTCCATGAAGGCGACCACGCGCTCGGCCGACATGGGCGACGCGTGGAGCCCGGCCGCCGCCAGCAGAGGCGCCACGTGCAGCGGCATGGAGCACTGCGCCGCGTTCAGCACAAACAGCTCGCTCCAGGACATCCGCAACAGCGCCACCTGCAGGACAGGGACGGAATTCAGTTTGACTCAGATTTAAAGAGAACAAAGGCCAGAAGCATCGAACAGCAGAGCACAGGCCAAAGACCAGGATCTTCAGACGTTTAAAGTAGGGATGCACCGAGCCGATACTGGTATCGGATATCGGAGCGATACTGAAAAAATCTGATACTGAACCCATACCAGGTTTGCCTCAATGCCTTAAAAACATAACTTTTACACCTAAATCTAAGTGAATATGGTCTTTATATCATTTGAAGCTCAGAACCGCGTAAAACGCATCAGGATGCTAAAGCTAGCACAGAAACTAACAAGAGTTTATCAATAAATATAACTGATCCATAATATCATGACAATAAAATATGAGTTTATTTATCTTAAAATGGAGAAAAGAGTCAACTCAATTTTTCACCCAGAGAAAGACACTTAAGTGATATCGGTAAATATCGAGTATCTGCAGATACTCAAACCCCAGTAGCAAAAAAGCTGGATCGGTGCATCTCTAGTTAAAAGTATGAATTGAGGAGGAGTTGATCTTCATTTGTCCAGTAAAAACATCTGCAGTGGAATAAGGACTTCAGTGTTTAAGACGAGACGCTCCAGGTGAAGATCGAGACATCGATCTGAAACGTTTGCTGTCGATTAATGACTGCACGTTTTGGGGCCTATGTCACCGGTCTGGAGACTAGTTGGAGACTGGAGCTGCCGCTGGTCACAGACATGTCTCTGAGACGTCCCCTGGAGATAAGGCGAGTCTCCAGGTCGCAGTGGAACATTTTCCAAGTCTCTATATGCAGTCTGAGTGTGCGCTCGGTCTCGAGCAGCTGTGGCAATGTCACGAACATTTGTCATCCTCAACCTGTGAGACGTTTCTGTGATGTCCATGCATTGTCTCCATATGGAGCCTCTGAGACTTCATAGTCCGTCTCACAGGTTGAGAAAAACAAATGGAGGTCCTAACATTGCCACAGCTGCTTGAGACCTTGTGGACCTCTGGAGACTCAGCATAAAACTATGTAAGAAACACAACATCCCAGATCAGAGGGTAAACAACAGGTTCATGTTTTCAGATAGAAAATAAGGGATTTGATAATGGATCGAGCCAGGTTTAAATGTATGTTTCTTTCCTGACAGATTAGTAAGACTTTCTGAGGGATTTTGGATCTACAGGTAAAATAGTCACTTCCTGGATAAATCTCCGACTCAAAGCCACAAAACGTCAGAGAATAAACATCGTAAAGAGTGTGTTCTGTGTTTCACTCTGACAGAGTAAAAAGCTTCTGCGTGATGTTTCTCCTGCAGCCTCTCGGTGAAAGAACCGCACCTGGTCCATGAGCTGCAGGTCGGGGAAGAAGGGGATGTTCTTGGCCCACTCCACAGCGGAGAAGAGCAGCCGCGCCGCCAGCTCGCAGATGTTCTCGATGCCCATCAGGTTGTTTCCCTGCATGCACTGGGCGCCGTAGCGGGACGTGGGGTACGGCTCGGCGCGTAGCAGCAGCGAGATGAACCCCGACAGGTACGGCTGAGCGCTGTAGGCGTCCGAGCCGTTCTGCAGGTACTGACCCGGGCTGCTCTGGGAGCTGGAGGTCCGGCCGCGCTGCACCGCTGCAACAGAGAGGACGGACTTATTTACTATCACAGAAACAAGCTAACGAATAATCACAGAAACGAGTTAACGAATAATCACAGAAACAAGCTAACGAATAATCACAAAAACGAGTTAACGAATAATCACAGAAACAAGCTAACGAATAATCACAGAAACGAGCTAACAAAAAATCACAGAAACAAGCTAACGAATAATCATAGAAACAAGCTATCTAATAATCACAAAAACGAGCTAACGAATAATCACAGAAACAAGCTAACGAATAATCACAAAAACGAGTTAACGAATAATCACAAACAAGCTAACGAATAATCACAGAAACGAGCTAACAAATAATCACAGAAACAAGCTAATGAATGATCACAGAAACAAGCTAACAAATAATCACAGAAACGAGCTAACAAAAAATCACAGAAACGAGCTAACAAAAAATCACAGAAACAAGCTAACGAATAATAATAGAAACAAGCTAACGAATAATCATAGAAACAAGCTAACGAATAATCACAGAAACAAGCTAACGAATAATCACAGAAACAAGCTAACGAATGATCACAGAAACAAGCTAACTAATAATCACAGAAACAAGCTAACGAATGATCACAGAAACAAGCTAACAAATAATCACAGAAACAAGCTAACGAATGATCACAGAAACAAGCTAACTAATAATCACAGAAACAAGCTAACGAATAATCACAAAAACGAGTTAACGAATAATCACAGAAACAAGCTAACGAATAATCACAGAAACGAGCTAACAAAAAATCACAGAAACAAGCTAACGAATAATCATAGAAACAAGCTATCTAATAATCACAAAAACGAGCTAACGAATAATCACAGAAACAAGCTAACGAATAATCACAAAAACGAGTTAACGAATAATCACAAACAAGCTAACGAATAATCACAGAAACGAGCTAACAAATAATCACAGAAACAAGCTAATGAATGATCACAGAAACAAGCTAACAAATAATCACAGAAACGAGCTAACAAAAAATCACAGAAACGAGCTAACAAAAAATCACAGAAACAAGCTAACGAATAATAATAGAAACAAGCTAACGAATAATCATAGAAACAAGCTAACGAATAATCACAGAAACAAGCTAACGAATAATCACAGAAACAAGCTAACGAATGATCACAGAAACAAGCTAACTAATAATCACAGAAACAAGCTAACGAATGATCACAGAAACAAGCTAACAAATAATCACAGAAACAAGCTAACGAATGATCACAGAAACAAGCTAACTAATAATCACAGAAACAAGCTAACGAATGATCACAGAAACAGGCTAACAAATAATCCTAAACAAGCTAATAAATAATCACAGAAACGAGCTAACGAATAATCACAGAAACAAGCTAACGAATAATCACAGAAACAAGCTAACGAATAATCATAGAAACAAACTGACGAATAATTACAGAAACAAGCTAACGAATAATCACAGAAACGAGCTAACTAATAATCACAGAAACAAGCTAACGAATAATCACAGAAACAAGCTAACGAATAATCACCAAAACGAGCTAACGAATAATCACAGAAACGAGCTAACAAATAATCACAGAAACAAGCTAACGAATAATCACAGAAACAAACGAATAATCACAGAAACGAGCTAACGAATAATCACAGAAACGAGCTAACGAATAATCACAGAAACGAGCTAACGAATAATCACAGAAACGAGCTAACAAATAATCACAGAAACAAGCTAACGAATAATCACAGAAACAAGCTAATGAATAATCACAGAAACGAGCTAACTAATAATCACAGAAACGAGCTAACTAATAATCACAGAAACATGCTAACGAATAATCATAGAAACAAGCTAACTAATAATCACAGAAACATGCTAACGAATAATCATAGAAACAAGCTAACTAATAATCACAAAAACGAGCTAACGAATAATCACAGAAACAAGCTAACGAATGATCACAGAAACAAGCTAACAAATAATCACAGAAACGAGCTAACTAATAATCATAGAAACAAGCTAACGAATAATCACAGAAACAAGCTAACGAATAATCACAGAAACGAGCTAACAAATAATCACAAACAAGCTAACGAATAATCACAGAAACGAGCTAACAAATAATCACAAACAAGCTAACGAATAATCACAGAAACAAGCTAATGAATAATCACAGAAACAAGCTAACGAATAATCACAGAAACGAGCTAACGAATAATCACAGAAACAAGCTAACGAATGATCACAGAAACAAGCTAACGAATAATCACAGAAACAAGCTAACAAATAATCACAGAAACAAGCTAATGAATAATCACAGAAACAAGCTAACGAATAATCACAGAAACAAGCTAACGAATAATCACAGAAACGAGCTAACAAATAATCACAGAAACAAACTGACGAATAATCACAGAAACAAGCTAACAAATAATCACAGAAACGAGCTAACGAATAATCACAGAAACGAGCTAACAAATAATCACAGAAACAAACTGACGAATAATCACAGAAACAAGCTAACAAATAATCACAGAAACGAGCTAACGAATAATCACAGAAACGAGCTAACAAATAATCACAGAAACGAGCTAACGAATAATCATAGAAACAAGCTAACGAATAATCACAGAAACGAGCTAACAAAACATCATAGAAACAAGCTAACAAAAATCACAGAAACAAACTAGCGAATAATCACAGAAACGAGCTAACGATTAATCACAGAAACAAGCTAACGAATAATCGCAGAAACAAGCTAACGAATAATCACAGAAACAAGCTAACGAATAATCACAGAAACAAGCTTACGAATAATCACAGAAACAAGCTAACGAATAAAAACAAAACAAGCTAACGAATAATCACAGAAACAAGCTAACGAATAAAAACAAAACAAGCTAACGATTAATCACAAAACAAGCTAACGCTTAATCACAAAACAAGCTAACAAAAAAATCACAGAAACGAGCTCTGACCGGAGAGGATTCTGCTCTGGACTTTGGGCACTTTACATTTTCATACCAGTACTTTAATGATACTGATACTTAAACGATACTTTCTCCGATACCAAACTAAAATATCTGCCGTCTAGAATCAGAAAACCGAGCAATAATGTTAAATTTGTTTTAATGTATTTGAGCTAAAACAAGTCACTTCCTTTAACCTCGAACCCCTTGCTTTAACTGAGCACATTTTCTCCAGTTGAACTTTACCCAAATCCAAAAGCTTCAAGAGAGCGACAAAAACATCGCAAAAAAGTGACGACAATGCAGCGACAGAGCAAAACTAAATGTTTGCAGGTTTTGGGACAAGTCTCTGAACATATAAACTTCCACACGGAAACAAGAAGAATTCACCGAATCACAATAACGCGTTTAAATATTGCACTGGTTCATTGTTTCTTCATATTTATACAGGAAATCGTGATTTCATCGGCCATTTTCTCTCATCATGGCGACAACATCTCCACGTCAGTCGCTCCTACAGACTTTACATTTCCCAGCCTTGGACTGAACAATAATTATTTTGAAGATTTTTTCCAGAGGGATTTTTTAATATCTAATTCCAAGCCTGATTTATCGAGTTTTGAATGTCAAAAAAACAAGGCAAAATTTCAATGTTTACAGATTTGTAAAACACAGCTTCACTTAAAACTGAACCGGATCCAAAAGTCTTGATAACTTATATTTCAACAAAATAAACCCATACATTCGAATCTGGCTCAATCCGTTAAATTTTAGGCATTTTTTAGGCATAAAACGCGGTATTTTTATATGAAAATATAAAATGACAGAAAACTTGCAGTACATTGTTTTCTCACATTTATGCAGTAATCTACGGCACACGTTTAAAATGTATATCTTTAAATTTAAACATTTTCACCTGCAGTGTCTCGCCTTAAATGTGCTTTACAAATAAACATTTGACTGGGTGGATTTCAGTTCGAATGATCAAATGAGCTCTAAGAGACAACAGGAGTTTTCCGGATTCTTCTTGAGCCGATCTTTTGAACGGCTCTTTGAACATGAGCGGATCCCAAAGATTCGGCTCCCGTTAAAGAGCCGTAAATCCCGTATTCTCAGATTTCAGTTGTTTAACGCTGCCGGAGCTGGAGGATAAAACATAAAAACATCATAACGACTCTGGTGGAGGTTCGTCAGGGCGTGTGAGGTCAGCAGATTATCGCTGTGAGCCGCTCTGGGCCGCTCTGGGCCGCTGTGGGCCGCTGTGAGCCGCTGTGAGCCGATGTGAGCCGCTCTGGGCCGCTCTGGGCCGCTCTGGGCCGCTCTGGGCCGCTGTGAGCCGCTGTGAGCCGCTCTGGGCCGCTGTGAGCCGCTCTGAGCCGCTGTGAGCCGCTCTGAGCCGCTCTGGGCCGCTGTGAGCCGCTCTGGGCCGCTCGTGAAATCATCAGGAAGTGCTTCCCGGGTCACGCACGAAAAAAGAAAAACTCTAGAGGATCCTTTAATCACGTTTATTTAAAATCCTCCCACGCCTTTTCATTCACTAATAGTGACATGTTCGGTATCCACGTGTAGCAGGAAAGACGCTGTAATCCAAATATGGTCATTTCCTTTGTGGGAGACAGCAGTGGCTTAAGACGGGACACATATACACAGGGCTCATTAAAGGGGAGTTACATTTACTCACATGTCACCTTTTAAAAGTAACTTATTAGAGTAGTTTAATCATACGGTACTTGTTAAATAATAGTTACTCTTTCCGCTGCGAGTAAATATTTAACTTAATTTTGCTCCTCGTTCTTTAGAATTATTAAGTTTCATTTTAAGTTTCGTTTCACACAATTTATGGCGTTATTGAAAATTAATCAGACTTTTCCACTCACAGTACTCGAGTAACATTTTCTACTTTTTACTTGTACTCGAGTAAAATTATGTCAAAGTAACATAACAGCAGGTAGTTTTTACTTTACTTTCACTTCTACTGGAGTAACTTTATAATTAAGTATCTGTACTTTTACTTGGATGAGACAAACAGTAACTCATGACACTGAGAGTAAATCTTTATTTATTTTATTTTGTTACTTCATGATCTCTTCTGTTTTTACAACTTTCATATTGTTTCATGTTTTTGTTTTTACTTAAAGAGTTACTCAGTTACTCACAGTACTCAGAAGAGCCCCCGGTCTGTCCTTAACCTCTGACCCTCCGCCGAGCTTTACCCAAATCTAAAAGCTTCAAAGAAAAGCATCAAAATAGCGACAAAAACGAGGATGAAAACGGAACAAAAAGTTAGAATCCCTTTAGTAGGTCTTAGCTTTCAAATGAGGCGTCACACTGTTGCTGTCCCATCGAGAAGCTTTTAGATTTGGGTAAAGAAGTGTCGCATTCACGCACTTGGTCCCGGCTGGTCAGAGTCCAGGGCCGGTTTCAGTCCCACTCGCCCCTGTACTCGAGTAACTTTCTCTCCCAGTACTTTTAACTCGTGAGTAAAATGATTTCAAAGTAAAGTTACTCTGAGTTGAGTAGATATTTCGGCTGCTCTGTCACAAACTGAAACATTGAAACCTGAGTCTCCGTTTGTCCTCGTGACCGGCCGCTCCTGAACGTCAACCTGATGTTCATCTGCAGATCGAGCTTTGGACGGAGAAAATAAATATTTTAAAGGGATAGTTCAGGATTTTTGACATTGGGCCTCATTACCTCGTTATCCAGAGTGTTGTTGATGTCTGGAGATATTTTTTTATTAAATTCATGCAGTTCTTATATTTGAAGAGTCTACTGGCGCTAGGCTAATGCTAGGCTAGTGCATGTCTATGGTATCAGCTAGCCTGCATTAAAACAGTCTGACTCCACAGTGCACCTGAGGCAAATCACTTATAACACCAGACTAACCACATAAATGTCTGTGTTAATAGAATCATTTTAACCATTTAGCATTAAAATAACTTATATTTGAGCAGCATCAGCTTCGTGGCTGTAAGCTAACGCAGCGGCGGAGTGATCTGCGGGAAAATAGTCCCTCAAAATGCGGTAATTCATGTGATACAAGGTCAGTTATATTTCAAACATTATTCTATCGACACAGACATTTATATGGTTAGTCTGGTGTTATAAGTGATTTGCCTCAGACTGTGGAGCGGGTCAGACTGTTTTTAATGCAGGCTAGCTGATACCATAGACATGCACTAGCCTATAGCACTAGCCTAGCGCCACTAAGCTCTTCAAATATAAGAACTGCATGAATTTAAGAAAAAAATATCTCCAGACATCAACAACACTCTGGATAACGAGGAAATGAGGCCCAATGTCAAACACCCTGAAATATCCCTTTAACCTCCACCAGAACCGTGGACATTTTCTCCAGTTTGACTTTACACAAATCTAAAAGCTTTTTGAAAAAAAGCAACATAACAAGAAGGAAAATGCAACAAAGAAAACGACCAAAGAGCAACAAAAACAACAATAAAAAAAGCACAAAAACACTTCAGAAATGTGACCAAAACACGGAGGAAAAAGAAAGAAGGTCGGATCTGTTTTGTAGGTCTTAGCTTTCAAATGAGGCGCTATAGCTTTTAGATTTGGGTAAAGCCAAACTGGAGAAAACGTGCTCGGGTAAGGAGGGGGTTCATGTCTCTGAAAAACCGAGAGTAGTTTGAGTGAGTTTGAGAGTGACAGACTTTAGAAGATGATCCCACACAGAGAAAGACGGGCGAAGCACCAGGAGAACCTAAAGTAAAGAACTTCTTCTGTAAATGCCAACGTTTCACATCCGTGGATCTCCGGTGGTTTTGCTTCAGGACACGACGAGCCGCGAAATAAACATTTATCTTAGAAATATTGTATTTTCCACAAACGTTTTTATTGAACAGATCAGATTCGATCAAAACAACCCGAGAACATTGATTTGAAGAGACTCCCGTGTGTTTCCTATAGACTAAAAATGGTCCCCGACCCGCCCGTTGAGAATCACGGTTTTACATTATGGCCGAGTGGGACGTTTTTAAAACATTCTGTCATTTTTGGATTTCTTTAACTGGTATTTTATCTCTTATTGGAATAATCATTTTTCTCAAATTCACCTTGGGGGCCGGAGGTTCTGTCCCGGAGGGCCGGATTTGGCCCCCGGGCCTGATGTTTGTGTGTCGTTCTGAACCTGGAGAATCCAACTCGCTTTTGGTCGTGGTGCAAAAGTAGCAGCAAATGAAAAACAAAAGCTCCGACTGGATGGACTGAAGCACAGGTTTAACCTCTTAACCCCCGCCCGAACCGGCACCGGAACCAGCTTCATCATGTGTGTGTGTGAACTCACAAATGAAACATTCGGTTCCATTGAAAAAAGCTTCAACTAAAAGATTCTGGGAAAAAAGCAACAAAAACACAACAAAAGAGCGACAAAAACGTGCCAGAAAAGCAACAATGACACAATAATAAAGTGGAAAACGGAACAAAAAGCAAAAAGAGAAGAAAAAACAAAAACACTTCAAAAATGTGACAAAAACGCAGCAACAATAAAGGCGTAATCAGTTTTGTAGGTCTTAGCTTTCAAATGAGGCTGGCCTGTGGGCTGTAAGTTACTGTGGAGGAGCTTTTAGATTTGGGTAAATGTGCTCAGTTAAAGTGGGGGGGTCAGAGGTTTCATTTTGGTTAAGGAGGTCAATATCGTCCTAACTTTCCGGATTAGAAAATCCTGTGACCGGTTTGTGTCTTTACGACTCTGGGCCAAAGGAGACGTTTCAAATACGTTTAAAGTCCGTCCCGTCCCGTCCCGTCATGTCCCACGGGCTCTACAGTTTTACTCGAAGTGCAAAGTGGAGGGACAGACCGAGAAGTTAAAGTTTGGAGATGAAGATCAGCATTAAAGAAATCCATCTGCGAAGTTTAGGCTGAAAACGCGCGCGCAAATTAAACGCAACTAATGTTCGCGTTTAACATGACAGCAAATTAAATTAAATTAAATTAAATTAAATTCAATTAAATTCAATTAAATTAAAAAGATGAATTTAAGGCTTTTCTGTGACTTCTTTAAACAGTGCCGAGATTGAAGAGACTGGCCCGTAAACAGGTGGGACACAGAGGGACAGATGGTCCCCGTGCGTAAAGGACGCACAGCCGTGGAGAGGTCGGTCACGGAGGAGGCGCTGAGACTCGAGTGAGCGCGAGTCCCGCGAGTCGAAACGATATTTGTGGATTTGTTGGAGTTCGTAGATGAAACTCCGCGGGAGGACCAGCGCTCTTACCTTCCCTCCTCATGCCCACCTTCAGGCACTTCTTGAGGCGGCAGTACTGGCACTGGTTGCGGTGGTGCTGGTCGATGGGACAGTCCCGGTTCCCGCGGCACGTGTACGTCAGGCTCCTGCGCACGGAGCGTTTGAAGAAGCTCTTGCAGCCCTCGCACGTGAACTGGCCGTAGTGCTTCCCGCTGGACTTGTCCCCGCACACCATGCAGTCCACGTTGGGGAGCTTGTCCCCGGAGAGCGCGTCCGTGCCCGGGGTGGATCCGTTCGGCGTGTCCGGGCCCCCCGCCGGGTCCGGCCCGCACATCTGCAGCTGCGGGTCCTGGATGTTCTCTTGCCACTGGTTTACTACCATTGCCATGCTCCCGCCCTCCCGCAGTCCCGCGCGCTTAGACGGTCACAGAGTTGGACACATCCGCGCGTGAGCGATCCAAAACAAACGTGTCCATAAAAGTCCCGCCGCAGTTCACCGGCCCCGGCGTCACATCCACGGCGCTCACGTCCTCGTCCCGCAGCGGCACCGTGCCACAGTGAGCTCCGGGTCCACGCACGGCGTCTGGGTCACCGTGGCCCCGCCCACAGCGCGCCCTTATAAGGAAGTCATGACCGAATAAGGAGCGGACGGTGCGGCCTGATTGGACCGAGTCTCTGCGCGCACGAGAGCGAGCCGCGTGATTGGACGGCTCCGGGTTTGACTGACGCAGCTTCAGCTTAAGCTTCGGCGTCAAGTTGTTTCTCTGACGTCACATCATGATGAATATTGTTATTAGTCTGGAGTCCCCCCCCCCCCCCCCCCCCCAAACCAAAGAGTTTATAATAAGTAGCTTTAATGATTATAATTAATGTATCGAGGCAAGAGTCATGATTAATATGCGAGAGACACTTTTATTATTTATTTCACCTGTGGCAGCGTTTGTCAAATCGTTATGGAACAAAAAAGTCATAAATATGTCCCCAGCTCTGAGCCGGAGGATCCTCCGTTCCTGCAGCCTCGTCAGTATAAACGGGGCGTGAGAACATCTACCTTCATCAGGCCCAAAGCGTTTTAGAGTGAGGAACCATCACCCATTCACTCTCATTCAGACTCCAGTGTTCACAGACACTGGAGGCAAGGAGGGTGAAGTGTGTTGCCCAAGGACACAACAAGAGCAGGAGCTCGATTTGAACCCACGACTTTCCGATCAGGAGACGACCTATGACCTGTGGCCGCTCGGACCTTCGGGCCCGTAGCAGCTCGGACCTTCAGGGCAGCTCGGACCTTCAGGGCAGCTCGGACCTTCAGGGCAGCTCGGACCTTCAGGGCAGCTCGGACCTTCAGGGCAGCTCAGACCTTCAGGGCAGCTCAGACCTTCAGGGCAGCTCGGACCTTCAGGGCAGCTCAGACCTTCAGGGCAGCTCAGACCTTCAGGGCAGCTCGGACCCTCAGGCCTGTAGCAGCTCGGACCTTCAGGGCAGCTCGGACCCTCAGGCCTGTGGCGGCTCGTCCCGGGGCGGCCCTGCTCTGGCCCGCGGCCCCGCTCTGGCCCGCGGCCCTGTTTCCGCCCCCGTTCCTGCCGGCGTTTCCGTCCTGATTGGGGCTGAAGTGTGCGCTGGATTTATCGGTTCCTGGAGCGCAGATTTATTCGCGTGTTTGTTTGTGCGGCGCTGGGGTCGCGCTCCGGGGCCCGTTACTCATGTGTGGGAGCGAGATGTGCTGACTCTGCAGACTCGGCCCCGCTCAGTCTGACCACCCCCGACCTCTCGCCCCCGCCATCCCCAAAAACGGACACTTTCCTCGGACACGTATTTGTGCTCTCGGCTCAACTCTGGCCTCGTGTGGGAGACGGACGAGCGGCTCCGAACTCTTCGTCCACGTACACGGCCCCGGGTCAGGAGCTCCACCATGACTAATGTTTCCTGGAGAAAAGCTCCTGGACTTGAGGATCTTAGGACTATCGCTGGAGGATTCTGTGTCTCCAAACGTGCTTTCAACAGATGTTCAAACCCTCACACCTTCATGGCCCCTCCGTGCAGCTCAGTCTGTTCGTTTTCGAGGTTTTAATCGAGTCAATGATTAAACTAAAAAGAACCATCTCCAGCGATGTGTGACAAGAAGCCTGAGGGCCCCAAACATTGGTCTGAGGGCCCCGTTTTGCCCCTGGGCCGCACTTTGGGCACCCCTTAGTATGAACGTAAGATGAGCCCCTGGGGCAGACTGATGGAAGTGAGGCTGCTAATCTGCGCCACCGGCCCCTCCCCCCACCTCACACGCTACATTCATACTATTGTACATGTTTTTACTGTTATAGGGCAGGGGTTCCCGAACTGTTTTGTCTGGGACCCCAAACTCAGGCCCCCCGACCCCCAACATCGAGTCATTCTGTCTCAACTTTAGGGCAGAATTATTATTACTTTTTAAACTGTTTATTCGGGATATTTCATCTTAAATCATCTGGGACCCCGGGGAGTACTCAGTTACATTTCTCAAGTACATGTACTGAATGTTTTTTAGTACTTTTACTTCCACTAATATTATAATGAAGTATCTGTTTCTTACTTGAGTAAAAATATTTGTTACTTTTTTCACTGTGAGTAAATATTTAAGCTTCATTTTGATCAAATATAACTCACATCATCTCTGTGTCTTTATTGTTTATTATTATTATTTTGTTCTGTATTTTCTTGGAGCTTTTTATGTTTTGTTTCACACGATTTATGGAGTAAATGTTCACTCCTACAGTTACTCACAGTACTCGAGTAACATTTTCTCCAAGTACTTTTACTAAAGTAATGTTACTCTTACGTTTAGTTTAGGAGCGATGTCTCGTTTTTAGTTCATAAAAACACTTTAAAGTAAACTGTATTAACGATCCATAAAACACCAGCATTGATCTCAGTCATCCAGGTGCAACACTAAAGATTTAATCGCACTTTTTTTTTCTACATAGTTGAGACGTTTCGAGAATCATCCACTTCTCGTCTTCAGGGCCAAAGATGTTCAGTCTCATCAGAACGTGGAGATTCTCAAAACGTCTCAACTATGTAGAAACAATGTGTGATTAAGCCTTTTGTGTTGCACCTGGATGACTGAGATCAATCACATGAGAGTTCGGTTCATTATAGTCTCACTGGAGCGTCTCTGTTAACGTCTCTGCAACTCGGATTGATCGCATACAAAACCTGTCTCGCCGGCCTGGAGACTAGTTGGAGCGAAGACTTCATGTAAACTTGAAAAGGTCTACATGAAGTCTCCAAGAGGCGTCTGCAGTCTCAAGTAGTCGTGTCGCGAACACTATTTACTGTCGTTTCTGTGACGTCCTTAGTCTCCGAGATCTCACAGTCGTATGAGACCCGGCTGAAATCATGTTCACCGGGACCTCCAGGGAACGTCTCAGAGACGTCTCCGTGACCGGTGGCAGCTCGAGTCTCGGACTAGTCTCCAGGCCGTGTAAAGACTAGGGCGGACATTGGGACGGCCTCAGACTGAGCGATATTTGAGAGAAATTAGTCGTGTTCACAGGAAACGTCTCATGTCCTTGAGTTCAGCGCCGGAACAATGAGAGAAAAACAAAAGCATTTCATGAGTTCAGAGAAACTTGGTTCTGTTTGGTTTGTTTGGTAAAAGTCCAGCTGACTGTGAACACTTTGGGCCTGGCTCTCTCCTCTCTCCCCCTGATCGCCGGGGGAGGCGGGGTTTAGGCGGGGGGAGGGCGGGGGGAGGGCGGTCGGCGCTATACAAGGAATGCTATGTGGCTCGCATGACCTGACATGTCTCTGAAGCCGGAGGGGGTCCCGACCTCTGACCTCGCGCTCCAAAACGAGGGAGATGAAAAAAGGGCCGAGGGGAGGCAGGGCTGAGCCTGAACAAGGGGCTCTGTTCGGACACTGCAGGAATGTGAGCGCCATAAAAAGATGCCTTCAGAGGCCGAGGGAGAGCGGAGCGTCAGCTGTCAGCCTCACACCGAGAGTCTTCTCTCTGAGACGAGAAGACTCTGTTCCTTTAGAGACGCCGTCATCAAACCGAGACTCTTCTCTGAGACGAGAAGACTCTGATCCTTTAGAGACGCCGTCATCAAACCGAGACTCTTCTCTGAGACGAGAAGACTCTGTTCTTTTAGAGACGCCGTCATCAAACCGAGACTCTTCTCTCTGAGACGAGAAGACTCTGATCCTTTAGAGACGCCGTCATCAAACCGAGACTCTTCTCTGAGACGAGAAGACTCTGATCCTTTAGAGACGCCGTCATCAAACCGAGAGTCTTCTCTGAGACGAGAAGACTCTGATCCTTTAGAGACGCCGTCATCAAACCGAGACTCTTCTCTCTGAGACGAGAAGACTCTGATCCTTTAGAGACGCCGTCATCAAACCGAGACTCTTCTCTCTGAGACGAGAAGACTCTGTTCCTTTAGAGACGCCGTCATCAAACCGAGACTCTTCTCTCTGAGACGAGAAGACTCTGATCCTTTAGAGACGCCGTCATCAAACCGAGACTCTTCTCTGAGACGAGAAGACTCTGTTCCTTTAGAGACGCCGTCATCAAACCGAGACTCTTCTCTCTGAGACGAGAAGACTCTGATCCTTTAGAGACGGCGTCATCAAACCGAGAGTCTTCTCTGAGACGAGAAGACTCTGATCCTTTAGAGACGCCGTCATCAAACCGAGACTCTTCTCTGAGACGAGAAGACTCTGTTCCTTTAGAGACGCCGTCATCAAACCGAGACTCTTCTCTGAGACGAGAAGACTCTGTTCCTTTAGAGACGCCGTCATCAAACCGAGAGTCTTCTCTGAGACGAGAAGACTCTGTTCCTTTAGAGACGCCGTCATCAAACCGAGAGTCTTCTCTCTGAGACGAGAAGACTCTGTTCCTTTAGAGACGCCGTCATCAAACCGAGAGTCTTCTCTGAGACGAGAAGACTCTGTTCCTTTAGAGACGCCGTCATCAAACCGAGACTCTTCTCTGAGACGAGAAGACTCTGATCCTTTAGAGACGCCGTCATCAAACCGAGAGTCTTCTCTCTGAGACGAGAAGACTCTGATCCTTTAGAGACGCCGTCATCAAACCGAGAGTCTTCTCTGAGACGAGAAGACTCTGATCCTTTAGAGACGCCGTCATCAAACCGAGAGTCTTCTCTGAGACGAGAAGACTCTGTTCCTTTAGAGACGCCGTCATCAAACCGAGAGTCTTCTCTGAGACGAGAAGACTCTGATCCTTTAGAGACGCCGTCATCAAACCGAGAGTCTTCTCTGAGACGAGAAGACTCTGATCCTTTAGAGACGCCGTCATCAAACCGAGAGTCTTCTCTGAGACGAGAAGACTCTGTTCCTTTAGAGACGCCGTCATCAAACCGAGAGTCTTCTCTGAGACGAGAAGACTCTGATCCTTTAGAGACGCCGTCATCAAACCGAGAGTCTTCTCTGAGACGAGAAGACTCTGTTCCTTTAGAGACGCCGTCATCAAACCGAGAGTCTTCTCTGAGACGAGAAGACTCTGATCCTTTAGAGACGCCGTCATCAAACCGAGACTCTTCTCTGAGACGAGAAGACTCTGTTCCTTTAGAGACGCCGTCATCAAACCGAGAGTCTTCTCTGAGACGAGAAGACTCTGATCCTTTAGAGACGCCGTCATCAAACCGAGACTCTTCTCTGAGACGAGAAGACTCTGTTCCTTTAGAGACGCCGTCATCAAACCGAGAGTCTTCTCTCTGAGACGAGAAGACTCTGATCCTTTAGAGACGCCGTCATCAAACCGAGAGTCTTCTCTCTGAGACGAGAAGACTCTGATCCTTTAGAGACGCCGTCATCAAACCGAGAGTCTTCTCTGAGACGAGAAGACTCTGATCCTTTAGAGACGCCGTCATCAAACCGAGACTCTTCTCTGAGACGAGAAGACTCTGTTCCTTTAGAGACGCCGTCATCAAACCGAGACTCTTCTCTGAGACGAGAAGACTCTGTTCCTTTAGAGACGCCGTCATCAAACCGAGAGTCTTCTCTGAGACGAGAAGACTCTGTTCCTTTAGAGACGCCGTCATCAAACCGAGAGTCTTCTCTCTGAGACGAGAAGACTCTGATCCTTTAGAGACGCCGTCATCAAACCGAGAGTCTTCTCTCTGAGACGAGAAGACTCTGATCCTTTAGAGACGCCGTCATCAAACCGAGAGTCTTCTCTGAGACGAGAAGACTCTGTTCCTTTAGAGACGCCGTCATCAAACCGAGAGTCTTCTCTGAGACGAGAAGACTCTGATCCTTTAGAGACGCCGTCATCAAACCGAGACTCTTCGCACGTTTGAAAAATTCCTAGTTTTGTGAACCCTGTTCTGAAACCATGGCAATAAACCTATTCTGATTCTGACAGCGTTAACCTCTTAACCCCCGCCTGAATCGAGCACATTATCTCCAGATTGGTTCATACGGCTCTAACATGTCAGAGATGGACTTTGGTGCTAAACCATGAAAAGACTTGTACACGAGCAGAGCTGTTTTAAATTCTATTCTCTGAGTAACAGGAAGCCAGTGCAGAGACCGGAGCACTGGACTAATATGGTGGTATTTCCTGGTTCTTGTCAGGACTCGAGCAGCAGCGTTCTGGATGTTCTGCAGCTCTAACAGCTCGTTTAGAAAGGCCAGTGAGCAGCCGTTACAATAAAAAGTGATGAACACACAAAAAAATTTGCTGACAACTTCTGTGGGTCTTAGCTTTCAAATGAGGCGTTACACTGTTGCTCTTCAGTCGAGGAGCTTTTAGATTTGGGTAAAGACGAAGTGGAGAAAATGTGCTCGGTAAGAAGGTAAAGGAAGTAATTTATTACAGCTCAAATAAATAAAAAAAATCTAAATTTTTGCCCAATTTGTATTAATTTCCCCCCGTTTTTTAATCTATTTTTTGACAAATGTTTCTCCCAATTTTTTTTACATTTTATTTCTTATTTTTGCCCCAATTTTTGCTCATTTTTCAATTACTAAGATTTTTTTCTATTTCCCCCCAAATCTTTTACAACAAAAACCTCTCTGGGATCCGTTCAGAAGAATGGCTCTTTGTATATAAAATGTTTAGAACTCGATCGATTTAAATCGTCTGAAATCACAAAGGGACCGATATTTAGCCTTTAAAACATTTATCTGTGCCTTTAGAGCAGAAACCTTTGGCTCCGTTTGGGCCGATCCTTGTGTTCGGGGAAAAACAATCCGGCTCTTTTCACAATCGAGATCGAACCGTTCACCTTAAAGAGCCGTTTGAAAGAGCCGATCCTGCCGTCCCGGTGAGTAAGTGCTTTATTTGTCGTGTGTACTTCAGGTGTTGGGATAGTCCCGGAGTTGTTTTTGGAGGTCTGGGAAACTCCTCTGAAACGGTGCAGCGCCTCATGTCCCTGTTTCAGAGCATGGTGTCCTGCACTGGTCCGCTCCTTCCCATCTTTGTCCCGCTCCTTCTCCTCTGAAAGCTCGCACGCCGTTCTTCACCTGAGGGTCACATCAGTCAGAACAGGACAGAGGCTTTTGTGACTTAGCTGTGAGTCTTGCCCGGATACCTCCTCGTTTGTGCCTTTTCTTGTTTCCTGTAGCTCCTCTTGTGACGCCTCCTCTGAGCTGCAGCTGTGAGGGCTCTTCACAGTTTCAGAAGAAGACGTGTAGCTCTTCAAAGACCTTTAGATCATCAGCTGTTCTAATATTTAACTCTAAACATGGAGCTCTCGCTGGTTTCTGTCCCTCAGACGTTCATAATGAAACCATCGCACACACGAGACAAAGACTCTGAGCTTCAGCCGGAAAACATCACAAGTTTTATTGACAAAGCAGCAACGATGAACACGAGGCTAAAGTCTCCTGGGTTTATCCCCGTTTCAGAGCGTGGTGTCCTGCACTGGTCAGGTCCTCCCTCCACGACAGTCTTCCACCATCTCCTCCTCTGAGTTATGCCTCAAGAGTCGAGCCTTTTAGAACGTCATGTGACCACAGATGGAGGAGGAGCCGATTCAGAAGGAGAGAAACGGTTTTGGGGAGAAAAGTTCATGAAGTTTGTGAATCATCTGCGTGTTTCATCTTCTCGTCTCGCTCGTTTCCATCGGCGTCTTCAGCTCCGCTCTGGGATCCTCTCAGCTGGAAGCACTCGAGCTCGGGGACGTCTCTCACAGTTACTGCTGTCGCCAAAGGGGACGCATTCTCCACGGGGTCAAAGGTCGCCGCTGTGAAGAAGAGAAGCTGCTCAGTCGTGTTGCTCCGAGACTTTAGTCCTGAAGCCCTGGGACCTGCAGAGAGAAGGAACCGAGAGAGGAACCTTGATCTGAGACGATACGATGGTGGTTAATGGTGATCCAGGAACTTCTTCTTCACAAAGTCGTGTATCTGGGACCTTCATTTTTGGAAAGCCAGACGTTTGTGGGAAAAACCCTGTGCATCTAGTTCTTAAACATTTGAATCAGTTTGATGAACGTTTCCCTGTGAAGAATTAAGACGCTACAAATATCTTAGGGATGAATTTACGCCACAACTAACATTTAATTTGATTGAAGGCCACAAGAAGGAAATGCTCTTGCTGAAGATGAAGCAGGAACATTCTTGTAAAGGTCATTTAAGGACATTCTTGTGGTTAATTCGGTTCCTGTGACTGGATCGATGTGAACCTTTTGGAGATTTGAGGCTGGGAGCAAAGGTCCAGATTTAGAACAGAAACAAAAGGCAGGACTTTGATTATTTATGTGTGAAATGTTCAGTGTGGAGTTTAACATCAGCCAGTCTCAGGGAAACCGATGGAAATGAGCTAACGGCTAAAATATGTTCATTAATATGTGCCGTCCCCACCGTTCCAAAGTGTGGGGTCACCCAGGCCAGTTCTAGAGCTTCTCGAATCAGCTCAACCGTTTCCAGAATCAGCACCGCTGCATAATTACACGAGGGTTTTCTGATTAATAATTACTCTCTAACACGATTAGAACCTCTAATGGAGAAGTATTCCACTAATAATCCATTCACCACATTAACGATGTCTACACTGTTTTTATTTAATTTCACCGTCATTACAAACAAATCTGGGCTTTTCTTTCAAATATCAGGACATTTTAAAGCCACAGGCCAGTATTTCTCCAGACTGAGATGTTCTCACCTGAGCTTAGACGAGTGGATTCTCACCTGTCTGGTCTTTGTGCCCGTGGAAGAGCTCGGTCGCTTCTGACTTCACCCCGTTTGGAGCCATAGGAATATACGGGGAGAGGCCAAATGCTAACAACATCATGGTCATTTTGCGTGACTGAGCGCACGCACAAAGACCAGACAGGTGAGTATCCACTCGTCTAAGCTCAGGTAGGAACATCTCAGTCTGGAAAACACGGGCCTGTTCCTGTTTCTATATTTTCTGCCATTTTCTTGGATTTTTCTTTAGAAATATCACATGATTTTATGTCTTGTTTCACACAATTTATGGCGTCATTGAAAATAAATCTGACAGTTACTTAAGTAACATTGTCTCCAAGTACTTTTTTACTTGAGTAAATATTCTGGCTACACTCTAGTGGGTTTAGTAACCACGGTGACCAAAAGGTGAACGTTAAAGCCCTGATGGACAGTCAGAGAGTCCATCGATCCAAACGAGGTCCTGAAACCGCTCCTGCACAAGCGAAGCCTCGGCCCCAGAGCGTCAGAGCGACCGACCCGACGGCCCGGGCTCGACCCAGGCTCGGTCCGACGGCCCGGCTCGACCCGACGGCCCGGCTCGACCCGACGGCCCAGGCTCGGCCCGGGCTGCAGCTCGTGCTAAACTCTGGGGCCGTTAAAGCTCTCACGGTGGTCCGCGCTGCAGCAGCCTCTCTATAAAACCCCTGACCAACGGTTGACCTCGGCCCGGGCTCCTCTTCCCGTCCCGGTGCAGGCCCGGGGGGCGGGGCCTGGGGGGTCAGCGGGGGTCACGCTCCTGCTAAAGTCATTGCAGAGCGAGAGCTGAGATTCTCTTCAAAGGCCCCGCGGCCCCTGTGCCCCCGCGGCCCCACAGGTCACCGCGCTCAGGGTTAATAAAGTGATACCAGGTGTCGGTCGGAGCCGAGGCCCACACTTCACACCACAGTGTCCCCGGGGCCCGTGTCCGAGAGGGGCCCCTTCACACCCCCCTCCGCCACCGGAGCAGGACTGACTTTATATTAATGTGAGCGACGAAGCGAGAGGAAGAAACACGAGTGAGAAGCTCCTCCGTCCAACTGGAGAAGACGTCCATGTTTCCCAGGTTTCCTCCTGGACCTCTTTAACTCTGTAAAAAAACTACACTCATTCATTTACAAACACTGACAGGTTTGGTATACACGTGTAGCACGAAAGGCTGTGACCGAGATGAGGCTGTAATCCAAATATGGTCATTTCCTTAGTGGGAGACAGAGCGGCTAAAGACGGGAGGAACATACACAGGGACTAAACTTTAACATCTGACCTTTAGGAGCTCCAGACTCTACACTTTACAGGCGACACTCAAACACATGTGGAAGGTTTTTACACAAGGAATTGTACAGATCTGATTTCAGACAGAAAAGTTTCAGAGAGTTTTCCACCAAAAACGAAATGTAGGAATAGTAAATGTGGTCTCAGGCTGTGTCCACACGAAGACAAAACGCTTATATTTTCAGAAACGTTCTTTGTGAGCACGAGCTCAGTAAACGTGAGCGTCCACACGGGTCGACTGATTCATCCCCAGGCCTGTGTGAGGCGCTGTGACGCTCACACAGATAATAGAACAAGATGTAGAGGCGCAGGCAAACAATGTAAACAGTGAAAATGAAACGGATTCAAGGATTTACAGAAGAGACGAGGAGGAGTTTATTCTTCAGACGTAATGGGACTAAAGCAGAAAAACCTGTCAGTCCAAAAACACAGACTGTTTTTCTCCTGGTCTCCTGAGGCTCACGGACTCCAGTGGAGCAAAGAGGAGCAAAACCATCATAGCTCCATCAGTAAAACTCAGAAGGTCAGTAGATTATGGATCACAGACTCCACTCTGGGGCTGTGATGTCATCGTTTTAGTCAAAGTTGCGGAGACGTCGTAACAACGGCGCCACGTAAACGGCGTTCTGAGATCTTTCCACTCGGGGACCTAGTTTGGAAAATGTTCGTTTACAGACCCCAAAAACGCCGGGCTCGTGTGGACGAGACACTGGACTGATCAAACATCTTTGGTCCTCAGCTTGACCTCGTGTGGACGGGGCCTGAGTCTGAGCGGATTTACTGATCCTGTAAAGAGAAGTCGGCTCCGCGGGGGCCGGGGGCGCTGGAGGTGTGAGGGTCACAACACAAGCACTAACAGCCGCACGAGGGGCAGATCTGGGGGGGGGGGGGGTGGGGGGTGAGTGAGTCAGTGACCACCAGCATCATGGACAGATTTATTGAAATGAGTTTCTCAAATCTATCAGACAAATGTCATTATTTGTTCCATCGGGAAAGGGATGCTTTAACCTCTTAACCCCCGCTTTAACGGAGCATTTTCTCCAGTTCAGCTGTTATAGAAGGGAACCCATTGTACATGTTTTAGTGGTAGGGGAAACCGGGGCACGTGTGTGATAAATATGTTTATAGTCCGACAGGAGGGAAACTTTGTGATGAAGCTCTTCTTCTTCAGAGTCTTGTTGTTGTACGTGAGCAGACTCACTTCACTGTTTAAATACTTTACATAAAACATAAAGTACTTTCGTTGGACCGTTTGATCCACAGCGTGACACGTCTCAGCTCTGGGTTTACACGAAAGCTTCTGCAGTTTATTTATGAGGCTGGTCACCTGGTCACGTGGTCACCTGGTTCATGGAGATGGAACGCTGGGTCGTCAGTTCTGCATGAACTCTGGACAGAGATGTTTTTATACGGTTGTTGAAAAGTCTGTTTGTGGAGATCTCAGGACGTGTGGACGTGACCTCAGACACAAACACATCAGCTTCGACCACGCCCACATGGAGGTCTCCACGGAAACTGAACCTGTCATGGAGACGTCTCCGTGACCAGCGGCACCTCGAGTGTCCAGTAGTCTCCAGGCCCATCCACACAGTGGAGCTCAAAGGTTCTCACACGTTTCCCTCAGAGTCTGTGCTCGTGTGAAGCCTTTTATGCTGAGACGGTTTGCTCTTTTGAACTCAAAACAGAAAGTAAAAAAATGACTCTGATCAAAAGTTTATGATGAAGAGGAATCCGCCGCTTTACCTTTAGATTATAAATAAATGTATATAAACAGAAGCTTCTCCAACGACCACAACAATCCGCTTCATTGATGCTAACGGGAAACACACGGGACTGGGCTGAGGACACGTTCCTTCATCACGTCTGAAGGTCTGCACTCACTGGGCCGACAGCGACAGGTCTTTGAACTAAACATCTCGTCGCGTTAGCGGCTAACCTTTAGCTCGAGCGGCTAAATGACCGATATCGTCCTCTCAGACAGAAAGGTGAATAATCCGAGCATTCATGTAAAATCCACGTGAAATCAAACGTATCTGACTTGTAGCGTCAGGGACGAGGGTCAGGGACGAGGGTCAGGGACGAGGGTTAGGGACGAGGGTCAGGGACGAGGGTCAGGGACGAGGGTCAGGGACGAGGGTCAGGGACGAGGGTCAGGGAAGAGGTTTAGGGACGAGGGTCAGGGACGAGGGTTAGGGACGAGGGTCAGGGACGAGGGTCAGGAACGAGGGTCAGGGACGAGGGTCAGGGAAGAGGTTTAGGGACGAGGGTCAGGGACGAGGGTCAGGGACGAGGGTCAGGGACGAGGGTTAGGGACGAGGGTCAGGGACGAGGGTCAGGGACGAGGGTCAGGGACGAGGGTTAGGGACGAGGGTCAGGGACGAGGGTCAGGGACGAGGGTTAGGGACGAGGGTTAGGGACGAGGGTCAGGGACGAGGGTTAAGGACGAGGGTTAGGGACGAGGGTTAGGGACGAGGGTCAGGGACGAGGGTCAGGGACGAGGGTTAGGGACGAGGGTCAGGGACGAGGGTCAGGGACGAGGGTCAGGGACGAGGTTTAGGGACGAGGGTCAGGGACGAGGGTTAGGGACGAGGGTTAGGGACGAGGGTTAGGGACGAGGGTCAGGGACGAGGGTTAGGGACGAGGGTTAGGGACGAGGGTTAGGGACGAGGGTCAGGGACGAGGGTCAGGGACGAGGGTTAAGGACGAGGGTCAGTCCTTGTGCCTCGAGACAATCCGGTTTCTACAGACAATTCCTTTGACTTCATGCACGGTCAGCTGTGGGACCTTCTATAGACAGGTGTCCAATCCACTTCACTTACCACAGGTGGACTCCAATGAAGCTGTAGAACCATCTCAAGGATGAGCAGTGGAAATAGGATGGACCTGAGCTCAAGTTTGAGCTTCATGGCAAAGGCCGTGAATACTTCTGTACATGTGATTTATTTGTTTTTTATTTATAATAAATTTGCAAAACTCTCAAAAGACCTGTTTCCACGTTGTCATTATGGGCTGTTCTGTGTAGAATGTTGAGGGAAAAAATTGATTGAATCAAGTTTGGAATAAGGCTGTAACATAACAAAAAGTGAAGCGCTGTGAATACTTTCCGGATGCCCTGTATCTGTGTCATTAAAGGGTAAATACATCTGTATCTGTGTGTCATGTGACTCTTTCAGGGCGAGTCTCTGTATCTGAGCTCGGATGGAAACACGTGGTCTCCTCCTCAGAGGAGAAGACCACGTGTTTCTCACTCGGCCCAGTTTGTGCCACAGTTGCTCCTTTACGCCCAGAAAAGTAAATACAATAAATTCCGCGGCGGGGCCAGAGCCGGTGTTGTTTTTCGGCGCGGTGGGCAAGCACAAAGGAAACACAGCTGTGGCGTCCGTCCCGGCTGGAGGGCGGGGCCACATGTTCCTTAATGATCATTACGAGCTACAATGGAGGCTTAGGGCCGAGCGCCAACGCGTGAGAGGGATTACCACGCCGCCATTACTTTCCCCTTCAGAGACGGGAGCCCAGGCCTTCAGTCATCTGCATAACCAGGATGAAACCTTTACAAACCGTCAGGAACAAGCCAGGACAAGATGTGGGAACAAATTCGGAAAAATAGAACACTTTTTTTTTTTTTAAATGTGGAGGGAAACATGGAAAAAATTAGGAAAAACATTTTCAAGCAACAAAACAGTCACAAATATACGACAAAGTGACAACAGGGCGAGGGCAGTTCATGTCAGTCCTGTAGGTCTTAGTCTGGATCACGACTCTCGGAGAGATGGACCTGAACATTTCAAATGGTGCCCGTGTCATTGATTATTTACAGGGACATTAAATAAACAAACACTCAGGGCGGCTCACGATTGTTCCTCACCTCGTCACAAGTGATATTTAGTCTGAAGGTCAGCAGTTCATGTTCTGGAAGGAGAGCTGTGGTTTACGATCGTCCAGAGCCGTTTATTCTGCTGAATGTCTCTCACGCGTCTGCACGTGGCCGTAGCCAATCGTATCAGACGACATGTGACGAACCCGCTGTAACTCTCAGCTGAACCATTTAGAACACGGCTGAAGCTCGATCGAAAGGTGTTGGATCTGTAAATATTATAATATTTTTTTTGTCCCTAAACAAACTCCAAGCGCCATCGTCTCCTCGCTCTGTGATTGGTCCATGTGACGGCCATGGTCCTCCGGCGTTAGCGGTTCATGTCGTTCACATTATAGACTGAATGGACGTGGAACAGATTTGTATATTGTGTCTATTTAACTCATTTCCAAATGCCCAAAAAGGCCTTTAATTGTTTAAAACCATGGAATCTAGAAACACAATCCATTAAGAGGATATTTGTTTAAATGTCTTTATTATTATTTATTTATTTTTAACCATTTTTTTTTCCTATTAGTTTCTTCATCATTTACGTAGAGGATGTGACCTCAGGTAATATTCAGCATAGATAAAACATCTGGGACTAGTTTCCCTCCATGATTATCACAACATGTATTAGCGGACTTCTTATTCTTACTAAAAAAAAAACGTCATGAAAGACCGCCCTCTCTGGCTTTGTTTACGCTTCTCTTCATTGAGGCGCCAGAACCAGAACCTGCTTTTGCCGCAAAGCATTCTGGGTATTCCTATGGGAGGACTGGCCATATCAACACACACGGTTGGTTTAGTTCATTGTTTGATTCCATCCATCCATCTTCTTCCACTTGTCCGTTGCCGGGTCGTGGGGGCAGCTGTTGGAGCCGCACCAGCCCCTATAGCGCCCCCTGCAGGTGGTGGGTCCACAGAAGGACGGCCTCATGGTTCTAACCGGATCTGACAGTTCGTAGTGAGAGTTTATGGAAACAGGTGTATGTGAGAATAAGCCGCCCGGCCCGGCCCGGCCCGAGCAGAGCAGGTGGAGGTCAGATCCTCGGGCTCGAGGTCCACAACTCGGGACCTGGTCTGTGTAAAACACAGGACCTGAGTTTAATCAATGTGGACACGACACAGTGACCCACAGGGGAGCCCCCCCTCCCCTGTGTCATATGCCATATGCCATATTTACAAAGTAAATATGGCATATTCACCCGTGTTACTCTGGCCTTTAGATTTGGGTAAAACTGAACTGGAGAAAATGCGCTCGGTTAAAGCGGGGGTTAAGAGGTTAAAGAGTCGTGTGAGTCTCTTTGAGATCTCCTATGTGTCAGGTCTTGGAGACATTGCAGTGATGTCACAGAAACGTCTCACAGGTTGAGGACAAGCAGTGTTTGTGACACCGGAGACGTCTCGGAGACCATGAGGAGACCATGAGGAGACCATGAGGAGACTGCTGTGACAGCTCTCTCCGGCAGGACATATGTCCTGTGCTCTGTCTTAAGACGTGTCAAAGATGAGCTTCTCACCGGACCGGCCCAAAGTAGAATAAATGCCACACGTCCACAAAGACAAAAAAAAGTCCAAATAGCAACAAACGAGACGAAAAGGCGATAATAAAAACATCAACATCGAGGAAAGAGATCCATGTAGACCAGTTTAGTACAGGCGTGACGCTGGCCTAGAGGCTTTTAGATTTGGGTAAAACTGAACTGGGGAAAATGTGCTCAGTCATGCTCGTTCCATTGGCGTTTGAATCAAACTCTAGAACGGGACCTTTTGCAGAAAACGGATCCTTGTTTATGAAAGTACCTTCACTGATGAATACACCCTTATATCCTGATTCATCTCCCCTAAAGAGCCGTGGATCCTGCGGTCGGCTCCCCTAAAGAGCCGTGGATCTCGCAGTCGTCTCCCCTAAAGAGCCGTGGATCCCGCGGTCGTCTCCCCTAAAGAGCCGTGGATCCCGCGGTCGTCTCCCGTAAAGAGCCGTGGATCCCGCGGTCGTCTCCCCTAAAGAGCCGTGGATCCCGCGGTCGTCTCCCCTAAAGAGCCGTGAATCCCACAGTCGGCTCCCCTAAAGAGCCGTGGATCCCGCGGTCGTCTCCCCTAAAGAGCCGTGGATCCCGCGGTCGTCTCCCCTAAAGAGCCGTGGATCCCACAGTCGTCTCCCCTAAAGAGCCGTGGATCCCACAGTCATCTCCCCTAAAGAGCCGTGGATCCCGCGGTCGGCTCCCCTAAAGAGCCGTGGATCCCGCGGTCCCTGGCCTCCCGTGACGTCCCGGCGGGCGCGTGGGCGGCGGGACAGAGGCAGCGTCTGTGCGGTGGGAAATAGAAGCTGGACCACTTCATCTTGTGCGTGTCAGGGGGTCAGAGGTCAGGAGTCAGGGGCTGCATTCCGACGGATCGGGTGTCAGGGGGAGGGGGGGAGGGAGGGGAGGGCACCCCGGGGCGCGGCCGCGGGAGCCTGTCCCAGCACGTCTCAGCTGTCACTCTGAGGAACTTTACTGTATCAGTACTCGAGTACAGAGAGTACTGAAAAACCTTTAGAACCCTAGGCGGTTACTATGGTAACAGGACTTGGTTTGTGGCTCAAACATAATTAACACGATTATATTTAACATTTTCAATAAGATTGTTCCCAGTTTTCTTTAGTTTGTCCGTTTTTGTGACGTTTCTAGTTTCACTTCCTTATTGGACACCGACAGGAAGTGACATAGATGAAGGTAAACAATTATAAACTGTTGCCGTGCCGACCATGTTACGTCAATGGGAAATGAGTCAAACTATGTCACTTCCTGTCAGCAGCTTAAAGATTCAAATAACATTTCTTCATTAAAATTACTGCTTCACTGAAATAAAATATTTAACTCTGTGCAAAACTTCACATTATGACAAGAAGTGACTTCCTGTTTCGATTCAGCACGCCAAAATAAAAGCACAATCTCATTCATTAGTTCAACTTTCTTTCTGCCTAACTATTGACAGACAAAATTTAAAATGTGTGTATTTAATGATATTCTTATAACGTTGGAAGTCTAATCAATGAGACGAGGTGTGCGCTTTTATTTTGGCGTGCTGGATCGAAACAGGAAGTCACTTCTTGGGCGGTGTTGTTATGATTTGAACTTATGAGTCAATTATGCAACTGATCCTTTTAAATGAGTCATATTTTCAAAAGTCATTTTCACTTGAAACCCCATGAGGTCCAGGCTCCTCCCATCGCCAACATGGCCGATTGACAGAAAACGATACAGACTCGAGGTCTTTTTTAAACTAGACGTTCAAATCTTTCAAACTCCCGGTTCCTTGTTTACCTCTGAGGAGCTTCAACTACAGGGTGACTTTACTTCAGAAGAGGCTCCTCCTCCAATAATAATAATAATAATAATGTGTAGTGAGTTGGGGTTTAGCCTTCCTGCAGTTAACCCACCCAACGTAGGGGGCGCGCTATAAAAGGAGCCCTTTCATCCGTACCTGACCTCTCCTCTCTCCGACGTCACATCCGCCATGCAGCACTCGGGCTAGGCGTGCAGTGTGAGTTGTTGTGAAAGTTGTGAAGTCGTGTCGGAGCGTCAAGCCGGCGGCTGGAGGCGTAAAGCCAGCAACCGAGTCCTCAATTTCCATGGTGCATCGCGGGTAAGCTAGTGCGATGGCGTGTGTACTAAAGTGACTGGGTGGTTAATGGTTGGTCATTATTTGTAGTTTGCAAGCGCTGGTCCGGAGGCTTCCGCGTAGCTGGGCAGTGTCGGATGCTCGGGGTCCGGGAATGGCTCGTCCGGAGAGCGCAGTGCAACGCAAGTGCAACATTGATCTGGGTCCTGATGGCGTGCCCACCCCTCCTTTTTGTTCCTTTTTAATAACTACTGTGATAACTCCGCTTCAGTGTTCGTTGATACCAGACTGTCCTCTGGGTCGATGTTGGACCGTCGAACTGGAACTGAACTGAAATGAACTGAACTTGTCAAAAGAACTTTTACTAAACTAATCTCATCTGAAGGAGAATAAATCCATGCTTTTGTAACTTTCCTTTGTCCTGTCAATTTTAACGAACCTTCGTTGCCTTTTGTTTATCTTTTATTTTGGGGCGTAATGCCCCTGGCGTTGTCTAAAGGAGGTTTTTAACGTAAATTTAGTGGCGAATTCACACAGCCACCTAGCTCACCCACTCGTCTTGCCACAAATGCCTTACACTTATATTGCGCTTTACAAGCCTGTATTACCAAGTTTCTCAAAGCGCTACACTGTCGTCATTATTCATTCACTCCATACTTGGTGGTGAGCTGCTGTTGCAGCCACAGCTGCCCTGGGGCAGCCAGTCTGCGCCATCGGCCCACCACCTGCCACTCACTCATACACCAGGGTACGCAGACACTGGAGGCAAGGAGGGTGAAGTGTCTTGCCCAAGGACACAACGACAATGTGCACCTTCAGGAGGCGGGATTCGAACCCCTGACCTTCCGATCACAAGACGACCCGCTCTACCATCTGCGCCACCGTCGCCATAGAGCTGTTGTCCGCCTTAACTGAGTATGACTATTGACTGACTATTCTAATCTTTTCCGCTATGTTGACGCTTTTAGGATTTGGGTAAAGCCAAGCTGGAGAAAATGTGCTTGGTTCAGGTGAGGGTTAAGAGGTTAAAGGGGAGACACGACTGGCAATTAAATTTTCCCATGTTCAGGTTTGGGGACAGTTTTGTCTCAACATATCACCTGAAAAAAAATAAAAATAAAATCTTCACTAAAACATCTCGGTAGATTTATTTGGGGAATCATCGTTTCAAAATGCATTGTTCTCGACGGACCGTTGAAGAGCGGGTCGTCGTGTCCTTGGGCAAGACACTTCACCCTCCTGTGTGCACTGGCAACGGCGACTATAGTTATGATGCACTTTAAAGGTAAAACAATACAATATAAAAAAGGCATCACAAACAAATCATCATCGTCTTCTTTATTCTGACTCTCGGTCCGTAGCCTGAGACATATAAATACAAACAAACACCCAAAGACACGACTCGCATGAAAAAATACAAGATTATAAAAAACAGCCATTGGTGAAATCAAATGAACAAATCTGATAAAAGGCGTCTCGTTCCCTCTGAGCTCTCGGTCGGTCTTTAGGACGAGGACGAGGAGCATTGGTTGAGAGCATTTACCGTTAAACGATTCAACTGAAAAAGTCTGTTTTGCAGCTGATCAAAAGTTCAGGACCGAATAACCCGGAAACTCCGTCAAACAGAAGTTCTAAACATGAACTCCGTCACGAGTCGCTCCATCATCATCGTTGATCACTTTAAAAATTCGTGGCTTGATGCAAATGTTTCCAGGAGGTGAAGAGTTCCTCACGAAGAGCATCTACTGCTGGAACTGGAACCATGAACTTCCCTCTTCGTCCTTTACGTTTGTTTAGTGGTGACGTCACGGCTCTACCTCCGGCTCCGCAGAAACTACAAAAAACTCTTCAATACCACGATCAATATTTCTGACAGTTACTGAACAGACTTATTTCTCAGGCCCAATAGCCCAAAATGCTGAACCTACTGCTATCTTTGACGAAGACATGTCATTAGTCCAGCACTGTGAGCAGCTAACAAGGAACTGCTTCTTTCAACTAAGGAACATTTCCAAACTTAGGAATATGGTCGCACGTAATGATTCGGAGCTCATCATTCATGCGTTTGTGTCTTCACGTTTGGACTATTGTAATAGTTTGTTAGTAGCGGGAATTCTGACCCACACTATCAGGAGGACCCACAGATCTCCTATTTTAAAACAACTCCATTGGCTGCCAGTGTCCTAGAGGATCACGTTTAAAATGTTGGTTCTAGCTTTCAGAGCCGTGCGTGGTCAGGCTCCTTCTTACTTCAGTTTTCTGATCCAGCCCCTGCTCGGGCTCTGAGGTCTGTGGATCAACATCTGCTTAAGGTTCCATGCACTTGTGTTCGTACTAGAGGTGACCGATCCGTCCAGGCTGTTGCTCCCAGGCTTTGGAACGATCCTCCGCCCTCTTTGCTCTACTGACTCTGTTGATACTTTTAAAAGCAACCTTAAGACTCATTTATTTGTTCAAGCCTTTAATTAGCTACTTTTGGGCTGATATGATTTCTGTGTTGTTTGACCCTTTTTTATATTGTATTTAATTCGCGATGTTTTACTGTGTTGTGAAGCACTTTGTGGCCCGTGAAAGGTGCTATACAAATAAAGATTACTTACTTACTTACTATAAAAGTAATATTTAACAAAATCGCTACATCCGGGTTAGCAAAAAAAAATGCTAACGGCGCAGCAGCTACGCTAACCCGGAAGTAGCAACTTTAGTATAGGGTGACCAAATGTCCCAGTTTACCCGGGACAGTCCCAGTTTTGAGTCCTTTGTCCCACGTCCCAATAGATTTCACCAAAACCATTGATTTGTCCCAGTTTTACTCGTAATCTGTCCCAGTTGTCCCGGTTTTGGCCAATGTAGTCCCCGAAATAGCATAGTTCTCCTGAAAATGAATGTCTTTGGCCCACGGGAACATCAATTACCGAGTGTAAACCAATTCAAAATCTAAATTCAGGATGTGGATCGGTGCGTGTCAGAAGTCGTTGACAGTTTTACGTCATCGTGGGTAAAGACAGTTTAGTTTTGGAATCCCGGTGGTCTATCCCCGAATACAGTCCCAGGTTTTTAGTTGGACAATCTGGTCACCCGACTTTAGTAAATATGACTTTTTTAGCAGTAGGTTCGGCATTTTGGGCTGATGAGTCTGAGAAATGAGCAGCTTCAGTAACTGTTGAATTTCAGAAATATTGATGGTGTCTTTAAGAGTTGTTTATGTTTGTTTCTCCCATATTTGTCCGTCTGCCAGGACCTGAAAGCGAAAGCCGTGATGTCACACTTACCAAACACTTCACCCCAAAGGTGAAACACGCAGATGTTCCAAAAGAGTGATGACCTTCTCCTCTGTGACCTGTCCTGTCTTCAAACCCAGTGCTTCAGACGAGGCTCTCTGTAACATCTCACACGCCCTGCACTGGTTCCACTGAAGGAAAAAAGCCCCAGGTCCTGATGGCGCCCCCTCTCTGTGGAGCACAGAAAACATCTCAGGTGGATCTGCTTGTGTAACGTTGGAAACCATCAGGGCCATCAAGGTTACATTGTTCTCCTCAGAAAATAAACTTCCTTCCACCTCGCCTGAAGAGGAACCGCTAAATGAACTCTATTATCCCTGAGGTCAAACGGCTGAACTCTCTGTACTCGGTTATTCAGGCTTTGAGCTCCTCTTGCCTGTTTGTGAGGCTCTTTCTTTATATTGTATGTTTATTGTTCTGCTCTGTAGGAACTGCTCCATGTGGGATGAATAAAGTCTGAATCCTTTATGTTTGAGTCCCATATTTAAGCTCTTGCACAGAAGGACACTGAAGCCTTTGTTTCTGAAGCTCCAGTCGCAGATGAAAACCTCTGACGGTCATTGGGCTCCAGTAACGGCTTCATTTGGGTCCAGGTTCCTCCAGCCGGTCAGATCCTCCGGCTCAGAGCTTCCACCAGACTTTCCCAGCAGCCTTTGCATCATGACTTCATGACAGCGTGACAGATCTGACCTTTTAGAGTCATGTGATCCTCAACCTTTGATTCAGTTTATTTGTAGCTTTCAATCAAAGGTTTGTCTCCTGTCCTCCTCGGTGTGTGTTGAAGTTCTCCTAAAGATCTGACCATGTTTCCACTGCTCTTAAACGTTTGATGGGACTGTATTTTGTTCCGTGTCTTACGCCCCTCACTCTCCCGGCTCCTCGGACAATGTCCCCGCTGTCCTCTGATGTCCTCTGAAAAGGCCTGTTGTGCCGTGAGTGTCGCTGACGTGGCTGCGGTTCCGTGAGGGGGACAAACGGGGGACTGTCCCACAGGGGGGACGATGATGAAGACCTCCCCCCTTCCCCTACAGACCCGTGTGTTCTTTGGGATTGTCACGGCTGTGAGCGTGAAATGATGAGGTTCCGATGTCGCACTTCCTCCGCCGACCACACGGTTTAGTCTTTATTAAGATATTTATGAGTGAAACTAATCTGTAAACATTAGAACGTCTGCCTGGAAAGAGTTTCAAAACTTAGAACATTTTTCAAAACTTAAAAAAAGTAATTCAAACAATTCTAAAATCTAAAAAAGAAAAAAAAATCTTTCAAAAGTTTTTCAAAACCTTTCCAAAAATGTCCCCAAATTTTCAAAAGAATTCCAAATATTTTTTTACTTTTCAAAACTTTTCAAAGATAGAAAAAAATTTATAATCTAAATTTCCCCCCAAAATTCAGACATTTTCAAAACTGCAAAATTTTCCTTAAAATTTGAAAAACTTTTAAAAACTTTAAAAAAAATTCCAAATATTTTCCAAACTGTGTCCCACAAAGGAAATTACCATAAATTGGATTACAGCGTCATCTCGGTCACAGCCTTTCCTGCTACACCTGGATACCAAACATGTCAGTATTTGTGAATGAATAAGCGTGGGACACTTTTACAAAACTTAAAAAAGTCATTCAAACAATTCTAAAATCTAAAAAATGTTCAAAAGTTTTTCAAAACCTTTCCAAAAATGTCCCCAAATTTTCAAAAGAATTCCAAATATTTTTTACTTTTCAAAACTTTTCAAAAATAGACAAAATGTAATAATTTAAAATTTCCCCCCAACATTCAGACATTTTCAAAACTGCCAAATTTTCCTTAAAATTTGAAAAACTTTTCAAACATTTCCAAATACTTTCCAAACTGTCTCCCACAAAGGAAATTACCATATTTGGATCACAGCGTCATCTCGGTCACAGCCTTTCGTGCTACACGTGGATACCAAACATGTCAGTATATGTGGATGAATAAGCGTGGGAAAGACCAGACATGTTGGAGAACATTTGAGAAATGTTTTCCAAATTGTTGGAGTTTGGGCTGTTTTTTACTCCGAGTTAAAACTAAGAAGTTCAGGAGAAAACTAGACACAAATCTCCACATTTACCACAGAGTCTCGCCTTAAAACTTGTTTCCACCAACGTTAGGCAGATGTTTAAATGTTCTTCACGTGTGAAGATCACGTAGAACCTGCAGAGTCTGTGTTTTTAGGCTTTTGGACAAACTTTTGACTTTGAGCCTTTAGAGTAAAAGTAAGAAGTTCTCAACACTAATGCTACTGGAGAACCAAAGCGCCAAATGGGGGAGCGAAGAACGACGTGAGGTGGTTATTGAGACCCTGCCCCCCTGACCTCTGACCCCCGTGGAGCGGACAATTCAGCGGCACAAAGCGGCGTTTAAGGCCTTTCTCCGAAACCCGGAGCACGACGGATTAAAGAGAGCGGATTCTTCACGGCTCCTCTCCACACCTCAGGCCCCAGACCCAACCAGACCTACTGCAGTTCTTCAGGAGTTCATCTGTACTTCATGTGGAGAACTTCATACTTTTACCCCACTACGTGTGAAAGATAAATATTACACTTTCTGCTCCACTACATTTCTATAACGGCTCTTGTCCTTTAAGATCCAAACATGAAATATGAATGTTTGGATGTAGTGCCTCCAGAGGAGAGGATCCTCCCCTGATGTAGTGCCTCCAGAGGAGAGGATCCTCCCCTGATGTAGTGCCTCCAGAGGAGAGGATCCTCCCCTGATGTAGTGCCTCCAGAGGAGAGGCCCCTCCCCTGATGTAGTGCCTCCAGAGGAGAGGCCCCTCCCCTGATGTAGTGCCTCCAGAGGAGAGGATCCTCCCCTGATGTAGTGCCTCCAGAGGAGAGGCCCCTCCCCTGATGTAGTGCCTCCAGAGGAGAGGCCCCTCCCCTGATGTAGAGCCTCCAGAGGAGAGGCCCCTCCCCTGATGTAGAGCCTCCAGAGGAGAGGGCCCCCCTGATGTAGTGCCTCTGGAGAAGAGGACCCTCTCCTGATGTAGTGCCCCCGGAGAAGAGGACCCTCCCCTGATGTAGTGCCTCCAGAGGAGAGGCCCCTCCCCTGATGTAGTGCCTCCAGAGGAGAGGTCCCTACCCTGATGTAGAGCCTCCAGAGGAGAGGACCCTCCTCTGATGTAGTTCCTCCAGAGGAGAGGGCCCCCCTGCCCTCCCCTGCCCTCCCCTGCCGGCCCCTCACAGCAGCAGAGCACTCACTTTCACACTTAAGACTGATCTTCCGTCCGCTGACACTCAGAGAGGAGGAAGGAGCTCCGCCCCCTGCCTTTCACTCAGCACAAAGCGCTCGGGGCTCCATCCCACCCCCGGGACAAAGCCTCCCCAGTGAGAGCGCTCTGTCCCGGGCCTAATGAGAGCCTGACCCCCGCCTGCTCCTCCACAGGACGCTGCTGCTGCTCTCTTTATCCGACACACTTTTATTTGACTTATTTCAGCTCCGTGCGGCTCTGGAGGAGCTGCCGACTCTGGAACGGGCCCTGGAACGGACTCTGGAACGGACCCTGGAACGGACCCTGGAACGGACTCTGGAACGGGAACTCCATTTGTTTTTCATTTTCAGGTCGCAGGAGTTTTCTAACTTTATGCCTAAAAAACATATTTTAAGTAAGTAAGTAAGTGATTTATTGTCATTGTACAAGTGCACAACGAAATTGTTTTCAGGTGTTAGTCCTGAGCTGCTGCGGCTGAGCCGCGCTGCCACTGTGTGTCAACCTGACCCACATGACCTTGGAGGTCGGGGAAACTGTAGCACTCGGAAGACAAAATCAGCGACAAAATCTGAACAATGGACAAAGCCAGGTTTAAACGTGGTTTTATTTTGTGACATGTCGGTTAGAAAGACTTTTTCAGACAAACTGGAGAACATGTGCTCGGTTCAGGAGGAGGGTAATAGATACATTACTTCATTCATCTCACACTGGAGAGGACCAGCTTTTTCACTCACCGCAGCTACTTTTAAGAAAGTCTCTTGGTATCGGTTCATATCGGATATCGGCCGATACTCAAACCCCCAGTATCGATGTGCATCTCTAGTTAGTGGACGGACCTTAAAGCACGTCCTCCACAGCTGGTTATGAGACGACGACAGCTGTAGCCACCGCTGCCTTGGGGCTTCCTTCTGGTCTGGACTGTGGTCTGTCTGCAGAGAACAGATGATGAGAATAGAACTGGGCACCGGTTCAACACCAGTCTGGTTTAGGTTCTGCCAGGGGCGGTTCTGGCCTGTTTGGCGCCCTGGGCGAACCATCTCCCCGGCCCCCCCCTCACTCAAAATGCAAAAGTACAACAAATGTTTCTACAAATGAGCCCAAAGTAGTTTTGTCCTGCTGTAGTGAATTGAAAACTCATCTGTGGGAAAAACAGTCAGTCCAGCCTCGAAACAAACATCACTCACCGTCACAACCAGTCGCCATGAAAGTAAAACATACAAGTATGTGCTCTATCTGTTAGTCCTGAGCCGCTGCGACTGAGCCGCCGTGGGTGGAGGAAACCTGGCTCCTTCAGTCCTTCTCAGGGTTTCAGAGGAACAAATGTGTGGGTCTCAAATGTCTTTAGTTCACGAGCTGCTGTTTGTTTAGTTCTTTAAATTATATCATATTATAGGCCTTTAGAGCGCTGTGATGTGACCTGAAACCCAGCCATACCTTTCATACAACTACTACTAAGACGTATTTGGAGGCCGGGGACACAGACTCCTAATAAAGTGAAGACACACACGTCCCTCACACGTCCCTAACTTTCAAACATCAGACCAGTGTGATGTGACAGAAACCTCAGTGGACCTCACTTTGGGAAGAGAAACGACTCATGGAGGGTCACCGATCATCAATGTGAAGCACTTTGTCTGTGAAAAGCGCTATACAAATAAAGTTTACTTTACTTTTGCAAAGATCCGTCTGCAGTCCCTCAGAGCAGTGGGGAATGTGGTGAAAAATCTAAGTGGGTGGATTTAGGAAAAGTTTAAACCGTTCCTCACACGTTTATTTAAACCTGGAACTTTAATGCCAAGTCTGTCTACGATAACATGTTTGTTTTTACGGTTCTGAATGTGATGTATTCCAGTTCAACAGGAAGTCCGTGGACTCCCGTGCTGCGAGCTCCGAAATAAAACGTGAGACATTAAAGCTTTAAGAATGAAATCCATGTGACTTTGTGATTGTCCGGCTGTGTCTTCATCCTGTCCTGTCATGTGACCCCTCTGTCCTCATCACACACACATACACGCGCACACACACACACACACACACACACCTGGGAGGACTTACCCCCTAATCCCCCAAACCCGGGTCTTTGACTGCTTAGACCACTGAGTGTAACTAATTCTCCCACACCGGGGCATTGTCCCGCGCTCGGCCTTTGTGCCGGCGTCCTTTCAGAGCGCCGGGCGCCGGAGCGGGACGGCGGGCGGGGGTTCCATCAGGGCTTTAATGATGACACTCGCCGCCGACGGACACGGGAATCTGCTGGAATCAGGAGTGACCCCCCCCCCCCCGAGGCAAAGGGAAGATCATCTGTGGCCCATTACAGCTCAGAGACGACTCGACGCATCTCACAGGAACAGGAACAAACGCCAGAGCGGCACCTTCACCTGAAACCGATACAAGAACGAGAACTTTGGTTTGAGGACTTACCTTCTGCCCTCACGGACCGCGAGGTGGAAGCTGTCGCCGCACGTCCAAAACATTAAAGATGGCCATTTTCTTCTGCGATCGCTCACTTTGAAAAAATCGTGTCGTTTGGCCGGGCAGACAAGGATTCAAACTAAGCATGTTCTGAAAGCTCCATAAAACGCCTCTTTGCCTGTCGCAGGTTTGCATCTTGTTGCCGATGAAGCTGAAATGTAATAAACGAGAGCCGTGATGTTTAACGGCAGATTTAGAAGTTTATCCGCGGGGAAAATGCAACACATGTCATACAGTTGTGCTCAAACGTTTACATACCCTGGCAGAACTTTTTTGTTTGTTTTTTTGTCCCAATAAAGGGGAATTCGTCTTCACAGTAGGACCGGCAGGAAAGGACCAGGACACACACGAATATACAACAAACAGACATGTGACAGCAGTTGATGAAAATAATAATTCCTACTTGTTAAGTTTGTTGATGCCTGTGAGGGTTGGACTGTTTTTAAAGCGTGCTCTGTTTATCTGTTTAATATGAAAGAAAACAGGTTTATTTCACTCACAGTTAGTGTTTGTGTGAAGCCATTTATGGTGAAACAACGGAGTTTGCTGTTTTTAAATCATAATGGCGTCTTTGGTGGAAGGTTCTGTATTTTTTCTGATGGTGAAGCTTATTGAACCACTGTGGGGGGAACTCATGCAAAAAAGACCAGGAATGTACAGGAACTGGAGCCTCAGACCGTCAGTGATGTTAAAGAGGAAACACACAGTATTAGGAGCTGGGGAAGTAAACTTCTCATCAGGGTCATTTTGATACTTTATTTTGTCATTATGATTTAAAAACAGCAAACTCGGTTGTTTCACCATAAATGGCTTCACACAAACTATGAAACAAAACGTGTTGTGTTATGTTTCATCTTCTTTGAAAAATAGTCCCAAAAAAACCCCATCTAAAATTCTGCCAGGATATGTAAACCTTTGAGCACAACTGTATATAAAATATGAAATCAAATCACAATTATCTGTCAGAAAAATCGCAATTAAGTTGAGTTTTGTGGCTGGTGATGAAAAAAGAGCCAGTCTTTGAACGGCTCTTTTGAAGTGAACCGATCCCAGAGACTCGGCTCCTTCTAAAGACCCATCTCTGCTGTCAGATGTTAGACCTAATGACTCTCTGTAGACCTGTGTCGGTGTGGGAGCAGAGTCCTGTGCTTCTCCCCGGGGACCTGCCCTCTGCTGCCGCCCTGGTGGAGGTGACCTGTACTGCAGAGGTCAGCCCAGCGCCCAGAGCGGCGGCGGGAACGGCGCCACGGACGGTTTCTCAGAGCAGCTCCATCTGTGCGTCTGCCGCTCAGCATCACCACTGTGCAGGAAGTCTGTCTGTGTGCCGTTTAAACAGAATGGGTTTATGTAAAGCACTTTGGTCTAAAGCGCTTTAGAAATAAACTCTGACTGATTGAACCGAACGTAATCCTGTACATTTGACCCGTTTCAAAATGTAATTATTCTGTTATTGGTTATTGTGGTTCCTGAGTGAGTGTTTTCGCTTTTTAATGACTTTTAAGGCCTTGATTTTGGCATAATTCTTTTTAATGCACCGTGAAAACCCTGAATAAGGTAACAAACCAACGCCACATTCGTTCATAGTTAAAGTGTCTTGCCCAAGGGCAGTGCGGGAAAAAATAGCATTTGAGATTAAAGATGAAAAACACATAAAATAACAGGTTCTAACCTGTACAAACATGTTGATGCTCTTCCTTTTTTTAATTTACGATATCATTAAATATAGTTATTAACCATCAAAACAGGAAGGTCGACTACGATCATGACTACTTGTGAGTGGGGCTGGTTGACCCTAATCCTACATAGACTTTTAGAAAAAAAAATTTTGTTTTTGTTTGAGATTCAAAGATGTAAAAGGTCAAAGCGTTTCCTCACACTAGTTTAAACAGTCGGGCTTAAACTGTAGACGTGTTTAATTTCATAAATCAGTCAAAATCATTGTCATTGTTTATTGACTTGCCTTCGAGCAGGATAACGTACAGAAAATAATATAACATTTCCATAACAAACTCCTCTGGTCAACACTGCCCCCTTGTGTTCGAGTGCTGACAAATCAAGCCTTTTCATCTGAAAACTCTGCGAACTTACTGTCGATCAAATACATTGATTAGAAAACAAGCAGCAGCGACACCGGGCACGTGTTTAATCCAGGGGAGTTTCACAGACTGATAATCGATCAGGTTTGAGCCCAGTCCGGTCCTTAAATAAGAGTCCGGTCCGGTCCTTAAATAAGAGTCCAGTCCGGTCCTTAAATAAGAGCCCAGTCCGGTCCTTAAATAAGAGTCCAGTCCGGTCCTTAAATAAGAGTCCAGTCCGGTCCTTAAATAAGAGCCCAGTCCGGTCCTTAAATAAGAGCCCAGTCCGGTCCTTAAATAAGAGTCCAGTCCGGTCCTTAAATAAGAGCCCAGTCCGGTCCTTAAATAAGAGTCCAGTCCGGTCCTTAAATAAGAGCCCAGTCCGGTCCTTAAATAAGAGCCCAGTCCGGTCCTTAAATAAGAGCCCAGTCCGGTCCTTAAATAAGAGCCCAGTCCGGTCCTTAAATAAGAGCCCAGTCCGGTCCGGTCCTTAAATAAGAGTCCAGTCCGGTCCTTAAATAAGAGCCCAGTCCGGTCCGGTCCTTAAATAAGAGTCCAGTCCGGTCCTTAAATAAGAGCCCAGTCCGGTCCGGTCCTTAAATAAGAGCCCAGTCCGGTCCTTAAATAAGAGTCCAGTCCGGTCCTTAAATAAGAGCCCAGTCCGGTCCTTAAATAAGAGTCCAGTCCGGTCCTTAAATAAGACTCCACTCCGGTCCTTAAATAAGAGTCCAGTCCGGTCCTTAAATAAGACTCCGGTCCTTAAATAAGAGCCCAGTCCGGTACTCCGGTCCTTAAATAAGAGCCTAGTCCGGTCCGGTCTGCAGCTTCTCCTGGACACTGCGGTCCCCTTTAGAGCCGCCCAGGCAGCCGGGACTCTTGCCCAGGGCGGGGTCCGCAACCCACTGCTCGGGGGTCTTGGCCTGGATGGCGAGCGCGTGGATCCTGGTGCTGAGCTCGTCCTTCAGCGTGGCGTTGACCAGGCGGTGGCGCTGTAGCAGGGACAGGCCCTGGAAGCGGGGGCTGACCACCAGGACCCTGAAGTGGGATTCGGAGCCCGGCGGGACCGCGTGCATGTGGCTCTCATTGTGGACCTCCAGGTGCTCCGGCTGCAGGGCCTCGGTCAGCTTGGTCCTGATGGAGGTCTCCACGGGGCGGCTGGGGTCAGGAGCCATGAGGGGCCCGGTGTGGAGCAGGCGGGTGCAGAGGGAGCGAGCGCAGAGGGGGCCCCGGGACAGCATCAGAACAGCCACACTGAGACACAGGCACATCATCAGCGTCGGGCAAGTTACAAATTATAATATCATCTATATTAGAAGTTACAGCTTAACAAATGTAATATGTCTGTATTACATATTACTGTAATAATAACAGTTTAACAACAGCCACGACCCGGCAACGGACAAGTGGAAGAAGATGGATGGATTTTGTTTTAAATGCCAAATTTGTACATTGTCTTTGCCCGTTCCTCTGTCCTGTCTCTACGAGTTGTAAAATAAACAAAGTGTCTACGATGCGTCACAAATGTTTGATATAGACAATAACGTTAGAAAAGGTTAGGTTTAGGTATATTAGGCGATATATTATCACGCAAGTTACTCTAATAACGAATCATTGATTTTAGCTCTCAAGCCAACACTAACAAAAAACATGTTGAGCTGTTCGACAACAACAAAGGTGGTTGTCTGGACGTTTTTGGCGCATAATTATAGAGTTCGGGAAAGTCCAGTTACCATGGAGATGCGCCATCTTTGCAGCTGTTAGCATACATTTCCATTGATTAACATTAGCCAAAGACAGTATAAAGCCGTGGAACAGCTCCGTTAGCTGCTGAGTTACTGCAATAACTCCAGTATTTTAACTTTTCAAATCTCCATTAGTTTATAATTGCTGCCCACGCTTAGCGATATGACATCACATTCCCGAACTCTAAAAGGAGGCGGCAACACTGCAAAAACAGTTTGAAGCCATCGGACGGCCAAAAATATATGAAAAACAAAAACCATCTCTCTGGAAAACGTCCACTGCTTAATGCTGCGTTCGAGGCCACTGGTAACTGGGATTTTTCCCACTTTACGACTTGAGACCTCAGAGCGTTTATCTGGATATAATGTATAAACAAAGCGGTTAGTTTTGGCTACACCATAATTAAGTAATAAGATGTTAACATTATATGAAAATCTCACACAGGACACTTTTATAAGCTAGTTTGTATCTAAAGTAACATCTCAAAACATCTGAACATTCATTAATGATTCTAACGAGGCTTTGACAGAAACCTGAAACTGCTGGATCTTTCACAATTTGCTATGTTTGATGGCTAATGCTAACGGCTATAGGGGAATACATTGCGCAGGCTAATGCTAACGGCTATAGGGAAATACATTGCGCAGGCTAATGCTAACGGCTATAGGGGAATACATTGCGTAGGCGAATGCTAACGGCTATAGGGAAATACATTGCGCAGGCTAATGCTAACGGCTATAGGGGAATACATTGCGTAGGCGAATGCTAACGGCTATAGGGAAATACATTGCGCAGGCTAATGCTAACGGCTATAGGGGAATACATTGCGTAGGCGAATGCTAACGGCTATAGGGAAATACATTGCGCAGACTAATGCTAACGGCTATAGGGAAATACATTAGCCGACCGCACAGAGCCGTCCCGTGTGGACCTGTCCCGGGCTGGACCTCTCCGAACCCTCCGGGGCCGCGACCCGTCCAGCACCATCTGCCCGTCACATCTGAGAAACAACAACCAAACACTCACCGGAGAGTTTGGCAACAGTCCGAACGTCCGCCATCTTCCCAATGTCAACAGGAAGTGACGCAGGAAAGACGCGCTGGAGGTCATCCCGTGAATGCGCATATTTATTTATTTATTTATCTCTATTTTATAACTGTATCTTGTACGTCGTAATAAAAACAATATAGCCAGATTACTAAATAAATAAATAAAAGGCAGTGGAAAACAAAACACCAAACCTACGCCCTTGGTCACGTATAAGTCTAAACTAAACTATTATTATTTACGAGTTTATCCTCCTGTTCTATAACACAAAACCTCACGTGTTTACGTCAATATTTACTTCTGGTTTAGTGACTTCCCTTTTGGGGCTCGGAGAGAACGTGCGTTTCACGTCTGCCCAGATACACGTGCGGTTGTGCTTTCCTGAATTCTGATTGGTTGAACTGACGTAAACTCCAAATCTAAAGCGAAAGTAAAGTGGACTTTAAACAAACCCGTCTGTGTCTGACTGCGTGAGTCTGTGCTCGGTCACTGACGGAGGAATCACTCACTTCTCTGGAGACGTTGGAGGATTTTGCACCATGAAGACTTGTGCTGTTGTTTTCCTGTTGGGCGTCACGATACACGGAACTACATCAAGTCAGTTTATTCTCATTCGTTAATTCTGTCGCGTTTACGTGAAGATTTAGTCCCTGCCAAATACTTTCTCTTTCTCTCTGCGCTGTTTGTTGATCTACTCTTTACAGACTAAGCTTTCACTGCATTTCTCAAACATATCACACATTTGTAAAGGTTATTGGGAAATAATCCAACATATTCATTTGCTCATTTCAATCAGTGTGACAGATGTTGCTCTTTGATCCTGTCTCCATTATTACAGGTGCGGAGACGGAAAGAAACTCCGGCGCCATTTTAACTTCGAAACTTGTGCAAAAGAGAAACGTCATTATTTTGTGCTTTGGAAACGGTGGAGATGAGACAGAAATGTTTACTTCGAGTGAAGTCTCTGACACAAAACAATATTGTATCTGGAACAAAATATTACAAGGAAATTGAATCAAAAATCATGTAAAAAGGTGCTCAGAATAGACCGGAAACGTGCAAACAATTAGAGTTGTATCTTATATTGGCTACAATGAAAACAAAAACTTAAGGGGCAAAAAGTATGAACAATAAAAACATAAAACAGGCTGTAATAAAACTGTTAGCATTAGCGGTGCAGGTTTACAGTCATAGTGCAGTGACGGCTAAAGGCACATTCATACTTCAGAAGATGCAAGAGCTGTGTTCTTACGCCGAGAGCTGCAAGAACAAAGTGTTTTAAACAGTTTTAAATCCTAAGACTCATTCATACTTCACACGTCATCGTTGCCTTGTAACCATGGAAACGTTTGATAACTGATGACAGCTGAATACAACATCTCCATGGTTACAAGGCAACGATGACGTGTGAAGTATGAATGAGTCTTAGGATTTAAAACTGTAAAAATCACTTGTTATTTTTAACCTCTTAACCCCCGCCTTAACCGAGCACATGTTCTTCAGTTCAGCTTTACCCAAATCTAAAAGCTTCTTGACTACTTGCCGTCACTTTTTTTGCAGCGTTTTCATCCTCGTTTGCGTCTCATTTTTGTCGCTATATTTGACGCTTTGTTCAAGAAGTTTTTAGATTTGGGTGAAGCTGAACTGGAGGACATGTGATCGGTTCGGGCGGGGATGAAGAGGTTAAACATATATATTTATAGAAAACACAAACTAATCCTATGGTTTCCCCTCAGCTTCACAGTGAGCTGACTGTAAACACTTGCATCGGCTGCAATGGGAGAAAAGTGGAACATTGTGAAATGCAGTGAAAATGTCAAACTCCTTTTCTTCAAAATAAAATGCTGCTGTTACAGATGTGACTTTTTTCCTCTGTGAGATTTAAAATATATTCTACGGGAAAATAATACTTTCATTTCATTCATCTGCCGACAACAAGGTCCAAACTGAAAACAGTGAAATGTCAAATCTGACTCTTGTCCTTCAAAATAAAATGCTGACTTTATAAAATATATGACGTTTATACGGCGATAGAAAAATGAAAGAAGATCGGACGCCACAAGTCAGTTTATAATTAAAGTCGATGGAGCCTTGAAGATTTTAACATAAAGAATCTTCCACTACAGAAAAACAAATACAGTCACGTCGATGTTGGTCCTGACCTTTGACCCAGACGACTCTAAACACCACAGCCCTGGAATGTTTATTATTTAGAAAATATCCATGTTTTATAGGTCGGGCATTTTTAAGAGTTTACATAAAGAAACGGGCATTTAAAGAGGACGACACAAGGGTTCAATTATTGTTTATTTATTGATCAAGCACCGATTTATTCCTATTTTAACCTCTTACCTCCACTTTAACCAAATCTAAAGCTTCTTGACTGGAGTTCACAGGCTAAAGGTCAGAGTAACGCCTCATTTGAAAGCTAAGACCTTCAAAACTCATCTAAGATTTTTCCTTGTGCTGTCGCCGCATTTATGGCACTTTTTTGTCGTATCTTTGGTGCGATTTTAATGCATTTATTGTGTGTTTAAATCCCCATTTATGTCTAATGTTGTCGCTATTTTGACACTTTTTTCAAGTAGATTTTAGATTTGGGTAAAGTCGAACTGGAGGAAAAAGTGCTCTGTTCAGGCGGGGGTGAAGAGGTTAATTCAAAACAAAGACGATGCTTTTTTAAACGTCATAATAAATAACCTATTAACATATAAATAATACTTATTTATTGCACAGCTTTGATCGATTCCTCTCGATTTCAAAAGTGTGACTTTTCTTCTTCTTTCAGTGATTCACACTTTGAGATATTTCCAGACGTCTTCATCTCAGATCTCAGGTTTCCCTCAGTACGTGGAGGTCGGTTTAGTGAACGACCTGGAGATCAGTCATTACGACAGTGACACAAAGAGAATGGTGCCTAAACAGGACTGGATGAACAGAGTGACAGAAGATCATCCTCAGTACTGGGAGGAACAGACTCAGAGGGGTTTGATTAATGAGCCGGTGGGAAAAGTCAGCATTGAAAATGTAAAGCAGCGTCTGAACGAGACCGGAGGTGAGTCTGAACTTTGACCTTTAACTGAATAAACTAAGTCACTGTTTTTAGTTTATTTAATGAAATCATTATGATGTAACAGTTAATAATAAATGTACAAATGTGAATAAATAAAAGTTCCTTCATAATAAAATCACAGTGAAACATTTGTTTAAGAAGCTGGATGGCCTAGGGGTTTGGTCACAGCACATGTGCAGCTCTGTGCTCAGATGTTTTGCTGAATGTCTCTCCTCACTCTTCACGCTGCGATTGTTCTGTGAAATAAAGATCAAACTGATGATGATTCATATGAAGCTCGTGTCTCTTTGACTCTGACACAAAATGAACAGATGTGACTCTGATGTTTCTGTTTAGGTTCACACATGGTTCAGTGGATGTACGGCTGTGACTGGAACGATGAGACCGATGAGATCAGAGGATATTTTCTGGTTGCGTTTGACGGAGAAGACTTCATCTCGTTGGACTGGACGACACAGACCTGGGTCGCTCCGAAACAACAGGCCTTTCCCACAAAACTGAAGTGGGAGAAGATCGGAGTAGCTCTTCAATACAAAAACTACTTTGACCACGTCTGTGCTGAGTATCTGAAGAGATACGTGCGATACGGAGAGAAGACTCTGAAGAGGAAAGGTAAACATCTAAACTTAAACATCATTAGACAGAGGGTTATTATTTCTCCCACATCAACGAGAATTAAACTTCTGAAGGAAACGCCGCATAAGAGTTAGATCACACCATAAACGTTTAGTGAAAAGAGGATCTCAAAGGATCTTCTTTAGAGGTTCTGTCTCTGGACTTTTCAAAACGGGTTCCACTAAAGCCATGACTTCATTATATGTTTGAGATTCCTGAGGCCTGGTCCGTCTTATCTACACTATTTAAACTAATGAACATTACGTTTTATTAAATGAGCTTTAACATTCAAAAAGACAAAGTGAGAAGCAAAAGTCACTGTAAAAGTTTCCTCAAATATAAAGAAGTGCTGAACAATATGAATATATATATATATATATATTTTTAGTAACCGACTATGTTATTTTTCAATAAATTGTTGAGACTTTATCAGGACCAAGACCAACTTTTGCTCGTTTTTAAGTTCCCGTGTGTGTTTGTCAGAAAGACCTCAGTGATCCAGTGACATATCGAGGCTTCTTGATGGAACCCTCCTGTCCTGTCCCACAGAGCTCCCCCTGGTGGCGTTCCTGCAGAAGTCCTCCTCGGCCCCGGTCACCTGCTTCGCCACAGGCTTCTACCCCGACAGAGCCGTGCTGTTCTGGACTAAAGACGGAGAGGAGCTGCATGAGGACTGGGGGGAGATCCTGCCCAACCATGACGGGACCTTCCAGACCAGCGTGTCCCTGAACCTGTCCTCTGTCCCCACTGGGGACTGGGGCAGGTACAGCTGTGTGTTCCAGCTGTCCGGGGTCAAAGACGACCTCATCACCAAACTGGACCCTGGACTGATCCGGACCAACGGTGAGACTGGGGCGAGACTGGAGCGAGACTGGGGCGAGACTGGAGTAAGACTGGGGCGAGAGTGGGGCGAGACTGGAGCGAGACTGGAGCGAGACTGGGACGAGACTGGGGCGAGAGTGGGGCGAGAGTGGGACGAGAGTGGGGCGAGACTGGGGCGAGACTGGGGCGAGGCTGGAGCGAGACTGGGACGAGACTGGGGCGAGACTGGAGCGAGACTGGGGCGAGACTGGAGCGAGACTGGGACGAGACTGGGGCGAGACTGGAGCGAGACTGGGGCGAGACTGGAGCGAGACTGGGGCGAGACTGGGGCGAGACTGGGGCGAGGCTGGAGCGAGACTGGGACGAGACTGGAGCGAGACTGGAGCGAGACTGGGGCGAGACTGGGGCGAGACTGGGGCGAGACTGGGGCGAGGCTGGAGCGAGACTGGAGCGAGACTGGGGCGAGACTGGAGCGAGACTGGGGCGAGACTGGAGCGAGAGTGTAATTTTCAGTGGTACAGGAGTAGCAGGTTCTGGTACACAAGACTAGAGCGCCCTCTAGTGGCTGTCAGTGTGCAAATAACAAACATGTGAAATTGTATATATTGATATATACTTAAGTCACACCTGAGTATAAGTCGCATACCCAGCCAAACTATTAAAAAAAGTGCGACTAATAGTCTGGAAAATACGGTAATGTCCTAAACAGTAAAATGTGCTGCATTCAAGGGCTCTTTGTGAGTGTAAGAGCAGCTCATCCTGTAGTTTATGGCTCGACAAACTTGTTCTGAAAAGCACTTTATCCGTGTATTAGTTCAGCAGTTCATATTTCACTCTTCTCTCAGATTAATCCACATGGTCCAAATGCAGCGTTTTCTCTTGAAGGTGAAACTCATCGTCCGTGTGCAGCGTCCGGATCCTCTGAGGCTCCTCCAGTGTCTCTGTTTCGCCATTAAACGAGTCCGTGCGAGTTTGTAGCTGATGTTACACTTAAATTCACCAGATCAGCAGATCCTCTTCTGTTTGTGACTCCCTGGGCTTGACCCGACAGGCACAGCAGCATCGCGGCGTCTGTAATATTTCCCCGACTGTGACCGACCCATTCTCCTGTCGATTAAAACGCGATTATTCAGACCGGCCTTTATTAAAATCTCTACAAACATGTTCTGAAACGTAGTCGTCCTTGTGTTAGTTCAGCATATTTCACTCTTCTCTCAGATGAATCACATTTGTAAAACTTGTCAGAGATATTTCTTTAAAACTCTTGGTTTCTGAAAGCTCTAAATAAGAGTTCATGTTAGTGTGTATTTGCCGTCCTTGGATTATAGCGGGTCCTGACAGTCCAGAAGCTCCGCCTTAAAGCACCTTTAACTGCATCAGCCTCTTCTAAATGCACCGAGTTCATGATTTCTGTGTTTAACAGAGAAGAAATACGCTCCGTACATCGTGGCCGCGGCGTGTGTTCTCGGCGCGGTCGTCTGTGCCCTGATTGGATGCTTCGTGTATCGCAGATGCAAAGGTAAACTGAAAGTCAAAATGTGCCTGAGGTTTAATGTGACACAAACTCAAATGTTTCTCTGCTTCGTTTCCAGCCAAACGGCTCAGCCCTCGTAAGTAACGCTTTACACGATGACAGAGTTATGTTTCTGTGTTTAACGCTGTGCTGCTTTTTCTATAGCGTCGAGTGAACCTGAGGTGATGCAGGAGCTGAACCCTCAACCCCCACAGACTCAGTGAGACCCTTTGACTCACCACATTCACACCTCCACCTTAAAGGAACAGGCCAGTGTTTCCCAGACTGAGGTCTGAGTTTACCTGAGCTTAGATGAGTTGATGCTCACCTGTCTGGTCTTAACGCGTGCGCTCAGTCACGCACAAAGACCAGAGATGTTGTTAGCATTTAGCCTCTCCTCCTCTTCTCTATGGGGCCAAACGGGGGTGAAGTTAGAAGCGACCGAGCTCTTCCACGTTTCCTCTATTTATTTATTTGTTTGAACAGGGACAGTGTACAATCTACATTAGCCTCAGAAAGGAGATTGTACCAGCTTATAGCACTTGTGCTAATTTCCACCTGCAGTCCCTGGGCCTATTGTACATGTTTATTAGTGGTAGGGGAAACCGGAGTACCCGGAGGAAACCTACGCAGACACGGGGAGAACATGCAAACTCCACACAGAAAGGCCCCGTCCAGGTGGGAATCGAACCCGGACCTTCTAGCTGTGAAGCACGAGCGCTAACCGCTGCGCTACCGTGCCGCTAACCGCTGTGCTACCGTGCCGTAACTGTATTTAAATACAGTTACGTGAGTAGTTACTCGATCCAAGTCTAGTTACACTAAATCAACCATGTGGATTTTCTAAGTGGGTAAAAAGGGGAACTATTTTGTGAGGCGTAATGACACTATAATAGCCAGCCTAGTACTGGGCTAGTGAGATGTTGCCTCGATAGGTGGCTATGACGCGCTAGGCGGCTGTTTACCTGTTTCATCAAAATATGGTCCATACAATTCTAGTAAGGTGCAAAATTCATAATTTATTTTAGTGCAATATCCATAACGTCCAAAGGTTAAAAATCCATTAAAAAACACAACAGTGCCACAAACTCTGCCAAAAGCGGTCAAAAACCTGTGCGCCCTTCCGGGGTCAACACCTGTCTATCCATTTACTGCCCTAGCCTATATATATACACACACATGGCGACAGCGCCACACAGTGTTCACAAAAGGGCACAACACAAACACAAATTAATTCATGCCATATGGCTCCTATACACACCTTAGGAGCACTTCGACGTCCGCGCAGTAAAGTGAAGATATTACTGCGCGTTTGGCCCCATAGAGGAGAGGCTAAATGCTAACAACAGCTTTGGTCTTTTACGTGACTGAGCGCACGCGTAAAGACCAGACAGGTGAGCATCAACTCGTCTAAGCTCAGGTAAGAGCAGATCTCAGGATGGAAAACACTGTTCCTTTAATGCTTTCACAGTCAGGGCCACGTTCAGGCCAGAGGCTCCGCTAGACCTTTATTATTTTGTCGGACACTTCCACCGACTGGGTTGTAAAATATCGGCCACTAAGAAAATATTGAGTCATATCATCAATAACAATGTAGCTCCCACATGTATAGAGGTTAAAGCGCTCTGACACCAGTGAGTCGGGCTGTTTCTAAAGAAAGAACTGCACAATATATATATTTATCACCATAATAGGTGATGCAATATCTGTATCACGAGAAGCCACAATGAACAGAACTTAAAAATGTGTAAAAGCTTTAATTAAATGTAGCACTCATGATGCCTTCGGTGCCCTTATGTAGTGGAGGATGGACTGAAGGGACGATTGGGCCGGATCAGATAGATTGCAGGATTCGAAGGAGCCTAGGGTGCACAACGGCAAAGGACACACACAAGAGATTGCAGAAAAATAGGAAATGTTTACTCTGCAAATTTAGTTTAAGAATTATGTACAATGTGAACAATAGGCGCGCTTTGAAAAATAAAATAAAAATAAAAATACTCTCAAAAATGGTCCTTTCAATGTCCGTCAAGTCTTTCAACGTTCGTTCGAAACTGTAACCAGTCGGGTTACAAATACCAGTTGCTGTGGTTCGGGCTAGGGCTCGCCATCCAGATCTGGAGCGTCTTCTTGAATCCAATCCACACACAAAAAACCTGACCTGGAAACACTTTAACTCAAAGATTACACTTACAGGCTTTAAGTGCATAAACATAAACAGTTCTCAGTTTTTAAATGACATAAAAACCTTCAAAAACAGGCAAAGTGCAGGTGCCAGCACTTGACATTAACCCGACTAATTTTCACAGTGGCTAACCCACATTAGCACCACCAGGGTAAACATTAGCATAAGCTAAATAAACAATTTCGCACAGACAAACGGCCTTTTACACCTCTACACAAATGATTTTGCATAAACCTTGAAATGGTATTTCGTATCAAATGAATTGGGGCCTTGGATTATCGTATTTACCTCTAAAAAGTGCATTTTTGTAATGAAAAAGCTAGCGGAGATACCACTCGGACATTAGCATCCGGAGATTAGCATGCTAACTAGCCCCCGTACACAATGAATGGCACTCACCATGCTACATCCACGTGTGACACAGGGTCTCCCAGCTCTCGTGGGTTCACAGCCTTTGGGACTCAGTATCTTAAATTTGATAAAACACATTGTCATTAATCTGTATATTTCAATATGTTGCTTAGTTTGGGTTGTTTTTAGCTTACCTATCACCGTGTAGTTTCATCGAAAAGGCTGCTACTAACACGTTAGCTTCCCCGGAGCAGGTACAAGGTCTCTCCGTCTGACGAGCTCGTACAGAGGACGTAGAGGTCGGGAGAGCTTGACCTTATTGGCTAATGATGATTTTGTACTATAGCTCAATTGTCACCTAAAAATATTTATTACGTATTTTTTATGATTTTTTTTAACAATATTAATCCATTTATATTTATATACTTTTTGTCAATATTTATTTATTATTATTATTATGACATTTTTAATCACGTTTTTAACACCGGGTTACATAAACATTTCCTATTTCATGATTTGTGAAGGATATTTAATGTCTTTTATTTCAAATGGACCTGTGTCCTTAAACTGTGTCCTGTCTCCGTCTCTGTAGTGACGTCAGATGAAAGTATAATAATAAACGTGAACGTCCATAACTATCGTCTGTTTCTGCGTCTCGTTCACAGATAAGTCGTTTGGCTAAAGCTGCATTTCTTCCTCCTCGTCTCAGCGTCTCGTACGGGTTTGAGACTCTTTTCAAATGAACTCTTTCTGTCCATGTTTCATAAAGGTGTGAATAATCTGTCCATTAAATACGAACCGTTCACTTTGACCACTTTTGAAGCTTTATATTATTGCACATTTGTTCTATTGCTCTGTTAATAATAATAATAATAATAATAATAATAATAATAATGCCTTACACTGGTATTGCTCTGTTAACGTCACTTCTTCCTTTGTGTAAATACTTTTGTTTGGTTTTGTTACATTTATAAGTAAGAAGGTTATTTATTGTTTTTATGCTGTGGGTTTTTTTGGAACATACAATCTCATACGACCCGGTGGCACAGTGGTTAGTGCTTGTGCTGCACAGCTAGAAGGTTCGATTCCCACCTGGACGGGGCTTTTCTGTGGAGTTTTGAGGAGGAAGGATTTCGTTCAGTTAAATATAATGACACATAAAGCGCCGTAAGATCTTTAATATGAAGATGAACGGGTCGATCTGGTTTGTACTGGTTTGATTTTGAGTTTGTTTCTTTAGAAAAACTAGTAAAACAAATGTAAAACTTCGGGTTTCTGGATTCTTCAGGGGACGAGGACCGAGGGAACGTCTCCATCTTTCCTTTAGCTTCGGGTTTCTGGATATAGTTAATACATGCATCATGTTAATGGATTAGGACAAAATGTGTTTTGTGTATTTGGAGATTTGTAAATGAAACGCTGTATCTTCTGCTGCACCAATGGGACTTTCCTGATCACATAAAGGTTGAATAAACAAATAAATAATACGACATTGTCTGTGGTTTTCCTGTAAGAACAATGATGACAGTCCGTCCCCATCGGGTTCAACAGCCCATACGTGAGTAACGGAGAATACTAACATGTATCTATGTCCGGGGGGCGTGTTCACCACGGAGAACCTCCTTTTTATTACAAACTGATCAATTAATGATGTAAAGATCAAATCTATAATTTCACAAAAACATAGTGGAACAACAAGGGGCAAAATAGCAACAAGGAAACAGCAAAATAAACCCTACACACCCACAGCATCGACCACACCCCAAAACTAATTATGAAACAATTATTTAAGAAACAACTATGATAACGCCACAAACCTACAACTATTTACAAGAACTATTATTTACAAAACACTGTTTGAAGTGATCGTACATCCACAGAAAAGAAGCACAATTACAACAACGGTCTAGTTTCAAGTACAAAGTCTATTACAAAGCAAGAAACGATCGCTACATTTCCAAGGGCACTAGTTTTATGTTAAAAAGACAGATTAATAAACCTATTGTACTCCGTGAATATTTATTATGTGCATTTATTATGTAAGCCCTACACAGTGTAGTAGGAGTAGAGCGGGCCAGTTGTAGAGGGCAGTAGCTCCTCATCAACAAACCCCTACGCAGCTGCCCTAACTAGCTGATTTTGTAGAATATGTTCCTATGCCAAGTGGTGCATTAAAAGACGAGGATCCCTCTCAACAGATCCATAGCTCGCCTGCCCTAATTCTTTATTTGTAATTTTGAGCAATAGTAAATGTAACCGTTGAGAGCAACAACATTTCTCTTTAATTAATTAATACAAAGCATTAGGTCCTATTGCGCCCCCTACTGGCAACTCATTATTTCTTCTCTATACTTAGCTAAAATCTTTTGCTTGAATTTATATTTGGCCTATAGGCCAGAGTAACGCCTCATCTGACAGGCCTGCCATACTAAATGGAACTTTTTTGTTTTTGACGCTGTGTTCAAGAAGCGTTTAGATTTGGGTAAAGTCGACCTGGAGAAGATGCGCTCAGTTAAGGCGGGGGTTAAGAGGTTAAAGTGGGCCGGTGCTGTACGGAGACACATGTGACACAATCGGAACAAACGAGAGGAGTCCCATTTTCACACATATTTAATCGTCACTGGTCTAGGCGGTTCTACAGATACACAGGTGCAGTTTCATTCAGATCCACAGACGACAAATGAAGAAAACATCAGCTAAAAGACGCCGCTCGTCCACGCCGTGACACGTGCGGCGCTGAGAGAACCCTGCTTTTTTACAAAACACGTCATTTATATGCTTTTATACATGTTCCACACACATCTACTACGACTAGGCTAACTACGACACGGCACGGATGGAAGCGCGGGACGCCCCGGACCACTTATTGCTTCGGCCGCTTCGGGGACGGCGCCGGCGAGCGTCTCCGGCCTCGGCGCGTCCTGTTTGTCCGCATGTGCTTCTCAAATCCCTCACGCGGCGTCACGACACATTAATCACGGAACACACGGGAAAAAACGAGAGCGAAATGGAGCGCGATGCGGACGTGGCCTTTAACATAGGTTTGTTTCCGAGTGGGTTCAGCTTTATGGCTTGTTTAACGTCTGTGCAGAATTACAGTATTTTACACGATATATAACGAGGGCTGGGAGCCGTTACATGTTTTATTTCCGGTGCCAGTGCTTTAACGATGCTCAGTTTCCGATACCGATGCTAAAGTATAAATAACATAAATAACTTGTGGAAGATCTGCAGGTTCATCTCCAGGATCATCACGGACTAAGAGGATTTATGAAGAAAAACAAATCCAACACACGGGAGCATTTCTTGCAAAATATTTTGACTGAAAAAGCCCGAGAGCCTCTGAAAATGAGCGGTGCCTCGTTCTTTTGACACTGATTTCAGTGTGATGGGTTTATCTAACCCTTAGATCAACAATAATCTTCACGAAAATACTGGATTTGAATCTGTTCCAACGGCAAAGTGTTAAAAAACGCCGCGTCCCGCCGAGAACCACTGATCTAAACAAGAGGTCACAAATGGTGGCCCGCGGTCTGGATCCGGACACACGCGCCGACCCGCTCGGACCCGAATCCCCTCAGCTCTTCCCTCCCTCCTGGTTAAACTACAGCCCAGAGGAACAGAAAGAGAAAGTGCTGCCCCTGAGCTCCTCCACACTTTTTACTTTTTTAGAAACGGCCACGGGACGACTGGAGTACAGCTCAAAACTGAACCAAGTCTGAACCAGGTCTGAACCAGGTCTGAACCAGGTCTGAACCAGGTCTGTACCAGGTCTGAACCAGGTCTAAACAGGGCTAAGGATGTTGAAAAGAGCAAAGAGGAGAAACACATCACTGCATTGTGCACATCATATATTGGGCTACTGTATCATGTGCACAATAGCCTATAGAATTGTTTCCCAAAGTAGGGTCCGGGGCCCCTTGGGGGTCCTCAGAGGCAGTACAGGGGGGCCCCCAAAGCTTGTCTACAAAACAAGTACATTGAAGAAAGATGCATCACTTTAAAAATCTGTTTAGCCTAAAGACATTTCTGATGCTGTTTATGTAATTGTAAAATCATTTTAAATTCCTTTGAATGGAGTAAATCATTGGGAATGGCCTCTAGGCGATTATGCATTCTTCTATTTAGGAGCTAAAATATATTTTAGAGTAAAAAAAACAATAACAGGATTCAATCAATTGCACTATTTTTAAATCACATGCAGTAATTGTTATTGGATTGAATAAATTCTTAAAAATCCTCATTGAACCGTGAACTAACCCTGTGTGTTCCAGACCTTTGTAGTTGGACCTTTAGTGAACTTTAATTCTCGAGTGCCCCCCCCCCCCCCCCCCCCCCCCCCGCGCCTTTATAATGTGCCCTGTTAATAATACAAATCTCCATATGAATAATTAAATCAAACGCGGAAACTTTCCCAGCACGGTTCAAACGGGAATGCTTCTCACTGCAGATAAACATCGGCCAAAAGTGCGAGAGAAATATGGCTCGAACCCGCCGTCCCGCGCCGTAAACGGAGGCTTATACCTAAAGAGGAGCGGCTTCATGGAGACGTGAAAGAGCCGGTTCGTATTTACAGGACCGTCACCGTCCCGGAGGCCACGGCACGTTCCATTTTTCTAACGGGTGTTTTTTTTTGGCATTTCTCGCGGCGTTTTGCGGCTATGGCACATTTACAGGTGTTGCGTTGAAGGTCCGATGGGAAAGAAGCGCGACGTCCCCCCCCCCCCCCCAGCTGCTCGCCGTTCATATGGCTGCGGTCCTACTGCGGCAGTGAGGGCGGGGGTGCACCGATACGGCTCTTCGCTTCAGATACCGATACCGGGGCTTTGAGTATTCACTGATACCGACCGATACGGCTCTTTGCTTCAGATACCGATACCGGGGGTTTGAGTATCCGCCAATATCCGATACCCACCGATACCACAAGGGTTAAAGAGGCTGCTGTGAGTGAAAGTGAAATTCCAAATTGAATTTCTCCATTTGTGAGATCAATAAAGTCTCGTATTTTCTGATTTCACAGATCAAGGGGTTTTCTATAAGCCTGTAGGCCAGTGAAACACCTCATTTGAAAGCTAAGACCTACAAAACTGGGCAAAGATTTTTCCTTATTTTTGTTGCGTGTTTCTGTCTAGTGTTCGTTGCTTTTTTGCTGCATTTGTTTTTTTGTGATTAAGCAACAAAAAACAAACCAAAAAGGACGAAAACGTGACAATCATAATGAGGAAGAAGCTTAGATTAGTTTTGTAGTTCTTAGCTTTCAAATGAGGCCTTACTCTGGCCTATAGTCTGTAAGCTCAAGTCCAGTAGCCTTTAGATTTGGGTACAGCCGAGCTGGAGAAGATGCGCTGGGTTAAGGTGGGGGTTTAAACAAGGATCACTGGACTTTTCTTCACTAAATATCTTTGGCTAAATGACGAGCTACGTTTATGTTAATTAGGCTAATGCTGCGTTCAAGTGGAGCTCGTTTTCCTGAGACGTGACGTCATTGTCCCCGGTCGGTTTGTGTCATGTGCTGTTCATGGGAAAGTGGGGATTTTGACGTCATTAAATAAAAACACTGATTAGCGCTGAGCTACATGTGTTGTTAGCATCTCAAAAGCTAAATGGTCGTTTGTGGCTCTTAAAATATATCATGTAAATTCACTTTTTGCTCGCATTGATTTCACAGTGTTTAACAAAAAAGTTCACATTAGACGCTAAAAAATAAATAAATCAGATTTTAGTGTCAGGTGTGGAAGTCGGGAAGCTCGTTTTGACCCGAGTTCCCAGTCGTTTACGTTCATGACCATTTTCCAACTGGGGAAAATGCTCAGGAACGCGGCACAACTCACAACATTAATCTGATCATTACAAATTTGATTCTTTAACAGCACTTCATAAACTAAATCATCCTTCAGGCTAAACTTATGTTGTTACTTTAGGTGAAACAGTCATAGTTTCGGTCCCAGCCTTGATTAGTTGCCGTTAGCGTTAGCATGCTGCTGCTAGCGACGCTATTTTGCGCGGCGATCACAAACACGTTCTCTGATGTTGAAACAAACTTAGCGGTTGGATTCTCCAGATCCTGAGCTTTAAAATGAGGTACAGCATGACCACATTCCCTCAGATTAACTCGGTGAAAGTTGTGTTTTAAAACGGTGAGGTCTCGGTTCAGTATCGGGTATTTGGAACACCATCTTTTTTCCAGGATCGGCTCCGATATCTGGCAGCGGTATCGTATCGGCGCATCCCCAGGGAGGACGACGTCAGAAACGTATCAGACACTAACCGCGTGTGTTGACTTTTGGCAGTGGTTTCCCCCGACGACGGTTAATACAAAACTGGTCTCACAACAAACACGTGAATGAAAACGGAGGTCGCACGGCGAAGGCGGAGAAAGCGAGACGCACACGGGGTTCCACGCACCGCCGGAATGCACTGCAAAGGACGATGCGGAAATAGGTCTCATTTTCCAGAAACAAAACTGAATCTGCCCCCGATTTGAGAAATAAATTCAGAGAAATCGGAACACGAGGCGGAAACACATTTGTGTGTCTGCGGCAACTTTAGCGTAAAAGAAAAAAGAACTGGCCCCGTGGACGGATTTCTGGAATTTCGCTTCTCGAATCCAGCACAAATGGACTTATTTCCAGGCGAGTTTCCTCTTCCTCCTCGACGACGCTTTGCAGTGTGACGTAAACCTGCAATAACGTGCCAATACATGCCCCGCCCACATCGTATTGCATCTGTTATTGCTGATGAAACGGGACAGTTCAAGTTTTACACTAAAATCCCTCGTATTTCAGTGTCGTAAAGAGAAGAACGACGAGCACAGCCACACACACACACACACACACACGCACACACACACACACACACACACGCACACACACACACACACACGGGACAGAGCCGTGTTCACACTAAGCTCCGCTCGCTTTGTCACTCGGGGTCTTTTTTTTTTTACGCTTTCTCTTGTGCAGCCGCTCTGGAGAACATCATCTACAAAATCAGTTGGCTTTGGCCTTGATTGAGAAGAAAGCGCTGGGAAAAAAAAGGACCGTCTTACTTCAGAAACGTCGCCTGAACTGCGCTTCAATTAAGTCGATTCCCGCTGAGTTTGAGCCGGACTGTTGTGGAATCAGAGCCAGTAGAAACAGGAATCATTCGCTCGAGTCTAAAGGCGAGAAAAATCCAAAACCTGCTCAAAATCAGCGCGGATTCCAATAAATCGAGCACTTTCCAGTCATTTCTAAGATAAGGTGACGTTTAATCCAGTATGTTGTGCTTTAATGACGACGAGACGTCTCAATGCACTTAAAATGTGAAGATAAAGGAGGATTTACGTGAGCGTGTTTACATTTACAGAAAACACTTTCCCTTTCTTACTTTACATATATTTCTATCCCAGTTATTCTCATTTCCCCCCTGATTTTATTCAAATTTCCCCCAATTTTTTCCCATTTCAATTTTTTCCCATATTTTCTCAATTACTTCCCAATTTTTCGCCCATTTTTTTGTAATTTTTCTTTTTTTCTTTTTACAATTTCTTCCTTATTAGTTCTCAATTGTTTGCTATAAAATTTTTTTTTTAAATAAACTTCACCCCCATTTTCTTCCACATTTCTTGACATTGGAGAAAAACTCGATATTGCAAATTTGCATTTCTTCCAAACTGCAATTTCGCTGAGATCTTGTAGACCACATGACCGAGCTCTAGAGGAGAGTGCTGTGAACAGGCGGCAAACTGATGCTCCACAAGACAGAAGATGATGGAGCATCCCCACACACACACACACACACACACACGTTCACGCGCTTGTGCTTCACGGGGACATCAAACAAGAACACGATGGAGGTTTTTTAAAGGGAACACTCCGGTGTGCGGTATTTCAACAGTCAAAAACAAACCTGGAATGCTCTATAACATCTAGTACATGGCAGTCGGGACACGCGGGGTTTTCGGAGACACGTGACGTCAAAAATGCTTCAAGTCAGAGGACATTTTTGAAAGTAGGTCACTTGAGTCACTGTGCTGCTTCCTTCAGCTCACATAAACGATGAGTGCTTATTTAAATGAGTCTATTGCATGGCCGTCCCTCCGTCCGTCCGTGGGGTCCCCGGGTCTATTTGAGGACCTGGCCCCGGGTCTCTGGGAGTTTGAGGGCCAGGAAGCTGCCGGTGGCCAGGGCCCCGGAGGCGAACATGATAGGCACGGCTTTGGTGATGCCCACCAGGGAGGTGAAGATGCTGATGCCCAGGACGGCGGCCAGCTTACACAGCGCGTTCAGGAAGCCGAACGCCGTGGTTCTGGAACACAACAGGCACAGCATCGTGAAGTCTGGTTAGTAACGACGCACGATAGTCTGGGAAGGAGGCCTCGCTTTGGAAAGACGTGCTACAGGTCAGTGAGGGAGCGAGAGGGTGTGAGCCAGAGCTATGAGGAGGAAGCGATCGGACCTCCATGAACATCTGCTTTTTCTATAATATCGACATATCGGGAGTCAGGGTTTTTATGCTTAATGCAGTGACGTTCTCAAATACTGACACTTTTCCACCACTCACTGCTACTAAGCCAGGAGAAAACTAGGCCTAAACCAGGTCTAAAACCAGGAGAAAACTAGGCCTAAACCAGGTCTAAAACCAGGAGAAAACTAGGTCTAAACCAGGTCTAAAACCAGGAGAAAACTAGGTCTAAACCAGGTCTAAAACCAGAAGAAAACTAGGTCTAAACCAGGTCTAAAACCAGGAGAAAACTAGGTCTAAACCAGGTCTAATATCACAGACTAAATCTGGATTAAACCAGGTCTAAAACCAGGAGAAAACTAGGCCTAAACCGGATATAAAACCCGACAATATCACGGACTGAATCAGGATTAAAGTCCTTAAACTTGGACTAAAGCAGATTAACCAAGACTAAACCAGCACAACCCCACTTAGGCTCAAAACGTCTAAGTGCTGCTTAAAGGGACTATACAGAGTTTAAACACTTTGAAATTAAGTATTTTCCTCGCCCTACATGTTCCAGCCATGTCCTAATGTGTAGAAGGAGCCCAGGCCTGTTCACCACAACTGCCTGTAAAATCCTGCACAGTCAGGAAGGAGTTAATCCGAAGTGCCGTCATGCACGAGCTTAACATAGAGACTGCAGTTACGCGTAAGACCTGAGGTGGCAGTAGTGAGCATAACATGACCAATTTGCATCTAGTCCCTTTAATAGTGGGGATCTATGCCTGGTGTTGTCCTACACATTGTGAAGTCATGTATATGGCAAAGTGGGCGGGGCATGAGCGAGCGCTGTCTCGGCGTCACTGAGGGGCGGGACTTACCTCTTGTCTGACGGGTACAGCTCCACGGTCAGGACGTCCAGGGAGTTCCAGGAGGCGATGCTGATGCCTCCGAACAGACACATCAGCGCGATCATGGCCGACTCGCTGTTCCCGAAGGACAGCAGGAAACAGCTGACGCAGGAGATCACACTGGAGCCCGCTACAAAACACAACGGAGTCACGAAACAACACAGGGCCGTCCTGACCAGTGAGGCACTGACGCAGGAGATCACACTGGAGCCCGCTACAAAACACAACGGAGTCACGAAACAACACAGGGCCGTCCTGACCAATGAGGCACTGACGCAGGAGATCACACTGGAGCCCGCTACAAAACACAACTGAGTCACGAAACAACACAGGGCCGTCCTGACCAGTGAGGCACTGGGTACAGCTGGGTGAAAATAACACAAACAAATGACTCAATCCAAATTTTCCCTAATGTTCCTACTTATTCTCCTTTTTTTTATTTTTTTTATTTTTAAACATTTTCCCCCTTAAGCTTTATAATCTTTTCCAATTTTTTTCCAGATAGACGTACCTAACATCCTCAGGTCGTATCTAACACCTTCAGGACGTACCCAACACCCTCAGGACGTACCCAACACCCTCAGGTCGTACCTAACATCCTCAGGATGTACCTAACATCCTCAGGTCGTACCTAACACCCTCAGGACGTACCCAACACCCTCAGGACGTACCTAACATCCTCAGGTCGTACCTAACATCCTCAGGACGTATCTAACATCCTCAGGACGTCCCTAACACCCTCAGGACGTCCCTAACATCCTCAGGTCGTACCTAACACCCTCAGGACGTACCTAACATCCTCAGGTCGTACCTAACATCCTCAGGACGTACCTAACATCCTCAGGACGTACCTAACACCTTCAGGACGTACCTAACATCCTCAGGACGTCCCTAACACCCTCAGGACGTACCTAACACCCTCAGGACGTACCTAACACCCTCAGGACGTACCTAACATCCTCAGGACGTATCTAACATCCTCAGGACGTACCTAACACCCTCAGGACGTACCTAACACCCTCAGGACGTACCTAACACCCTCAGGTTGTACCTAACATCCTCAGGACGTACCTAACACCTTCAGGACGTACCTAACATCCTCAGGACGTACCTAACATCCTCAGGTCGTACCTAACATCCTCAGGACGTACCTAACATCCTCAGGACGTATCTAACATCCTCAGGACGTACCTAACACCCTCAGGACGTACCTAACATCCTCAGGACGTACCTAACACCCTCAGGACGTACCTAACACCCTCAGGACGTACCTAACATCCTCAGGACGTCCCTAACACCCTCAGGACGTACCTAACACCCTCAGGACGTACCTAACACCCTCAGGTTGTACCTAACATCCTCAGGACGTACCTAACACCTTCAGGACGTACCTAACATCCTCAGGACGTACCTAACATCCTCAGGACGTCCCTAACACCCTCAGGACGTACCTAACACCCTCAGGACGTCCCTAACACCCTCAGGACGTCCCTAACATCCTCAGGACGTACCTAACATCCTCAGGACGTACCTAACACCCTCAGGACGTCCCTAACACCCTCAGGACGTACCTAACACCCTCAGGACGTACCTAACATCCTCAGGACGTCCCTAACACCCTCAGGACGTACCTAACACCCTCAGGACGTACCTAACATCCTCAGGACGTCCCTAACACCCTCAGGACGTACCTAACACCCTCAGGACGTACCTAACATCCTCAGGACGTCCCTAACACCCTCAGGACGTACCTAACACCCTCAGGACGTACCTAACACCCTCAGGATGTACCTAACACCCTCAGGACGTCCCTAACACCCTCAGGATGTACCTAACACCCTCAGGTCGTACCTAACACCCTCAGGACGTCCCTAACACCCTCAGGACGTCCCTAACACCCTCAGGACGTCCCTAACACCCTCAGGACGTACCTAACACCCTCAGGTCGTACCTAACACCCTCAGGACGTCCCTAACACCCTCAGGACGTCCCTAACACCCTCAGGACGTCCCTAACACCCTCAGGACGTACCTAACACCCTCAGGACGTCCCTAACACCCTCAGGACGTACCTAACATCCTCAGGATGTACCTAACACCCTCAGGACGTACCTAACATCCTCAGGACGTCCCTAACACCCTCAGGACGTCCCTAACATCCTCAGGTCGTACCTAACATCCTCAGGATGTACCTAACATCCTCAGGATGTACCTAACATCCTCAGGACGTCCCTAACATCCTCAGGACGTCCCTAACATCCTCAGGACGTATCTAACATCCTCAGGACGTACCTAACACCCTCAGGACGTACCTAACATCCTCAGGACGTCCCTAACACCCTCAGGACGTACCTAACACCCTCAGGTTGTACCTAACATCCTCAGGACGTACCTAACACCCTCAGGACGTACCTAACATCCTCAGGACGTCCCTAACACCCTCAGGACGTACCTAACACCCTCAGGTTGTACCTAACATCCTCAGGACGTACCTAACACCTTCAGGACGTACCTAACATCCTCAGGACGTACCTAACACCCTCAGGACGTAACTAACATCCTCCAGGACGTCCCTAACACCCTCAGGATGTCCCTAACACCCTCAGGACGTCCCTAACACCCTCAGGACGTACCTAACATCCTCAGGTCGTACCTAACATCCTCAGGACGTATCTAACATCCTCAGGACGTCCCTAACACCCTCAGGACGTCCCTAACACCCTCAGGACGTACCTAACACCCTCAGGACGTCCCTAACACCCTCAGGACGTCCCTAACACCCTCAGGACGTATCTAACATCCTCAGGACGTACCTAACACCCTCAGGACGTATCTAACATCCTCAGGACGTCCCTAACACCCTCAGGACGTATCTAACATCCTCAGGACGTCCCTAACCCCCTCAGGACGTCCCTAACACCCTCAGGACGTCCCTAACATCCTCAGGACGTATCTAACATCCTCAGGACGTACCTAACATCCTCAGGACGTACCTAACATCCTCAGGACGTATCTAACATCCTCAGGACGTACCTAACATCCTCAGGACGTACCTAACATCCTCAGGACGTCCCTAACACCCTCAGGACGTATCTAACATCCTCAGGACGTCCCTAACCCCCTCAGGACGTCCCTAACACCCTCAGGACGTCCCTAACACCCTCAGGACGTACCCAACACCCTCAGGTCGTACCTAACATCCTCAGGACGTACCTAACATCCTCAGGACGTATCTAACATCCTCAGGACGTACCTAACATCCTCAGGACGTACCTAACATCCTCAGGACGTCCCTAACACCCTCAGGACGTCCCTAACACCCTCAGGACGTACCTAACACCCTCAGGACGTCCCTAACACCCTCAGGACGTCCCTAACACCCTCAGGACGTCCCTAACATCCTCAGGACGTCCCTAACACCCTCAGGACGTTCCTAACATCCTCAGGACGTCCCTAACATCCTCAGGACGTCCCTAACACCCTCAGGACGTCCCTAACACCCTCAGGTCGTACCTAACATCCTCAGGATGTACCCAACATCCTCAGGTCGTACCTAACACCCTCAGGACGTACCTAACATCCTCAGGACGTACCTAACATCCTCAGGACGTACCTAACATCCTCAGGACGTACCTAACATCCTCAGGACGTATCTAACACCCTCAGGTCGTACCTAACACCCTCAGGACGTCCCCAACATCCTCAGGACGTACCTAACATCCTCAGGACGTACCTAACATCCTCAGGACGTATCTAACACCCTCAGGACGTACCTAACATCCTCAGGACGTACCCAACATCCTCAGGACGTCCCTAACATCCTCAGGTCGTACCTAACATCCTCAGGACGTACCTAACATCCTCAGGACGTACCTAACACCCTCAGGTCGTACCTAACACCCTCAGGTCGTACCTAACACCCTCAGGACGTACCTAACATCCTCAGGACGTACCTAACATCCTCAGGATGTACCTAACACCTTCAGGACGTCCCTAACATCCTCAGGACGTATCTAACACCCTCAGGTCGTACCTAACATCCTCAGGACGTACCTAACATCCTCAGGTCGTACCTAACACCCTCAGGACGTACCTAACACCCTCAGGACGTACCTAACACCCTCAGGACGTACCTAACACCCTCAGGACGTACCTAACACCCTCAGGACGTACCTAACACCCTCAGGTCGTACCTAACACCCTCAGGACGTACCTAACATCCTCAGGACGTACCTAACATCCTCAGGACGTACCTAACACCCTCAGGTCGTACCTAACACCCTCAGGACGTACCTAACATCCGCAGGCGTCCGACCTTGTCCAGCAGCAGCGCTGCCACGATGTTCCCGGGCAGGACGGCCAGCGTGCCCAGGAAACTGACGAAGTAAACCATGTAGGCGTTGTTGTCGTCGCCCACGTCGCTGAGCAGGCAGCCCTCTTTGTTGTGGACGAAGGTGCTGTTGATCAATTTACTGTTGACCAGGCGATACTTGAACAGGTCTGCAAGGCACAGGGAGCGGTCACATAAAGGGCAGGTACAGGGGTTCAGAGGGTGGACTTTATTCCTGCACCGTTAGACATGAAAATGTGTGTGAAATTTAGGAGAGTGCGTGACAGAACTCTTCCTCAAACATGCAGGAATGAAGCAGCGTCTGACCCGTGTTGTAGAAGAGCGTGGCGATGAAGGTGCAGTTCTTGAAGAAGGTGTTGCTGGAGGTGACGTCCTCAAAGTAACACTCCTCAAAGAGCGAGTCCTCGAACACGATGGACTGCAGCTTCATGTTGACAAACCTTTACAAAGACAAAGACAGAATATAACAGAATGTGGGCTCTTTCTTTGACCAGAGCTTCACCAGACGACGAGCAGCCCTTTGACAGTGTGAGCAGTTCAGGTCGTACCATAGTGTTGCTGAAGACCTGACCGACCTCAGTGGCCTCAGATCAGATCAGTTAGTTACCGAGTTGGACAGTATTTTTGTTCATGTCAACTAAAACCTGAACACATCGCGTCATATTGTTGGTTGGTTAAAATCTCTAACGGCTGGACCTATCCCCATGAAACAAAAACTATCCCAAAGTCCAGCATCTTCTCTCTCTCAGCACAACTAAGGTCACATGAGGAGATACCATTTAGAATGACGAACAAGGTGAATGTGTCAGGTTTGTTTAAACAATGAAACAGGGGAATATTTGGATATTTCTTTGAGTCGTCTCGGCTTCTGCTCCGACTCACATTATCACGTGACGTTCTAGAATGCCTTCAACGCAAACTATGGACGTTGAAACCCTTCTGTGGACCGGAGGAGTTGAGGGGTGTCACCGTATTTCCCTGAGGAGACTCACTTGTCGTTGAAGTAGGCACCCTGCCGGTGGATCTGGTTCTCCAGGGTGAAGTTGAAGGTCACGTGCTCCACCTTCTCCTTCGTAAAGACTCTGGTGCGAGACGCGTAGTCCTGCTTCTGGAGGTACTTGATCATGTCGGGGAACCAGACCGTGAGGCCGTAGTAACTGCACACAGCAACATGGAATCACACGAAGAACACACTTTGGGGTTAAAGCCAGGAGCTTACCAGTGTCTCCGCTGATGTACCATTAGGAATTACGCATTAACAATGGGGGAAATCTAAACTCCCTGTGACAAAACCTTTCAAATATAATTGAGTTCGAGTGTAAAGTGTGGCGTCTGTAGGAGGTACTAAAGTGGAGATGTTGTTGCAAGAGTGGAATGAAAACCTCATTTGGAGAAAACGGCCCTAAAGCTTTGTAGCGTCTGCTGCTGCATATGCACATATATATTTCTCTTTAGCCGGCTCACTAGTGAAAAATAAATACTTCAAATATTGTAGGGGAATATAGCCTTTGGACTAAGCAGTGCTCCCTGAGGAATGTTTTTATGTGACACAAATGTTTAAAAGCTGAAAAAGCCAGTTTTGCATGAGAGGAAGCGGCGTGACTGACCTGAAGGACATGGAGAACCACACAGCCATCAACATGTAGGTGGTCCGCTTGTACTCCGGGGAGAATATTGCCAGGAAGTTCGCCTTCACCTGGAAAACAGGCAGGCTTCTTTAGTCCTGTGTGGGGCGGAGATCCTTCAAGAACGTCTATTATATGTCTGCAAAACATTTTATTTTTATGACGTAACAATATCTACCTTATTAAGCAGTCCGTACCTGATGGAACAGTCCGTACCTGATGGAACAGTTTTATACCTGATGGAAAAGTCTCGTATCTGATGGAACAGTCTTGAACCTGATGAAACAGTCTTGAACCTGATGGAACAGTCTTGAACCTGATGGAACAGTCTTGTACTTGATGGAACAGTCTTATACCTGATGGAACAGTCTCGTACCTGATGGAACAGTCTTATACCTGAAGGTAGCCCTGTGAGGCAACTCCTGTTGTGATATTGGGCTATACAAAACCATTGATTGATTGTTCGATGGAACAGTCTCATACTTGATGAAACAGTCTCGTACCTGATGGAACAGTCTTGAACCTGATGGAACAGTCTTGTACCTGATGGAACAGTCTCGTACCTAATGGAACAGTCTTGTACCTGATGGAACAGTCTTGCACCTGATAGAACAGTCTCGTACCTAATGGAACAGTCTCGTACCTAATGGAACAGTCTTGTACCTGATGGAACAGTCTCGTACCTAATGGAACAGTCTTGTACCTGATAGAACAGTCTCGTACCTGATGGAACAGTCTCGTACCTGATGGAACAGTCTCGTACCTAATGGAACAGTCTTGTACCTGATGGAACAGTCTCGTACCTAATGGAACAGTCTTGTACCTGATGGAACAGTCTCGTACCTAATGGAACAGTCTTGTACCTGATAGAACAGTCTCGTACCTGATGGAACAGTCTTGTACTTGGTGGAACAGTCTTGTACCTGATGGAACAGTCTCATACCTGATGAAACAGTCTCGTACCTGATAGAACAGTCTCGTACCTGATGGAACAGTCTTGTACTTGGTGGAACAGTCTTGTACTTGATGGAACAGTCCTGTACCTGATGGAACAGTCTTGTACCTGATGGAACAGTCTTGTACCTGATGGAACAGTCTTGTACCTGATAGAACAGTCTTGTACCTGATGGAACAGTCTCGTACCTGATAGAACAGTCTTGTACCTGATGGAACAGTCTCGTACCTGATGGAACAGTCTCGTACCTGATGGAACAGTCTCGTACCTGATGGAACAGTCTTGTACCTGATGGAACAGTCTCGTACCTGATGGAACAGTCTCGTACCTGATAGAACAGTCTTGAACCTGATGGAACAGTCTCGTACTTGGTGGAACAGTCCTGTACCTGATAGAACAGTCTCGTACCTGATCGAACAGTCTCGTACTTGATGGAACAGTCCTGTACCTGATAGAACAGTCTCGTACCTGATCGAACAGTCTCGTACTTGATGGAACAGTCCTGTACCTGATAGAACAGTCTTGTACCTGATGGAACAGTCTCGTACCTGATAGAACAGTCTCGTACCTGATGGAACAGTCTTGTACTTGGTGGAATAGTCTCGTACTTGATGGAACAGTCTCGTACCTGATGGAACAGTCTCGTACCTGATGGAACAGTCTTGTACCTGATGGAACAGTCTTGTACCTGATAGAACAGTCTTGTACCTGATAGAACAGTCTTGTACCTGATGGAACAGTCTTGTACCTGATGGAACAGTCTCGTACCTGATGGAACAGTCTCGTACCTGATGGAACAGTCTCGTACCTGATGGAACAGTCTCGTACCTGATGGAACAGTCTCGTACCTGATAGAACAGTCTCGTACCTGATGGAACAGTCTCGTACCTGATGGAACAGTCTCGTACCTGATGGAAAAGCGTAGACAGTTTCATCCTCCACTTTTCGTACCAGGGCGTTCCATCTCCCATGTCCACCAGCTCGTCCCACGGCTTCACTGTCTTAATGGTGGTCACCTGCAGAGACACAGGAGGACACATTCACATACAGTACTGCATAGTCTCAAATATAAACAAGGCCAAATAGCCAATCGCTTCACTATTATTCAACACAATCAGGTAAAATGAGAAAGATAAAACTTAACCATAGTTATCAGGGCTGACACTGCTGGTTTCACAATAACCTTTTCTTAAATTACAAGAGAAACCCTTCAGTTCCGAGGAGAGTTTGTGGGAGTTTGTTCCCTTCTTTAATGCAGGGGGTGCCCAAAATGTGCCCCAATTTTCGAGGGCCCTCAGGCTTCTTGTTGAATTGTTAAATATATGCAATCGTAACATTTTACTGTGAGACAGAGCTGGCATTAATATCCCAAGACTAAATAAGGCATACTAATAAGGTGTTTACTACCTCATCTTTTAAAATGAAACATTTATATTAATGTGGCCTTGTATATAAGTCATAGTGAAAATATGAATGAATTCCAGTTGGACTCACAGAGAAGACACGTTCTGGATAACCCTTCGCCCTCATGTTGGTGTCATGAACCTGCTTCAGGATCATCCAGGCCTCGTCGTGCTTCCCATTCTGTGTCACAACCACACAAACCATTTATATTTTATACTTTCAGCAATGACAAGTCAGATAACATGAAGCTGGGAAATAAATGGGAGCAACATCCACGTCCCTGAGGAGGTTAGAAACTCTTGTCCATGTAAATTAATGGGCAGAGATCGACTAAGAACTTGTAATGTACATCTAAAAATTGCTAAACTACTATAATTTACTTGTTTAACACATTCCAAATTGTTTCTATTTTTTTCCACATTTCCTGACATTGCAGATAAACTCGATATTGTAAATTTGCATATCACCACGACTTGGGCTGACCTCCAAGAAGAAGCGCGGGCTTTCAGGCATGGTGGTCAAGGCGGAGATGGCGGCCACCGCGGGCAAGGCACACACCAGCACGAACACCCTCCAGCTGTGGAACTGGTACGCGGAGCCCATCTGGAAACTCCAGCCTGAGAGGGCAGAGGGAGAGAGGTCAGAGTTCAGTGTCCTTGAGGGAGCTGGAGATGACCTCAGTGGTGGCCTCCGGTTTCATTCTTATTTGACTGACAGAACATAGTCATGATCAAGGACTGTTGACACCGGTGTGCCCCAAGGCTCCATCCTCGATCCACTGTTGTTCTCCCTGTATATACTGTCATTTTCCAAATATAACTTGTCTTTTCTGTTGTGCGGACTATCTGCAGGTTCATTCATCCTGCCAAACAGCTCAGAGATGCTCCAGTCCATTCACAAAAGCCCTGACTGAGATCGAGGGACGGCTCACACAGAATTTGTTACTTCTAAATCAGAGTAAAAGTGAGTGGGCCCAAATTCATGGACTCTGTGTTGGACCTGCGTTCAGCTCTTTATGTTTTTTTCTCAAACAGAAGTAAGAAATGTAAGTTCGATGATCCTTTGAAATTTAGGTTGGCAGGGTTGTTAAGGCTAGCCTCATCTACAGGTTCTTACAGGGTCCTTCAGAGGTGACTGTAGGCTAACTAAAGAGTAACCTCAGGAAATGCGCTTGATTTAACGCTTTATTTGTCTATAACAATCCCGTCAGATCTCAGAAGCTAAGCAGGAAGAGCCTGGTTGGTTAGGAGACCGTTTGGGATCACGGTGGCGGTGGGAGGGGCCGATGGGACAGACTGGTAGCCTCGCTTCCATCAGTCTACCCCAGGGCAGCTGTGGCTATAATAGTAGCTTACCACATGGAGTGAATGAATATTGCACAAACCGACTTTGAGCTTCTGGAAAAGTGCTATACAAGACTAATGCATTATTATTATTATTATGGGGCCTTCCCTCTCAGTCACAGTCCAGCCCTGTACCAAAGGCTCTCACCATAGTGTGGGATTATGGCCCAGGCCATCGCTGACGCATAGATGCCTCCAATCATCCAGAACATGCAGAGCCAGCTCAGATGTTCTCCTCGCTTCTCCTGCGCCAGGAACTCAGAATAGTAGGAAAAGACGATGGGGATGGAGCCGCCGATACTGAAAGCAAACAGAATAGCGTTCACACGTGTCCACAGTCCCCACGGGAGAGTGTCCGACTCACCCCACTCCTGACAGCAGGCGGCAGAACAGGAAGGAGCTGTAGCCCTGCACGAAGGACGAGAAGAAGCCGAACACGCTGTTGATGGACAGAGAAATGAGGAGCGTCTGTCTGCGGCCGATCCGGTCCGCCAGGCCGCCCCACACGAAGGCGCCCACCATCATGCCCAGGTACACGATCAGCCCTGCACACACGCAAACACAAACCACCTCAGCTCATCAGTCACATCACGATGACTCCGCAGGCGTCGATGGTTCTATCATCACACACACGAAGCATCGCAGAAAAATCCATCCAAACGTCGTCTCGCTGTTTGTCTGTAAAGGGCGGACTCTGTGTATATTCCTCCCGTCTTTAGCCGCTGCTGTCTCCCACAAAGGAAATGACCATATTTGGATTACAGCGTCATCTCGGTCACAGCCTTTCCTGCTACACGTGGATACCAAACTTGTCAGTATTTGTGAGTGAACAGGCGTGGGAAAGACCAGGGAGCGCCTCATGAGTGAATAATGTCCTCAGTGCAGCCCTCTCAGAAGTCGTATTTTCAAGTGTTAGCCGTTATTTGACGAAAACAAAACCCACAGTAATACGACGGGGCGAGAGCAGAGACGTGAGTCAGGCCCGTTACGTAAGGCCAGAGCCGGAGCGCATGGTCACAGCGGGACGGGCATTTGGCACTTTGGTGCTTTCTGTCATTTAGAGAAAAACATTTGCTTTGATTGCTCTACAGAAACATGGTTTCTACATTCATGAAGCCATCTTCATGTTCATGAATGTAGATTATCATAATAAAAAAACATCAGCCCATGGATATAACTAAGTATATTTGAATGTTTGTTTGTCTTTTACCCCTAAAGGCAGAGCAATTTCAAAGACGACCAAATCCAAACGTCACACACACACAAAATCCAAAATCCTGGGGGGATTTTTTGATTTTTTTTTACAACTGCGTTGGACAGTACTTTCAGCCGTAAGATGAAGGTGGCCCTACATGCCCTTGTTCATTTTCATTTTGATGATTTCTTTCAAAAACTGTATCTTTCACACAAAGATGCCCCTGCCCACCGACGGAGAAACATTCATATTTGGTCTGGACAGTGTAAGTTAATGAACAAGCCACACCGGATTATAGCCTTGGGCTAATTTCCATCCGTCGTCCCCATGTGCACTCTCACACACACTCACATTCATCCTGCAGTTTTTAGTGGTAGGGGAAACCGGAGTACCCGGAGGAAACCTACGCAGACACGGGGAGAACATGCAAACTACTGTGCCGCCATACAACAACATCAAAGTCTAGAACGTGAATGAAACCTCTTAAGTTTATGCTTCTCATGTTCCTAAAAAGACGAGGTTCTTACCCAGCATGCCCTTGTTGGGTTCAGACAGACACATGTCCTTTTCCGCGAAAGGCAGCACAAAGCCCACCACAAAGATCTCCACTCCGTCCGCCATGAGGGCCAGCCCCAGGCAGAAGTACAGCGTCCACTGGAACTTCCCGTGACCGCACTCCTGCAGGATGGTCTCGTACTGCTGTGCCAGCTCCTCCTGGTCCTTCCGGCGCTCGCCCTCCGAGAACGTCAGGTCCCTGAAAGAAGAGGAGACGACATGACGATGATATCAGAGTCACCTCCGACAACGCCAGGTCCCTGAAACAAGAGGAGACGACATGAAGATGATATTAGAGTCACCTCCGACAACGCCAGGTCCCTGAAACAAGAGGAGACGACATGAAGATGATATTAGAGCCATCTCCGACAACGCCAGGTCCCTGAAACAAGAGGAGACGACATGACGATGATATTAGAGCCATCTCCGACAACGCCAGGTCCCTGAAACAAGAGGAGACGACATGACGATGATATTAGAGTCACCTCCGACAACGCCAGGTCCCTGAAACAAGAGGAGACGACATGAAGATGATATTAGAGCCATCTCCGACAACGCCAGGTCCCTGAAACAAGAGGAGACGACATGACGATGATATTAGAGCCATCTCCGACAACGCCAGGTCCCTGAAACAAGAGGAGACGACATGACGATGATATTAGAGTCACCTCCGACAACGCCAGGTCCCTGAAACAAGAGGAGACGACATGACGATGATATTAGAGTCACCTCCGACAACGCCAGGTCCCTGAAACAAGAGGAGACGACATGACGATGATATCAGAGTCACCTCCGACAACGCCATGTCCCTTTTTCCTGCCCTTCTGTGGTCTGTTCAGGACAGCCATGTAAATTGGATGAGGTGTAAGATGTTTGCAGCATATTTTTGCATATTTCTGATGGTTTGCAAAAATATCGCCCAGCCGTACCTGTAAGTCTGCGGGGGCCCGTCCAGCGCGGGGCCCTTGCTCTCTCCACGGGGGATGCCCTGATACTCTCCCTCGTAGATCTCGTCCTCCTCGTCGTGGCCCTCGGTGGAGTCGCTGTGCGCCTCCTCGTCGCCCCGGCTGTCGCCGTGGTAGAATCCCGCGTCTCCGCTGGGCCCGTAGTCGTCGTCATCGTCCTCCTCCTCGAAGCGCTTGTAGGAACGCCGCGTGTACTCGTCCACGACCCGGTCCGCGCCGCGCCCCACCTTCTTGCCCACCTGCTTCTTGGCCACCTTGGCGATGTCCTTGGCCCCGCGGATGAAGTCGGAGCGGTTGTCCCGGTAGCGGCTCTCGTCGTCCATGTTGTCGTCGGGAGTTCAGGGGAGGCCCATGCACGGGGGGCAGACCACGCAGCTCCTCTCTCCGCAGATGTTCTCCAAGAGGCTGGGAGTCTCTGCGGGCGACAGGACACGCCCACGACGTCAACGCTTTCACTTTTGGAATAACAGGCTGCGGTCACGTGGTGGCTAAGCAGCTTTGCCGCCACCTACGGGACAATAGTTTATTTGAAAAATTTCAGTCAGGGTACAGAACTTATCATAGCTCAGAGACCGCCTTAGTCAAAGTTACCAACGACCTGTTATGAGCAGCTGACGCCGGACTAGCTTCAGTCCTGGTTCTGTTGGACCTCAGACCTTTGACACAATCGACCACAATATTCTCCTGCAGAGGTTAGAAACTGACGTAGGCCTCAGGGGAACAGCCCTCTCTTGGTTTACCTCCAACATCACTGTAGGAGGAAGAGCCTTTAGCTCCAACATCACTGTAGGAGGAAGAGCCTTTAGCTCCAACATCACTGTAGGAGGAAGAGCCTTTATCTCCAACATCACTGTAGGAGGAAGAGCCTTTAGCTCCAACATCACTGTAGGAGGAAGAGCCTTTAGCTCCAAGCTCTGGTTTTATGGAATAAACTCCCAGCTCACGTTAAAGAAGCAGAAACAGTCCATACATTTAAGACTAGGCTCAAAACGTACCTCTGAGAATTAGCTTATGATCAGGTCAGTTAAAGCTCTGACCCTCAGCCTGAAGTAAAGCTCTAACCCTCAGCCTGAAGTAAAGCTCTAACCCTCAGCCTGAAGTAAAGCTGCCTTAGAAGAAACTCTGCTGTGGGAAGTACGGGACACTGAGCGCTATCCTCTTCTTCTTCTTACTGCAAACTTTGTCTTATTATGATACAATATTTATTTTATCTGTAGTTTGTTCATTACTATTCACATGGTGTCTCCTGTCTAGATCGAACGGAGGAACCCGGCTGAACGGAGGAACCCGGCTGAATGGAGGAACCCGGCTGAACGGAGGAACCCGGCTGAATGGAGGAACCCGGCTGAACGGAGGAACCCGGCTGAACGGAGGAACCCTGCCTACTGGGTTGACAACAGGGACTGGACGGTCTGTGATCTTGGCCCGTCTGCTGAGGGTCTCCTTCGGCCCTGGGTCTCTATAGCCTGTCCGTCCATGGGAGTAGATCTCTCCTTCTGTGGTTCTCCTCAAGGTTTCTCGTTTCTCCCACTGGGTTTTTGAGTTTTTCCTTGCCGTGCTGGAGAGTCTAAGGACAGGGGACGCCCGAGCTGCTCGTCTCCACTGCTGACGCTTATTTGGACATTATGTTTGCCTGGATATTTGATTCACCGGAACTTTACACTGTCTTATTTACTGCTCTGTTTTATTGCCTTAATGTTTGTTGCCCTATGAGGAACTCCTGTTGTGATATTGGGCTATACAAAACCATTGATTGATTGATTGATTGATTGATTGATTGACATACTGCTGTAATGCAATGCCATATTGTAAAAGCTCCTGAAGAAGGTTTTGTGATTGGGTTTAGGGTCCGGCTCGGTTTGTCCTGGATCATGTTTTGGTTCTGAAGAAACAACAGTTTGGCCTCAGATTCAGGCAGAGAGACGTGAATACTGTAGTTCTTTGTGTTTGTGCTGAATGCACTTTTACTTTGTGAGGGATTCAAGTGAATGACTGTGATGTTTCTTTATCTTTATTGTAATTGCAAACACACTGAGGCATTTTTGTTTGTTTTATATTTGGCTAAACTGAGCAGAATTTGTACTTCGTGTTCTATACTCTGAGTTTCCGATATGGTGAAATGAGCCGCGCCTGGACTCTCATTCAAATACATTAAAACCCATCGCGTTAATGGAGACGCAGACGGGACCTTTAGCACCTCTGTTACACATAAGACGCTTTGGGAATACTTCATATTAACATTTTTAAACTCCGTGTAGTCCCTTTAAGGAGCAAAACATTTAACATCTGGTTTAATGACGTTACGTTGGAAACTGTATTTTGTTATTTGGCTCAATTTCACTAAAATCTTTTAATTTTTTTATTAGAAACACATAAAGTTCAATGTAAGAAAAGTTGAAGGTCTTGTCTTGAAGTCGTCCCCCAGGGGGTCCCGACCCTCACTTTGGGAACCACTGGTCTCGATGAAATATTTTAGTTTTAGCACCTTTATCGTGAATCAAGTATCATTAAAGTCCTGAAACGAGCAGCTTTGAGTTTACACAAAAACCAGGATTCACAGTTAAATCCGCTCGTCTGTTGTGTCCTCGGGCAAGACACTTCGCCCAATGCCTGTGTGTGAGTGGCTGGTGGTGGTCGGAGGGACCGTCGGCGCAGATGTGTGCAGCCTCGCTTCTGTCAGACAAATCCTGACAGTTCCTCAAAGATCTCTCAGCACCATATAGTGTTTCCCAACCCGGGGTGCGGGGGCGCTGATACTTGGAATGATTTCAGATTTAAAAGGAAGATGAAACTGACGACTATCGAACTTTATTTAACCTCTTAACTCCCACCGTAAACATCTGCATTTTCTCCACTCGGTGAGACATGTCATTGTTTTCATTGTAATTCTGATCAGGGGCCATAACGAGGTCTTAGCTTTCAAATGAGGCCTTACTGTGGCCTATAGGCTGATTTGGGTAAAGCTGGGGAAATGCACTCGGTTAAGGTGGGGGTTAAGAGGTTTTGAAACAGTGTCACCCTCGTGTGAGCAAAGCTGGACCCCCAGAGCGGGGCCTCCGTGTCGTGATCCCGCAGGCCGAGGAGGCCCCATCACCGGGAGTCACGCGCGGAACCGCACCGCGCGTGACTCCCGGTGATGGGGCGCGTGCTGATAACGCGCGGAGCTGTTGACGGAGAGATATCTGGCACTCAACGCATTCACGCGGCACTGCGGAGCCTGCGCGCGCTCTCACAAGGTCATTGCAGAGCGAGGACCGAGCGGGAGGACGGGGGGGCTCCGAGCGCGCTCCCCACTCACCCCCCCGCGGCTCGGATCCAAAGACATACGACCCCCCCTAAACCGCGTATGCAGCCCCCCTCCCCGCCCCCCCCTCCACTCTCCATCCCACCGCCCCGTGTCCTCTGCCGCGTCCTCATCTGCATCCCCGCGCTCACGGCCCCGCTTTGGCCCCCCCGGTTCCCCCGCCGCGCGCCCGTGACACCGTGCGCCCGTGTCGGTCCGCGGACGAGGCTCCGTTGGATCGGACGCGGTAAAGCTTACCTCTGCGGTGCGGCAGGTGAGGAGCAGATGCGGCCGGTAAACGCTGCTGAAGTGCTGGGTACGCTGCGCGCTGACGTAGGGTCCCCAGCCCCCCGTTCGTACGGCGCACGTCCACGGCGCGTGCGTGCAGCGCGTGGATTGGCCGGTGACGCGCGTGGAGGTGACACACACGCGGGACGTCACCGGCGCCGAAGGAACGCAATATTTCTGAGGCCAAAGGTCACGAGCATCAGGACGATCCCCGCACGAGCCGTCACCTTCTGCACGAGCGCGCCGGTGCAGTGGAGCGCGCGCGAGGGGGGTTCTCCCAGACGCGCGTGCAGTGACTCGTGTCCGTAATTGGCTCGTTTGGATGACGTCAAAGTGCGCTCAACCTTTTCATCTGCGGGGCGCCCCTATTATACATGTTATAGGCTATCTGTATTAGAACCCTGTGTCTTATCTCATAATGTGATGTCCCCCCCCCCCCCCCCCCCCTCGTCACGTGGACCTTCTGAAAACACTGTGGTGAAACATCTGGCCTATAGTGACGGACACCAGTGTGTTCCTCCTCATGTGTTTTTGTTTTAAACCTTTCCTGCTTCAAATGAAATGAATTCCTGAATGAATGAAGGCCCCGGATGAAGCAGGTGATGTTGAACAATAACCTTTAAAAAGTTTATTTAATAAGTAATAAATATCCAGGACCCGGTTTAAAGCAGTTCATCATAAACTGCTCCATCAGGTCCTTTAGACATGAGAGAATCACGGAGTCGTGTTTGTCTGTTCAAAGTTAACACACACACACTCACGCGCACGCACACACACACGCTCACGCGCACGCACACACACGCACACAGTTGTCAAACGCGGGGGTACCAGTGGACTCATCCCAGTAAGACTGTAGTCTTCTCTGTTCACCCCTGATCAGATGTAAAACAGCAGTTAATGCAGTTAGTTATGACACATTTTGGATGATTATTTATTTATTTCCACAGCGGAGACGCGTTCATTTCAACACCAAGAAACCAGCTCCAATTCGGCCTGAGAGGAAGAAAAACCTCCAATCCCCCATTTCACATGAACATTTACAAAGCGTCTCTGCTGCTACAGGATCAAACCAGAGGACGGACTAAAGAGTCTGTGGTTAGAGCAGGAACAGGTGCGTTCAAGGACTGGTGGGACGGAGGGAAATACAAGACAAAGTGTCTGTAGGATTCTGTTTTCTATGTTATGCCCATGTGATCAGGGCAACATGTAACGCTACACTGCATACAGTAGGTGGCAGCACGCGCCTTTGTTTGGCTCACAGTCCGCCTTTAAATGGAAAGAAGGAGACGCGCAGGGGCTGGCTTTTGTAAACCTGGCAACCCGTGCGTCCGCGCCTGTGCCTGAAGTGCGCGCTGTGCCGCGCTGTGCCGCGCTGTGCGCTCCATGGCGGACATTAGCTCCTGAAGAGACATCTGCAGCTCCTGAAGAGACATCTGCAGCTCCTGAAGAGACATCTGCAGCAGCTCCTGAAGAGACCTGTCCCACAGGAGACCGGAGTCTGGGACCTCTGCGTCACAGCAGGAGAGAGACACGCGCTTTAGCCTCTGCTAACGCCAGGGCCGGACAGCGGGGACCGAGGCTCTGACAGCGGGGACCGAGGCTCTGACAGCGGGGACCGAGGCTCTGACAGCGGCCGGACGGGACACGGGCACGGGAGGATCCTCCGGTGGGTATGGCGCCTGTGCGGAGAGCTCAGCCAAACTTCCGAACCGTGAGCCAAAATACAGAAGCACTTTCTCCAAATGGGCTGAGCGTCATATACAGGAGTTTAACCTCACACCTACAGTCACTTTATAAAGTCACAATAATCATGTGCGCATGCGCATTGTTAAAAGCTATTGTTTTCAGTAACTAAGGACTATAACACATTACTTACACAAAATACAAGAATATATTTTACAATTTACGTTCCAAGTGCATTTAAATGGTTTGATGAACAAACTCCTCTGTGATAAAACGCAGCACAAATGGAGTTACGATGTATCAGAGTGTTTGTCTTTTATTTCTACTCAAAGAACCCCTGGAACTGCAAAGTGCAGCCACACGAACATCTGGACTCTTGTGTGTAGTTGTGTATTGTGTTAAACATGAAACAAAAATAACACATTCAAACCTTTACTACAAATGATCATTGAAAAGAATGTTTCGTTTAAATGATACTGAAACACATATTCCCACTTGTGCTCACGTACCCCCTGGGGTCCCCGTACCCCTGGTTGGGAAACATTGGTACTTTGTGTTTTGTGGTTCGAGACAAATTGAAACTGAAACTTCCACTGAACCTCTAAACCCCCGCCTTAGCTGAGCGCCTTTTCTCCAGTTCAGCTTTACCCAAATCTAAAAGCTTCTGCACTGGAGCTCACAGCCTATAGGCCAGTGCCGCGCCTCATTTGAAAGCTAAGACCTACGAACCTGATGGTCACTTTTGTTGTGTTTTCATCGTGTGCTCAGAGATGAACCGTCTTCATCGTCGCTGAAGAGCTTCGTCTTCATCGTCGCTGAAGAGCTTCGTCTTCATCGTCGCTGAAGAGCTTCATCTTCATCGTCGCTGAGGAGCTTCGTCTTCATCGTTCTCCACAGGCTGTGGCCGACACCGCGCTGGAGATGTGTGAGCAGCAGGGGGCGCAGCAGGGCTACTGTGGCCTCTGCAGAGTCCTGTACCGAGACCTGGACCAGGTGAGGCACTGACCGCGTACCAGCAGGGGGCGCTCCATAGTATAGTATTCAAAGCTTATGTCTTTGGCCCCAAGTGTTGATGCTGGTGGTCCCGGGACAGGATCACGCCCCCCTTTTAAAAACATACTTTTTTTGCCCCCCCCCCCCCCCCCCCCCCTCGGCGCAGCACCTGTCCAGCCTTCAGCACTTGGACGCCGTGGGTTTGTCGAGCAGAGGAGCCGAGTCTTCCTCCTCTCACCACAGCCGGGCCTCTCTGCTGGAGCGCTTCCTCCACGACGTCCTGAAGCACCACCCTCACCGCTACGGGAGCAGGTACTCACAGCTACGGGAGCAGGTACTCACCGCTACGGGAGCAGGTACTCACAGCTACAGGAGCAGGTACTCACAGCTACAGGAGCAGGTACTCACAGCTACGGGAGCAGGTACTCACAGCTACGGGAGCAGGTACTCACAGCTACAGGAGCAGGTACTCACAGCTGAGGGAGCAGGTACTCACCGCTACGGGAGCAGGTACTCACAGCTACAGGAGCAGGTACTCACAGCTACGGGAGCAGGTACTCACAGCTACAGGAGCAGGTACTCACAGCTACGGGAGCAGGTACTCACAGCTACGGGAGCAGGTACTCACAGCTACGGGAGCAGGTACTCACAGCTACGGGAGCAGGTACTCACAGCTACAGGAGCAGGTACTCACAGCTACAGGAGCAGGTACTCACCGCTACGGGAGCAGGTACTCACAGCTACAGGAGCAGGTACTCACAGCTACAGGAGCAGGTACTCACAGCTACGGGAGCAGGTACTCACAGCTACAGGAGCAGGTACTCACAGCTGAGGGAGCAGGTACTCACCGCTACGGGAGCAGGTACTCACAGCTACAGGAGCAGGTACTCACAGCTACGGGAGCAGGTACTCACAGCTACAGGAGCAGGTACTCACAGCTACGGGAGCAGGTACTCACAGCTACGGGAGCAGGTACTCACAGCTACAGGAGCAGGTACTCACAGCTACGGGAGCAGGTACTCACAGCTACGGGAGCAGGTACTCACAGCTACGGGAGCAGGTACTCACAGCTACGGGAGCAGGTACTCACAGCTACGGGAGCAGGTACTCACCGCTACGGGAGCAGGTACTCACAGCTACTCACAGCTAAGGGAGCAGGTACTCACAGCTACAGGTACTCACAGCTACGGGAGCAGGTACTCACAGCTACAGGTACTCACAGCTACGGGAGCAGGTACTCACAGCTAAGGGAGCAGGTACTCACATCAGCAGTGGGAGCTGATTCTCTAATCCACTTTATTTGTATAGCACATTTAAACAACACGTTTCTAAAGTGCTGCACATGAGGTCATAAAAGTGCTTCTGAAAAAGATCAAATGGATTTAATTTGAGTTAAAGAGGAAGAGGCTAAAAGCTGGATTTGACCTCAGGGTCGACCTGTGTGTCCTTAATGAGGCCGAGGTTTTTGACTGGATTAGATGTGTCCAGGTCAAAAGGAGCACACACACAAAACTACTAATATAAAAATAACTAGTGTATTACATCCAAAATGCCTCTGAGCGGATACAATACAAATAAACTTGTCACAGTTATTCTCTCAAATAATTGTATTTGTAAATAAAATAATTAGTACAAATATTCAATTAATTGTGAGAAAGAAATTATAATTTTTGGGTTAATTTTGACTCTAATAATATTCTAAAACTGCAGTATTTTTGTGTGTAGACTCGTCCTGACTGTTTTTAGTTTTCATGCTGCTCCTCTGTTTTGTTTTCCAGTCAGCCCGACTCTACAGCGCCCCCTGGACCGCACGGCGAAACCACACCCCCTCACACATCTGCCCCGCCCCCAGAGCCGCAGGTCACATGGTCCACGTGGCAGCGAAACCGGAGGCAGCAACAGAGAGACGACTTCGGCTCGGAACACTGCAGCTCCACCATCGAGGAGGTCGGGACTGTCTCGCTTTGTAGTGTCCTGTTCACTGGTGAGGAAAGGGTTAACCCGTCTCACTCACGTGGCGGTGTTTCCAGGTGATACGACGCTACTGCTACGGCCAGGACGACGGGTCCGACAGCGTGCATTTCAGTCTGCCCGTCTCCATGGAAACGCAGACTGAGTGGGACGCCGACGTCGAGGTGAGACTCGAGCTGAGGCCGACTGAGGCGTGGTTTATTTCTCTCCTTTTGCATCGCGTGACCTCATTTGCATCTCATTAACTTATTTGCATCTCGTGACCTCATTTGCATCTCATTAACTTATTTGCATCTCGTGACCTCATTTGCATCGCCTGAGACCCGGTCTGTGCAGACGTTATAGTGATAATAGTGCGTTGTGTGTAGACAGACCCGGTCCGTGCAGACGTTATAGTGATAATAGTGAGTTGTGTGTAGACAGACCCGGTCCGTGCAGACGTTGTGATAATAGTGAGTTGTGTGTAGACAGACCCGGTCCGTGCAGACGTTGTAATAATAGTGAGTTGTGTGTAGACAGACCCGGTCCGTGCAGACGTTATAGTGATAATAGTGAGTTGTGTGTAGACAGACCCGGTCCGTGCAGACGTTATAATAATAGTGAGTTGTGTGTAGACAGACCCGGTCCGTGCAGACGTTATAGTGATAATAGTGAGGTGTGTGTAGACAGACCCGGTCCGTGCAGACGTGATGATAATAGTGAGTTGTGTGTAGACAGACCTGGTCCGTGCAGACGTTATAATAATAGTGAGTTGTGTGTAGACAGACCTGGTCCGTGCAGACGTTATAGTGATAATAGTGAGTTGTGTGTAGACAGACCCGGTCCGTGCAGAGTTAGTAATAATAGTGAGTTGTGTGTAGACAGACCCGGTCCGTGCAGACGTTGTGATAATAGTGAGTTGTGTGTAGACAGACCCGGTCCGTGCAGACGTTGTGATAATAGTGAGTTGTGTGTAGACAGACCCGGTCCGTGCAGACGTTGTGATAATAGTGAGTTGTGTGTAGACAGACCCGGTCCGTGCAGACGTTATGATAATAGTGAGGTGTGTGTAGACAGACCCGGTCCGTGCAGACGTTGTAATAATAGTGAGTTGTGTGTAGACAGACCCGGTCCGTGCAGACGTTAGTAATAATAGTGAGTTGTGTGTAGACAGACCCGGTCCGTGCAGACGTTGTGATAATAGTGAGTTGTGTGTAGACAGACCCGGTCCGTGCAGAGTTAGTAATAATAGTGAGTTGTGTGTAGACAGACCCGGTCCGTGCAGACGTTATAGTGATAATAGTGAGTTGTGTGTAGACAGACCCGGTCCGTGCAGACGTTGTGATAATAGTGAGTTGTGTGTAGACAGACCCGGTCCGTGCAGACGTTAGTAATAATAGTGAGTTGTGTGTAGACAGACCCGGTCCGTGCAGACGTTAGTAATAATAGTGAGGTGTGTGTAGACAGACCCGGTCCGTGCAGACGTTAGTAATAATAGTGAGTTGTGTGTAGACAGACCCGGTCCGTGCAGAGTTAGTAATAATAGTGAGTTGTGTGTAGACAGACCCGGTCCGTGCAGACGTTGTGATAATAGTGAGTTGTGTGTAGACAGACCCGGTCCGTGCAGAGTTAGTAATAATAGTGAGTTGTGTGTAGACAGACCCGGTCCGTGCAGACGTTGTAATAATAGTGAGTTGTGTGTAGACAGACCCGGTCCGTGCAGACGTGATAATAATAGTGAGTTGTGTGTAGACAGACCCGGTCCGTGCAGACGTGATAATAATAGTGAGGTGTGTGTAGACAGACCCGGTCCGTGCAGACGTGATGATAATAGTGAGTTGTGTGTAGACAGACCCGGTCCGTGCAGACGTGATAATAATAGTGAGGTGTGTGTAGACAGACCCGGTCCGTGCAGACGTGATGATAATAGTGAGTTGTGTGTAGACAGACCCGGTCCGTGCAGACGTTATAATAATAGTGAGGTGTGTGTAGACAGACCCGGTCCGTGCAGACGTGATAATAATAGTGAGTTGTGTGTAGACAGACCCGGTCCGTGCAGACGTGATAATAATAGTGAGTTGTGTGTAGACAGACCCGGTCCGTGCAGACGTTGTAATAATAGTGAGTTGTGTGTAGACAGACCCGGTCCGTGCAGACGTGATAATAATAGTGAGTTGTGTGTAGACAGACCCGGTCCGTGCAGACGTTGTGATAATAGTGAGTTGTGTGTAGACAGACCCGGTCCGTGCAGACGTTGTGATAATAGTGCGTTGTGTGTAGACAGACCCGGTCCGTGCAGACGTTGTAATAATAGTGAGTTGTGTGTAGACAGACCCGGTCCGTGCAGACGTGATAATAATAGTGCGTTGTGTGTAGACAGACCCGGTCCGTGCAGACGTTGTGATAATAGTGAGGTGTGTGTAGACAGACCCGGTCCGTGCAGACGTTGTGATAATAGTGAGTTGTGTGTAGACAGACCCGGTCCGTGCAGACGTGATAATAATAGTGAGTTGTGTGTAGACAGACCCGGTCCGTGCAGACGTTGTGATAATAGTGCGTTGTGTGTAGACAGACCCGGTCCGTGCAGACGTTGTGATAATAGTGAGTTGTGTGTAGACAGACCCGGTCCGTGCAGAGTTAGTGATAATAGTGAGGTGTGTGTAGACAGACCCGGTCCGTGCAGACGTTGTGATAATAGTGAGTTGTGTGTAGACAGACCCGGTCCGTGCAGAGTTAGTGATAATAGTGAGGTGTGTGTAGACAGACCCGGTCCGTGCAGACGTTGTGATAATAGTGAGGTGTGTGTAGACAGACCCGGTCCGTGCAGACGTTATAGTGATAATAGTGAGGTGTGTGTAGACAGACCCGGTCCGTGCAGACGTCCCTCTGGCTGCGGTGGAGACCCTGCTGCAGCTGCAGATGGATGTGGAGCAGGACTACACGGAGCAGCTGCAGTGGGCCCTGGAGCCCGAGGGAAGAGTCAGTTTCCTGGAACGTCCCATCGAGACGGTGCTTCCTGCGCCTCAGCTCATCCCGCCCTCCTTTAGGGGCAAGTCCTGGACCCAGATCGAGAAGGAAGACGAGGCTCGCGTGATGAAGCTCGTGCAGCAGTTCAAGAGGGGCGTCCGCACCTGCTACTTCGACTCCGAGTCTTTAGCCAGGTCTGTATCACACGCCCTGATTCTCTCACACAGGTTATGGGTCAGATCCCGTCCTGCTCCAAACCCATCGTGAGGTAGACGTCCTCCTCTGTGAGGGAGAGGAGGAAGAGGTCGACTGAGTGGGTTATTCTTGTTTAATATATAAACACAAAGAAACAGAGGCTAGGTAAATGTTTCATAAAAGATTCATCCCTGGCTCTGTCCATTATTTAGATTTCGTCACCTTTTTTTAATACAAAAATGAGAGTAACATGTCAAATGAGAGACTTGCAATACATTTCTCCTCTTATTTATATGAGGAGCAAAAGTTTCAAATCGATATCTCTGAATTATTTCTTTTCCCTGATTCTCCTGCAGCGTCTCTTTAAGAACACTTTGTGAATGTGAAACCTTCCACTCTGCAGAAACATCTTAAAACCTTAAAGCAAACATTCATGAACGAGCCCCAGTAATAGACGCACCGTTCCCCTTTGTGCCAGCAGAGGGCGCCCTGTGCTTAGGAGCAGACGGTCGTGACTCTTGAGCCTCTGTGTGACAGGTTTGGTTGCCGCGGCTACAGGACGAGGAAGACGCCTGATCTGCTTTCGTTATTCGACCACGAGGAAGAGGAGGAGGAGGAGGAGGAGAGGAGGCGAAGGAAGAGGCCGCGGTTCCGTCTGGCGGCCAGATGTCAGGTCAGGAGCCTCAAAGATCATAAACGGCTCAAAATCCACCATGGACTGTATCAAGAGGTGCAATCTGAAAGCTCTTTGGAAGCCTCTGCAGGGCCCAAAACCTTTGCTGCGGACATTTTTTCTTCTTTCAATGATTTTTAAATGAGTTCAGCGTTAGATAAATGTGAATCAAAGAACCGCTCATGTTTATGAATTGGCCGATTATGTGGAATAATGTGGGATTTCTGCAGAGCATTAAAATTAAGGCCTTAAAAGTGATAAAAAGCATTAAATTCCACTCAGACTGGCATTAAATCAGTTTATTGGGGGGAAAATACTGGCATTGCTCAACTTTTATTATTCGTTCAGTTGCAGTTGAATTGTCGAAAATTTTTCGCTCAAAAGTTAAATTTCCTCTCACTCCTCTGTTTGGTGGAATGTTTGCAAATCTTAAGACATAAAATATATGCAGATGTTTAGCGATTGTTGCTTTAACCTCGTAACCCCCGCCTGAACCGAGCACATTTTCTTCAGTTTGGCTTTACCCAAATCTAAAAGCTTCTTGAAAAAGCGTCAAAATAGACGTGAAAACGCACTGGAAAAGCAGCTATGATAAATAAATGATGTAGTGTTGCTGTTATTGTGGGGCAGCACTTTTCCATCTACCCAAAAGAAAATGTTACTGCACAGTTTCTTTTGAGTTACAGCGGCTGTAAGAGTCCATTTTTCCATCTCGCAAAAGGCTCATCACTAATGTCTTTAAAAAATATATATTAAGATTGATTGAATGAAAGTAATTTGTGAATTGTTTTAGTTTTCTGTGGTATTTTATCTTTCTAATTATCTTTGTTGTTCTTTATGTTTTAAAATATTATGTCATACTCAGATTAATTTGATTTCTATTGATGGGCGGAGGCGTAATTATAAGCCCAATTGGGTTTTTTGCCTCTTTCACTGTTACTGTTATATCTTAAAGGGATATTTCAGGATTTCTGACATAGGGCCTAATTTCCTAGTTATCCAGAGTGTTGTTGATTTCTGGAGATATATATATTTTTTAAATTCATGCAGTCCTTATATTTGAAGAGTTTAGCGGTGCTAGGCTAGTGCTAGGCTAGTGCTAGGCTAGTGCTAGGCTAGTGCTAGGCTAGTGCTAGGCTAGTGCGTGTCTATGGTAACTAGTAGCCTGCATTAAAAACCTCTTCAAAACCACGGGCTCGTCCTCCAAACGTTGCCATATCTGATTTGTAGAAAGCTCCTTTGTGAATTCCACGTGTAGTAACGCCGGCCGCAGGTAAACAAACCACTGTAGATCCGGTAACCGAGCAGATCACTCCGCCGCTGCGTAGCTACAACCAGGAAGCTGCTCAAATATAAAGTTATTTTAAATACAAAATGGTTATATTTAAAACATGATTCGGTCGACACAGACATTTCTATGGGTAGTCTGGTGTTTTAAGTGATTTGCCTCAGGTGCACTGTGCTTGGGTCAGACTGTTTTTAATACAGGCTACTAGTTACCATAGACATGCACTAGCCTAGTACTAGCCTAGCGCCACTAAACTCTTCAAAAATATGGACTGCATGAATAATATAAAAAAAAATAAACACTCTGGATAACGAGGAAATGAGGCAACAAAAACCGACGACACAAATGTGACAAAAAAGGTTTGGATCAGTTTTGTAGGTCTCACAATATAAGATTTGAGTATTTATTTGCTGCTGATAAAAACCCGTCCTCGGTGTAATCTGCTTTTCTTCCTGCAGGTGGTGAAACTGAGCAGAGCCACTCAGACTCTGTGTGTGTCGTCTCCGACTGTAACGGCCCCTGAGGTGAAGCGTCTTCTCCCTGAGGCCACACCTGTAGGAGCCACACCCACAGAGGTCACACCCACAGGGGCCACGCCCTCAGAGGCCACACCCACAGAGGCCCCTCCCCCCGAGCAGCTGGTCTCGGGAGCGTTCCCCGAGAAGTACAACTCGGTGCTGACTCCGCTCCAGCGTCAGACGTCTGTTTTGTACTTACTCTGCCCGTTTCCGAGCCACGCCCCCCCCGGACCACACGGCCCGCGGCGACGGCGGCGACCCGCCCGAGCGCCGCGGTCAAAGGTCACGTACAGACGCCAGCCGCTGACGCCGCTCGCCGTCAAACCGTTCTCAGCCAAACCGTTCTCAGTCAAGCCGCGCTGTGTCCGGCAGCTTTTCAGGAACCTCTGCCCCGAGACCAACACTGGCCCCGCCCCCAACGCCACGCCCGCCCCCGCCCCCAGGAGGGAGGGGCTACGCAGCCGCAGATCGCCCCGGACATGAAGAGTTTTAAAAGACCGTTTGAAGAGATGAGAGATAAAATAATCACCAGCTTTAGTACTTTCATGGTTCGAGTAAAAACTGACTCCAGAAACATGAACTGTTGGAGAATCCAGGTTTCTCTTTACTGCGTTTATTTGATCAACTCCCGATAAAAGTTCAGTGACCTCTGGATCAGCGTTTATCAATACCTGCACCACGACAGCGTGACATGTTATTCTTTTAAAGTTTTTATTATCCACATAATGTACATAAGATTCCTCTATTTACTTGTTTGCACATTATTCTGTCTCATCTCACGGGAGACTCGAGTGTGTGGAAACGTTTGTCCTTGACCGGAGAATAATGTATGAAGTTAAAGCAGTACTAAGTAACTCTTGCCCCTAGAGGCCATAAGCGCAACTGCAGAGGGATGTTGTAAATCCAGTTACACAATGGAAATATTTTTTTTCACTCAAACTTGGCTGTAAATACTGTTTAAGTGGCGCTAGCCCGCAGTTAGCTTAGCCCGTTAGCCTGTTAGCTTCTTCTTCATGGTTCTATTAGTGTGTATTGGTTGCTCCGATGGTTTTCTGGCCAGAGACACCAGGGGGCGATGAAAGACCCTCCAATCCTCACAATAACACTCGTATTACCCCCAGAGAGACGACGGGAAGGATTTGTTAAAGTAAACAAGTTACGTAGTGCTGCTTTAAGGCGAGACGCTGCAGAGAAACACATTCACACAGTGGTTAATGTGGAGAGTTGAGTCTTAGCTTTAACTCTGTCAGAGTAAAAATCTGCCCAAACTCTTCCCGATGTTTATTCTCTGATGTTTTGTGTCTTTGAGGCCCCCTGGTCTTTCATTCATTCAGACATGTTTGGTATCCACGTGTAGCAGGAAAGGCTGTGACCGAGATGACGCTGTAATCCAAATATATCCTTTGTGGGAGACAGTTTGGAACAGTCTGTATATTTTAGATTATCTTTTGAAAAATTATAAAAAATGCGAGATTATTTACTTACTTACTTACTTACTTACTTTTTTGTATTGATTTTTTTTTATTTAGATTTTTTTTTAATTCTGAAAATTTAGAAAAAGTTTGGAATGGTTCCAAATTGTCTAAAACATTTAGTGAAAATTTGGGCGAGTTTTTATTTTTTTATATATAAACTTTTTCCACAATTTTTTTACAAATCTAATTCCTGATTTATTCCTGAGCTTTGAACCCAAAAAAATTAGAAATGTTAAAGTTTACAGATTTTCCCACTAAAAACGAGTTTATTCAAAATCCCTCAGAGCAAATCTTTAATGTCACAAGATAAAAACACACATTTACATCATTATTGCGATTTCACCTCTGAGAATATCGGCAATTTTGGCCATTTTTATGGATAAAGCACTTTTACTTTTAAACCCAAAGAAAATGTAACTTTTGTTCTGTTTAGTGTTTCGATCATTTATTTGGAAAAATGCAAAACTTTCAATAAAAGAGGAAGAAATGTCGCCACACAAATAATAGTTTCTGCGTTTTATTGTTTTGAATCTTTGGTTCAGCTTTGACATAATGTTTTTAGGTTTATTTCCTGACCCCGTTAAGTCCAGAGCGACGGGACACGAAGGCAGAAGAACGAAGGGGATGTATTATCATCTCGTTTATTAGCCGGAGCTTATTTTTAAATCCATCATCGTGTTTTTCTTCACGTGGGATGAAGGTCCCTCAGTAGATGGATTTCCACGGAGAACCTTCTGGAAAAACACAAAGACAGAGCGATCGGTCAAACTCAGCAGCCACAGGATCTCACAGGAGCTTTGGTGAAACAGCTGCACAGCAAAGGGGAGCAGGAGGAAAGCGTTGGGAGCAGCAATGATATTAACCTCTGACCTTAACCGAGCACTTTTTCTCCAGTTCAGCTTTACCCGAATCTAAAGGTTTGTGGACTGGAGCTTCACATTATCCTGCTCCCGTTCTTAGAGCTGATGTAACTCGAGTGCATTTGAAAGCTAAGACCTGCTGTGTGTTTATTGCGTTTTTGTTGCTGTTGATTTGGGTAAAGTCAGACTGGAGAACTCGTGCTCGGTTAAGGCGGGGGTTAAGAGGTTAAACAGGGACACGGTGTGCTGGTGATATTTGTATATTCTTTTATGATACTTTGATCTGTACTGCGTTTTCTAAACGATTTCTCATTTATATTAATGGGCAAATATCTCAGAAACGAGGAGGGTCAGAGCTTTAAAACAAGCCCCTTTTTTGGAGATTAAAAATTCATTGAATAAAATAACGGATCACGTCGTCCTGTCATCAGCCGGTCTGACCCCCCCTCATATCGGACTCCCCCGTGGGCCGGTCACAGTCACAGGTCAAACAGATGTGGAAGTCCTTACTGCTCGAGGGGAAGTCCTGGCTGCTCTTTTTCCTCTGAGAGCCGGAGCCCTGAAGAACAGAGACAATCAGAGTCAGACGGATCCACGAGACAAAGACATTTAAAGAAGTCTGTTAACCTCTTAACCCCCACCTGAACCTCTTCTCCCCCTTGGCTTTACCCAAATTAAACCTTTTTTGGAGAAGGTTTGCGGGTTTAAACTCCCCGAGGAACCTTCAGGGTGAAGCTTTGTGGGTTTAAACTCCCAGAGGAACCTTCAGAGTGAAGCTTTGCAGGTTTAAACTCCCAGAGGAGCCTTCAGAGTGAAGCTTTGTGGGTTTAAACTCCCAGAGGAACCTTTAGAGTGAAGCTTCGTGGGGTTAAACTCCCTGAGGAACCTTCAGAGTGAAGCTTTGTGTGTTTAAACTCCCAGAGGAACCTTCAGAGTGAAGATTTGTGGGTTTAAACTCCCCGAGGAACCTTCAGAGTGAAGCTTTGTGGGTTTAAACTCCCAGAGGAACCTTTAGAGTGAAGCTTTGTGGGTTTAAACTCCCAGAGGAACCTTCAGAGTGAAGCTTTGTGGGGTTAAACTCCCAGAGGAACCTTCAGAGTGAAGCTTTGTGGGTTTAAACTCCCAGAGGAACCGTCAGAGTGAAGCTTTGTGGGTTTAAACTCCCAGAGGAACCTTTAGAGTGAAGCTTTGCGGGTTTAAACTCCGAGAGGAACCTTCAGAGTGAAGCTTTGTGGGTTTAAACTCCCTGAGGAACCCTCAGAGTGAAGCTTTGCGGGGTTAAACTCCCCGAGGAACCCTCAGAGTGAAGCTTTGCGGGTTTAAACTCCCAGAGGAACCTTCAGAGTGAAGCTTTGTGGGTTTAAACTCCCCGAGGAACCTTCAGAGTGAAGCTTTGCGGGTTTAAACTCCTCTCTGGTCTCACCTTCTTCTTGGAGCCGCTGCCCAGAGCCGCCAGTTTGGTCTCGATGTCCGACACCTCGCTCTCCGCGCTCTGCACTCGCGCCGCCGTCAGGGCCACCACGTCCTCCAGGTCCGACAGGTCCGAGTCCGTGGTTCCTCCGAAGCGGTTCTTGGCGCTTTGCTCCAGACGCCGCAGTTTACTCTCCAGGTCGAAGGACTGGCCCGCCGCCACGTACACCTGCACCCGGGACAGCAATGTGGTCACTTGTTTGACATTGTTTTCATTGCTTTTTTGTCGCTCTTTTTGATGCTTTATTCAAGATGCTTTTAGATTTGGGTAAAGCCAAACTGGAAAAAATAAAGTGCTGGGTTCCGGTGGGGGTTAAGAGGTTAAGGTCATTGTATTTTTGATGAGATGGATTCAGCCCATGAGCCTGTGCAGAGACAGAGAGAGGCTAAAGGTTAGCTCGTTAGCTTAGCTCATTAGCTTAGCATTAGCGGCGCAGTAAAGGCTGCCGGGGTTTATGGGACATGATCTTTGCTCCTGATTCGACCTGAGCCTGTGTCGGCGTCGGGACAGACACTGAGAAGGAGAGAGATCGAGAGGTGCCTTCACCCGTGCTCAGGAGAGGAACAATAACTGTGAAGACGTGTCTGTCCTCACTGTGCGGACAGACGGACAGACGGTCCTCCTGCAGGCGGACTGGTTATACAGTCACGCAGCCTACACCACCGCTACAGACCAAGATAGAAGTACAAACATGTGTGTGTGTGTTCTTGTAATTACAACATTGTGAGGACCAGTTTGAGTTTTTAACCAACAGAGTGAGGACATTTTTGTAAAGTGAGAACATTTCGGGTGGTCCTCACTTATTTGAAGGACTGTTTGAGGGTCAAGATGTGGGTTTAGGGTTAGAATTGGGTTTACATTAGGGTTAGGATTAAGTGTTAGCCCCTCAAAGTGTCCGATTCTCTCCATAGTGGTGTTGTTGGTTAGTGCTTGGTTAGTTAAAGAGATATTTCAGGATTTTTGACATTGAGAACATTCAGAGAAATGCAGATTCAATCCCTGTTTTATCAAATGTAATGAGTCTTAATGACCTGAGATAATCAATAATATCCACAAATGAAAAGACCATATTGGACAAATGGATGGGTGTTGTCATGGCGATTCCAAACATGTCCGTATCAGTGAAGGGCGGAGAGCGAGGAGAGATTTCAGACAAACCGAGGGAGAGTTTGGTTTATTTTTGGGAAAACAGTGGTCGCATTCTCCCATCGTCAGAACAAGAACAAGTTTATTGAAACAACGCGGCAGAGGATGTGCTGTGATCAAAGCTAAAGGCGGAACAAACCGATATATCGTCTAAGATCACATCGAAATCGCTCTTTGGTTGATCAGAACATTTACAGTATCGAGTTTATCGACAATCTCAAGAAATGTGGCAGAAGGGGACAAATGGGTGACTTTTTCAGAAACAATTGGGCAAAATTTGAAAACAAAACTGAGAAAGATTGGGGATAAACATTGGAAAATATGGGGATTTTTTTGTAAAAATGGGGCAAAAATTATAAAAATAAATAAATAATAATAACAGAAAAAATCTGCCAAAAAAGGTGGGAAAAATAGGATAAAAAAAATAGGCTAAATTGGGTGAGAAATGGGGATTTTTTTTTTTAAATAGAGAAAAAATAGTGTAAAAGAAATTGGATAAAAATGGGCACAATTAGGGAAAAATTGTTTTTTTAAAAGGGAAAAAATATGGTAAAATTAATGCAAACACATTTTTCAATTGGGTAAATATTGAGCATAAAAGGGGTAAAAATTGGGGAAAGAAATGGGAAAAATAGGGAATACAAAAAGAAGTACAACAAAGTGGGGAAAGTGTTTTTTTCTGTCCTTTTGTCGTCAGGTGTAAATTAAGAAGTTTGCAGCAAAAATATCATTGTCGTCTTTCAGAAAGTCCCGAAAAAAATACTGCGATGTAAATGTTGGACAATATGGCCCTGCCCTCGTGTGGGACCTCTTTTTTTGTGGCAGTTCGGACATAAAGCTGTGTCGAACATTACGAGTTTAAAGGAACTCTTCCCACACTGGTCACTGCTGGATGATTATCAGCCAGTGTATTTGTTTTGTGGTTCTTACGTGTTCCTCCAGCTCCCTAAAGGCGTGGTCAGAGCCATTGGGGGCGTGGCTGTGGCCCAGGGGGAGGGGCTCGGTCAGACCCAGCTGAACCATGGCCGTCTCTGTGGCGTTGATGGTTCTCAAAACCTCAGAGGTGAGGTCACAGAGGGCGGCCGCGCTCGATTTCTGCGGAGCACAGGACACCGTTAGCCACGCCCCCTACGGATACTGTTAGCCACGCCCCCCAGGGACACCGTTAGCCACGCCCCCTACGGATACTGTTAGCCACGCCCCCAGGGACACCGTTAGCCACGCCCCCTACGGATACTGTTAGCCACGCCCCGGACACGAGCCGCGGGTCGCGAGAGCACGAGCTCTGCACACACAGGCAGTACTCCGTGAAACTCCGCCCACCCTCTCCGCTGCCCTCCCCCCACGCTGACACCGCGGAGCTCATTCAGTCGAGTAACGAGCCACTTTGTTGACCCAGTAACGATAACGGCGTTGTAACGACGGGGAGAGTAATGAATTAGATTACTCCGTTACTGAAAAAAATCAGTATTCCAAACACTGGTCATCACAGGAGGAACATCTCGCTGTAGCTCCAAGGAATGAGGCACCGGGCAGTAAAGTTATTTTGAACACGTCTAAAGTGCAATGGATTCCAATGGGGGACTAGCGGCTATATGGCGGTACTACAGCAATGGCGGAGCAATGGCGGCCTCCAGATTCGTCGTCGCAAAGCAGAGCAGCCGGCGGCCATTGCTGTGGAAGCTCCAGAGGGCATTTCGTAAAGCGCATTCCAACAGAAGAAGCTTTCCAGAAGAATTCACAAGTCAAAGAATAAAACCTCAATAACACAGAGCAGTCGAGCAGTGTGGCACAAACACAGATCTGGAAACATTTGGCTCAGATTTAAAGGGCGTTGTTTGTGAGTTACAGAACTTGGGGCCTTGAACGGCAGAAGACCAGTGATCTTCTTCTAATTGGATCTGAGAACGACTGAAGACATTTGTGTTTGTGGTGAGGTAGACCAGGGCCAGACCAATAATGGCCTTAAACATGTATAAGAGGAGCTGAACCACGGCGAGAGCCAATGGAGCCATCCGTCGTCCACCACTCGCACTCTCACTCATCCTGGCCTATTGTACATGTTTTTAGTGGTAGGGGAAACCAGAGTAAACTCACGCAGACACAGGGACAACAAGCAAACTCAAAAATCAGGAAATGTATGTCGGAAAAAGTTTGGAAAAATGTAAAAATGGGAATTGTGGGAAGTATTTTTTTCTGGGCAACAAAGCAAAGTAACTTTACAAAACTATCGCTTCATCATCGTTGTGGAGAAAGTCCCAGGAAAATGGAGATACTATTTTAAAGAAGAGACTTCTGAAGGTCCTTCTTTACCTTCTGGGCTTCGCTGGGCGCCTCGTCGCTGGAGGAGCTCAGGGCGAGCTCTGAGTCCGGCTCTTTGAGCTCTTTGGCTCGGCCGGCGCTCTTCGCTCTCGGGGTTTTACCGCTCGTCTTCTTCTCGTCGTCGGAGGAGAGGTTCCGGTCACTCAGAGTGCCGGCCAGTTCATTCAGCTTCCGGCGCAGTTTCTCCTCCTCCGTCTGGGCCGAGTCCTGCCAGAAAAGAACCACATCGAGAACAAGCCAGGACGGTGTCAGTGTCTGGTCGATGTCTGGTCGATGTCTGGTCAGTGTCTGGTCAGTGTCTGGTCGGTGTCTGGTCAGTGTTTGGTCAGTGTCTGGTCGGTGTCTGGTCGATGTCTGGTCGGTGTCTGGTCGGTGTCTGGTCAGTGTCTGGTCAGTGTCTGGTCGGTGTCTGGTCAGTGTTTGGTCAGTGTCTGGTCAGTGTCTGGTCGGTGTCTGGTCAGTGTCTGGTCGATGTTTGGTCAGTGTTTGGTCAGTGTCTGGTCAGTGTCTGGTCAGTGTTTGGTCAGTGTCTGGTCGCTGTCTGGTCGGTGTCTGGTCAGTGTCTGGTCGGTGTCTGGTCAGTGTCTGGTCGGTGTCTGGTCGATGTCTGGTCAGTGTCTGGTCAGTGTCTGGTCGGTGTCTGGTCAGTGTCTGGTCGATGTTTGGTCAGTGTTTGGTCAGTGTCTGGTCAGTGTTTGGTCAGTGTCTGGTCAGTGTTTGGTCAGTGTTTGGTCAGTGTCTGGTCAGTGTCTGGTCAGTGTTTGGTCAGTGTCTGGTCAGTGTTTGGTCAGTGTCTGGTCGATGTCTGGTCGGTGTCTGGTCAGTGTCTGGTCGGTGTCTGGTCAGTGTCTGGTCGATGTCTGGTCGGTGTCTGGTCAGTGTCTGGTCAGTGTCTGGTCAGTGTCTGGTCAGTGTTTGGTCAGTGTTTGGTCAGTGTCTGGTCGATGTCTGGTCAGTATTTGGTCAGTGTCTGGTCAGTGTCTGGTCAGTGTCTGGTCAGTGTCTGGTCGGTGTCTGGTCAGTGTCTGGTCAGTGTCTGGTCAGTGTCTGGTCAGTGTCTGGTCGGTGTCTGGTCAGTGTCTGGTCGATGTTTGGTCAGTGTCTGGTCGATGTCTGGTCAGTATTTGGTCAGTGTCTGGTCAGTGTCTGGTCAGTGTCTGGTCAGTGTCTGGTCGATGTCTGGTCGATGTCTGGTCAGTATTTGGTCAGTGTCTGGTCAGTGTTTGGTCAGTGTCTGGTCAGTGTCTGGTCAGTGTCTGGTCGATGTCTGGTCAGTTTTTGGTCAGTGTCTGGTCAGTGTCTGGTCAGTGTCTGGTCGATGTCTGGTCGATGTCTGGTCAGTATTTGGTCAGTGTCTGGTCAGTGTCTGGTCAGTGTCTGGTCAGTGTCTGGTCGATGTCTGGTCAGTGTCTGGTCAGTGTCTGGTCAGTGTCTGGTCAGTGTCTGGTCAGTGTTTGGTCAGTGTCTGGTCAGTGTCTGGTCGGTGTCTGGTCAGTGTCTGGTCGGTGTCTGGTCAGTGTCTGGTCAGTGTCTGGTCGATGTCTGGTCAGTGTTTGGTCAGTGTCTGGTCAGTGTCTGGTCAGTGTCTGGTCGATGTCTGGTCAGTGTTTGGTCAGTGTCTGGTCAGTGTCTGGTCGGTGTCTGGTCAGTGTCTGGTCGATGTCTGGTCAGTGTTTGGTCAGTGTCTGGTCAGTGTCTGGTCAGTGTCTGGTCAGTGTCTGGTCGATGTCTGGTCAGTGTTTGGTCAGTGTCTGGTCAGTGTCTGGTCAGTGTCTGGTCGATGTCTGGTCAGTGTTTGGTCAGTGTCTGGTCAGTGTCTGGTCAGTGTTTGGTCAGTGTCTGGTCAGTGTCTGGTCGGTGTCTGGTCAGTGTCTGGTCGATGTCTGGTCAGTGTTTGGTCAGTGTCTGGTCAGTGTCTGGTCGGTGTCTGGTCAGTGTCTGGTCGATGTTTGGTCAGTGTCTGGTCGATGTCTGGTCAGTGTTTGGTCAGTGTTTGGTCAGTGTTTGGTCAGTGTTCTCTTTGTACCTGGTCGTCGGGGCCGATCTTTTCCTCCAAGCGAGTGAGCAGATTCTCAATGGCGAACATCCGCTTGTTCAGTTCATTAATCTGTAACAGAACAGAATGTATATAGGTTTGGGATTTGTCTTTATTATTCTTTGTCTATATTATCTGTATCATAATCCGGGCTGGACTGGCCAGCGGAGCACTGGGACTGCAGCAGATGATTATTCTGTGATTCGGCTTTCGTGAGTTATGTTTCCCAGATAATCTCTTATAATCAGCAGTGAAGTCATTTTCTTGGATTTGCCGTTGGCTCCACCACATCACATTTACCAACATTAGTGAAAGGAGTTTTTTGTTACATCCTTTAGGACACATATTTGTGGAAATGCATCATGGGAGTTGTCAGGCGATGAGCGATAACAGGTCCAGCTGTTTCTACTTGGTCTCCGCAGTAGTTCAGTTCTCCAGGGCAGGAAGTTCATCCATTTTCCCACTCAGCCCCGAAATCTGTCCCAAGATTTGCTGAGACATCTCTACAGAGATATAATCCACCTCAGTTCCTCGCTTTTCGCTACTTTCTGGTCTCATTCCATCACTCGGTCACTCATTGCTTTAATTTCAACCGACAGAGTCTCTTTGCAACTTTCCCATAAACCAGAGCAACTTCTGGTCCTATAAGCAGGTACTCTGATAAGATTAACCCTGAGAATGCACACGAATATGACAGTGATGGATAGATGACAGCGCCGCGTGGTCCCGCCTCCAGCACACACAGACATTTGGCTGGACCCATCACAGAACAGCTCACCCCGCTGAAGACTCCTCATTGGTCACTATCACTTGCACGCGGTCTCTGTAAACACTATGGGAAACACCGCTGGATTATACGGATATTCTTCATTTGTTTTGACGAGACTGTTGGCGACACAAGATGAAGTGGAGACGCTGCAGTTTTAATGAGGCTAAACAGATGTAAAGACGCGATGCTTCAAAGCCACAGGTGAGATGTTTACACCACGGTTCACATCTGTCCGGGTTCAGCTGTTGTTTCACTTTAGCAGGACATAAACGACTCCTTCACGCTCTCATAGTAATAGTCTGCTGTTTAAATGACGTTGTAGATGTTTGCTGTTTATAGAGTAAACCTTGGCCTTGTTGTATTTGTTTATGTCTGATGCCCCGGGAATAAGAGTCTGTAATGTTAGATCATTGGGTATTTGTGTTTAGTAGATCTGACAGTAACCGGTCATGACCAAAAACTCCTGCCCCCCCCCCCCCCCCCCCCCCGTAGTTGAACCCTTCTTACCGGCGGGGCTTGCTCTTGTCCGCGGCTGTTCTTGCGGCGGTGAGCTCCATAAACAGGAAGTCGCTGGTCCTCTTCGTCTGAGGTGTCCACGTACTGCTGCCGCGCCACCGCCGAGATCTTGGACAGAGAGCGAGTGTGGGCCATTCGACTGTCGCCGTACTCGTCTACAAACACAGACACCAGAGGTCAAGTCCCCGCGGCGCCAAACACACCGGCGCGGGAGGTCGTCTACACACACAGACACCAGAGGTCAAGTCCCCGCGGCGCCACACACACCGGCGCGGGAGGTCGTCTACACACACAGACACCAGAGGTCAAGTCCCCGCGGCGCCACACACACCGGCGCGGGAGGTCGTCTACAAACACAGACACCAGAGGTCAAGTCCCCGCGGCGCCACACACACCGGAGCGGGAGGTTGTCTACACACACAGACACTGTCCCGGCCTGAACACACACTCACGGTCCCACACTGACCCGGCCTGAGCACACGGTCCCACACTGACCCGGCCTCATGTTGTATCGGTCCACACTCCTCCGGCGATTCCCGCGGGGGCCGTACCCGTCATGGTCCATGTATCCACGATCGTCCTGCATCATCTGCAGAAACACTCAGTCAGTCTTGCTCTGGGCTCTGTGGTGACTCTGTGGTGATTCTGATTCTGTGGTGATTCTGTGGTGACTCTGTGGTGACTCTGTGGTGACTCTGTGGTGATTCTGTGGTGACTCTGTGGTGATTCTGTGGTGACTCTGTGGTGACTCTGTGGTGATTTTGTGGTGACTCTGTGGTGACTCTGTGGTGACTCTGTGGTGACTCTGTGGTGATTTTGTGGTGACTCTGTGGTGATTCTGTGGTGACTCTGTGGTGAGTCTGTGGTGATTCTGTGGTGACTCTGTGGTGAGTCTGTGGTGATTCTGTGGTGAGTCTGTGGTGATTCTGTGGTGACTCTGTGGTGACTCTGTGGTGAGTCTGTGGTGATTCTGTGTTGAGTCTGTGGTGAATCTGTGGTGACTCTGTGGTGACTCTGTGGTGACTCTGTGGTGACTCTGTGGTGATTTTGTGGTGACTCTGTGGTGACTCTGTGGTGACTCTGTGGTGACTCTGTGGTGAGTCTGTGGTGACTCTGTGGTGACTCTGTGGTGATTTTGTGGTGACTCTGTGGTGACTCTGTGGTGACTCTGTGGTGACTCTGTGGTGATTCTGTGGTGAGTCTGTGGTGACTCTGTGGTGAGTCTGTGGTGACTCTGTGGTGACTCTGTGGTGAGTCTGTGGTGACTCTGTGGTGACTCTGTGGTGATTCTGTGGTGACTCTGTGGTGACTCTGTGGTGACTCTGTGGTGACTCTGTGGTGATTCTGTGGTGAGTCTGTGGTGACTCTGTGGTGATTCTGTGGTGACTCTGTGGTGACTCTGTGGTGACTCTGTGGTGAGTCTGTGGTGATTCTGTGGTGATTCTGTGGTGACTCTGTGGTGACTCTGTGGTGACTCTGTGGTGACTCTGTGGTGATTCTGTGGTGACTCTGTGGTGACTCTGTGGTGACTCTGTGGTGATTCTGTGGTGACTCTGTGGTGATTCTGTGGTGATTCTGTGGTGACTCTGTGGTGACTCTGTGGTGACTCTGTGGTGACTCTGTGGTGACTCTGTGGTGACTCTGTGGTGATTCTGTGGTGACTCTGTGGTGACTCTGTGGTGACTCTGTGGTGATTTTGTGGTGACTCTGTGGTGAGTCTGTGGTGATTCTGTGGTGATTCTGTGGTGAGTCTGTGGTGATTTTGTGGTGACTCTGTGGTGAGTCTGTGGTGATTTTGTGGTGACTCTGTGGTGACTCTGTGGTGAGTCTGTGGTGATTTTGTGGTGACTCTGTGGTGAGTCTGTGGTGATTTTGTGGTGATTCTGTGGTGATTCTGTGGTGAGTCTGTGGTGATTTTGTGGTGACTCTGTGGTGACTCTGTGGTGACTCTGTGGTGACTCTGTGGTGACTCTGTGGTGATTCTGTGGTGACTCTGTGGTGAGTCTGTGGTGAGTCTGTGGTGATTCTGTGGTGACTCTGTGGTGATTCTGTGGTGAGTCTGTGGTGATTCTGTGGTGACTCTGTGGTGATTCTGTGGTGAGTCTGTGGTGATTCTGTGGTGATTCTGTGGTGACTCTGTGGTGACTCTGTGGTGACTCTGTGGTGACTCTGTGGTGATTTTGTGGTGACTCTGTGGTGAGTCTGTGGTGACTCTGTGGTGAGTCTGTGGTGATTCTGTGGTGAGTCTGTGGTGAGTCTGTGGTGATTCTGTGGTGAGTCTGTGGTGATTCTGTGGTGAGTCTGTGGTGATTCTGTGGTGAGTCTGTGGTGATTCTGTGGTGACTCTGTGGTGACTCTGTGGTGACTCTGTGGTGACTCTGTGGTGATTTTGTGGTGACTCTGTGGTGACTCTGTGGTGACTCTGTGGTGACTCTGTGGTGATTTTGTGGTGACTCTGTGGTGACTCTGTGGTGATTCTGTGGTGACTCTGTGGTGATTCTGTGGTGACTCTGTGGTGACTCTGTGGTGACTCTGTGGTGATTCTGTGGTGACTCTGTGGTGACTCTGTGGTGACTCTGTGGTGACTCTGTGGTGATTCTGTGGTGACTCTGTGGTGACTCTGTGGTGACTCTGTGGTGATTTTGTGGTGACTCTGTGGTGAGTCTGTGGTGATTCTGTGGTGATTCTGTGGTGAGTCTGTGGTGATTTTGTGGTGACTCTGTGGTGACTCTGTGGTGAGTCTGTGGTGATTTTGTGGTGACTCTGTGGTGAGTCTGTGGTGATTTTGTGGTGACTCTGTGGTGACGCTGTGGTGACTCTGTGGTGACTCTGTGGTGACTCTGTGGTGATTCTGTGGTGACTCTGTGGTGATTCTGTGGTGACTCTGTGGTGATTCTGTGGTGACTCTGTGGTGATTCTGTGGTGACTCTGTGGTGACTCTGTGGTGACTCTGTGGTGATTCTGTGGTGACTCTGTGGTGATTCTGTGGTGACTCTGTGGTGACTCTGTGGTGAGTCTGATTCTGTGGTGATTCTGTGGTGACTCTGTGGTGATTTTGTGGTGACTCTGTGGTGATTCTGTGGTGACTCTGTGGTGACTCTGTGGTGATTCTGTGGTGACTCTGTGGTGACTCTGTGGTGACTCTGTGGTGATTCTGTGGTGATTCTGTGGTGACTCTGTGGTGACTCTGTGGTGACTCTGTGGTGATTCTGTGGTGATTCTGTGGTGACTCTGTGGTGATTCTGTGGTGACTCTGTGGTGACTCTGTGGTGATTCTGTGGTGACTCTGTGGTGACTCTGTGGTGACTCTGTGGTGATTCTGTGGTGACTCTGTGGTGATTTTGTGGTGACTCTGTGGTGACTCTGTGGTGACTCTGTGGTGACTCTGTGGTGACTCTGTGGTGATTCTGTGGTGACTCTGTGGTGACTCTTTGGTGACTCTGTGGTGACTCTGTGGTGACTCTGTGGTGACTCTGTGGTGATTCTGTGGTGATTCTGTGGTGACTCTGTGGTGACTCTGTGGTGACTCTGTGGTGACTCTGTGGTGATTCTGTGGTGACTCTGTGGTGACTCTGTGGTGACTCTGTGGTGATTCTGTGGTGACTCTGTGGTGACTCTGTGGTGACTCTGTGGTGACTCTGTGGTGACTCTGTGGTGACTCTGTGGTGATTCTGTGGTGACTCTGTGGTGACTCTGTGGTGACTCTGTGGTGACTCTGTGGTGACTCTGTGGTGATTCTGTGGTGATTCTGTGGTGACTCTGTGGTGATTCTGTGGTGACTCTGTGGTGACTCTGTGGTGATTCTGTGGTGACTCTGTGGTGACTCTGTGGTGATTCTGTGGTGATTCTGTGGTGACTCTGTGGTGATTCTGTGGTGATTCTGTGGTGACTCTGTGGTGACTCTGTGGTGATTCTGTGGTGACTCTGTGGTGACTCTGTGGTGATTCTGTGGTGACTCTGTGGTGACTCTGTGGTGATTCTGTGGTGATTCTGTGGTGATTCTGTGGTGACTCTGTGGTGACTCTGTGGTGATTCTGTGGTGATTCTGTGGTGACTCTGTGGTGATTCTGTGGTGACTCTGTGGTGACTCTGTGGTGACTCTGTGGTGACTCTGTGGTGATTCTGTGGTGATTCTGTGGTGACTCTGTGGTGATTCTGTGGTGACTCTGTGGTGACTCTGTGGTGATTCTGTGGTGACTCTGTGGTGACTCTGTGGTGACTCTGTGGTGATTCTGTGGTGACTCTGTGGTGATTTTGTGGTGACTCTGTGGTGACTCTGTGGTGACTCTGTGGTGACTCTGTGGTGACTCTGTGGTGATTCTGTGGTGACTCTGTGGTGACTCTTTGGTGACTCTGTGGTGACTCTGTGGTGACTCTGTGGTGACTCTGTGGTGATTCTGTGGTGATTCTGTGGTGACTCTGTGGTGACTCTGTGGTGACTCTGTGGTGACTCTGTGGTGATTCTGTGGTGACTCTGTGGTGACTCTGTGGTGACTCTGTGGTGACTCTGTGGTGACTCTGTGGTGACTCTGTGGTGACTCTGTGGTGATTCTGTGGTGACTCTGTGGTGACTCTGTGGTGACTCTGTGGTGACTCTGTGGTGACTCTGTGGTGACTCTGTGGTGATTCTGTGGTGACTCTGTGGTGACTCTGTGGTGATTCTGTGGTGACTCTGTGGTGACTCTGTGGTGATTCTGTGGTGACTCTGTGGTGATTCTGTGGTGACTCTGTGGTGACTCTGTGGTGATTCTGTGGTGACTCTGTGGTGATTCTGTGGTGACTCTGTGGTGACTCTGTGGTGATTCTGTGGTGACTCTGTGGTGAGTCTGTGGTGAGTCTGTTGTGATTCTGTGGTGATTCTGTGGTGACTCTGTGGTGACTCTGTGGTGACTCTGTGGTGACTCTTTGGTGACTCTGTGGTGACTCTGTGGTGACTCTGTGGTGACTCTGTGGTGATTCTGTGGTGATTCTGTGGTGACTCTGTGGTGACTCTGTGGTGAGTCTGTGGTGAGTCTGTTGTGATTCTGTGGTGACTCTGTGGTGACTCTGTGGTGAGTCTGTGGTGAGTCTGTTGTGATTCTGTGGTGATTCTGTGGTGACTCTGATTCTGTGGTGATTCTGTGGTGACTCTGTGGTGACTCTGTGGTGACTCTGTGGTGATTCTGTGGTGAGTCTGTGGTGATTCTGTGGTGACTCTGTGGTGATTCTGTGGTGACTCTGTGGTGACTCTGTGGTGATTCTGTGGTGACTCTGTGGTGACTCTGTGGTGACTCTGTGGTGACTCTGTGGTGATTCTGTGGTGACTCTGTGGTGACTCTGTGGTGACTCTGTGGTGATTCTGTGGTGACTCTGTGGTGATTCTGTGGTGACTCTGTGGTGATTCTGTGGTGACTCTGTGGTGATTCTGTGGTGAGTCTGTGGTGATTCTGTGGTGACTCTGTGGTGACTCTGTGGTGACTCTGTGGTGACTCTGTGGTGATTCTGTGGTGACTCTGTGGTGACTCTGTGGTGACTCTGTGGTGATTCTGTGGTGACTCTGTGGTGACTCTGTGATTCTGTGGTGACTCTGTGGTGATTCTGTGGTGACTCTGTGGTGATTCTGTGGTGACTCTGTGGTGATTCTGTGGTGATTCTGTGGTGATTCTGTGGTGATTCTGTGGTGACTCTGTGGTGATTCTGTGGTGACTCTGTGGTGACTCTTTGGTGACTCTGTGGTGACTCTGTGGTGACTCTGTGGTGACTCTGTGGTGATTCTGTGGTGATTCTGTGGTGACTCTGTGGTGATTCTGTGGTGATTCTGTGGTGATTCTGTGGTGACTCTGTGGTGATTCTGTGGTGATTCTGTGGTGACTCTGTGGTGAGTCTGTGGTGAGTCTGTTGTGATTCTGTGGTGACTCTGTGGTGAGTCTGTGGTGAGTCTGTTGTGATTCTGTGGTGACTCTGTGGTGACTCTGTGGTGACTCTGTGGTGACTCTGATTCTGTGGTGATTCTGTGGTGACTCTGTGGTGACTCTGTGGTGACTCTGTGGTGACTCTGTGGTGACTCTGTGGTGATTCTGTGGTGACTCTGTGGTGATTCGGCAGACCTGTTACCTGGAAGGAGGCGCGGCGCGAATACGGGAAATAATCCTCGGAGTCGAAGTCCATGGGGTGAACGGACAGAAGACGTTTACTCTTCCTCATCTGGGACAGAAAGTGCCGCGTGAGATGAAGGAACAGCTGGGACTCGGTGAAGGTGGAGACTTACGGCTTTGTATCTCTGCACCTCCATGTCCGGGTGGTCCTCGTCAGTGCCGTTGTACAGATCTGCGGGTCAAAGGAAGACGGGACAGTTCAGAAACCCGCCGCTCGATATCGGAAACATCTGGGAAACAGAAGGTCCTACTCACGAGAGCGGACGTCGGGCATGCTCTGAGTGTCGTCGTCCCGGCCTGAACACAGACACGGTGGAGACACGGGTTATTTTGTATTTCCTCTGGCTGCTTCAAACATGACCATATATGGGCGATTACAAAGAGGACGTTTGTTTCCTCTGAACCCCGAAAACAAAACAGCCGGCTGCATTTAAGACCTTCTGTTTTTAAAATCTAGATTCATCTGCGCTTCCACTTATGATGAATCCACATTAGCCCTTAGAACATTTAACATTCTGACTTCATAACGGACTCTAGATCTTTTTCTGCTGGTTTGACCATCACTGACTTTAGATCCACTGACCGTCTCCGTTCAGTCTCTTGTACAGCGATCTCATGACTTTGGCGCTTCCAAAGCGCTTGAAGCGGTTCCTGACGTTGTCATGGTACCAGCCCACAGTTCCCACCTTCAGCACCCTGTCACAGAAACACCCAGTTACTGTTGTCATGGTACCAGCCCACAGTTCCCACCTTCAGCACCCTGTCAGAGAAACACCCAGTTACTGTTGTCATGGTACCAGCCCACAGTTCCCACCTTCAGCACCCTGTCAGAGAAACACCCAGTTACTGTTGTCATGGTACCAGCCCACAGTTCCCACCTTCAGCACCCTGTCAGAGAAACACCCAGTTACTGTTGTCATGGTACCAGCCCACAGTTCCCACCTTCAGCACCCTGTCAGAGAAACACCCAGTTACTGTTGTCATGGTACCAGCCCACAGTTCCCACCTTCAGCACCCTGCCAGAGAAACACCCAGTTACTGTTGTCATGGTACCAGCCCACAGTTCCCATCCGGCAGTTGTCGCAGACCCAGTTTACCCGGGGCAGACGCAGTTTACCCGGGACAGACCTAGTTTACCCGGGACAGACCCAGTTTACCCGGGACAGACCCAGTTTACCCGGGACAGACCCAGTTTACCCGGGACAGTCCCAGTTTACCCGGGGAAGACCTAGTTTACCCGGGACAGTCCCAGTTTACCCGGGACAGACCTAGTTTACCCGGGACAGTCCCAGTTTACCCGGGACAGACCCGGACCAGAGAGGGGCGTTACTGTTCCTCACGTACCGGGTCATCCGGCAGTTGTCGCAGACCCAGTTTACCCGGGGCAGTCCCAGTTTACCCGGGACAGACCTAGTTTACCCGGGACAGTCCCAGTTTACCCGGGACAGACCCGGACCAGAGAGGGGCATTACTGTTCCTCACGTACCGGGTCATCCGGCAGTTGTCGCAGACCCAGTTTACCCGGGGCAGTCCCAGTTTACCCGGGACAGACCTAGTTTACCCGGGACAGTCCCAGTTTACCCGGGACAGACCCGGACCAGAGAGGGGCGTTACTGTTCCTCACGTACCGGGTCATCCGGCAGTTGTCGCAGACCCAGTTTACCCGGGGCAGTCCCAGTTTACCCGGGACAGACCTAGTTTACCCGGGACAGTCCCAGTTTACCCGGGACAGACCCGGACCAGAGAGGGGCGTTACTGTTACCCACGTACCGGGTCATCCGGCAGTTGTCGCAGACCCAGTTTACCCGGGGCAGTCCCAGTTTACCCGGGACAGACCTAGTTTACCCGGGACAGTCCCAGTTTACCCGGGACTGTCCCGGACCAGAGAGGGGCGTTACTGTTACCCACGTACCGGGTCATCCGGCAGTTGTCGCAGACCCAGCCGTGCTCCTTCTTGTTGTAGCGGGAACAGGCCTTGCAGGTGAACAGCTGACAGTCCAGGCACTGGCGTTTGGCGTTGAGCAGGAACTTAAAGGGCTGCAAACAGCAGATGCACATCGAGTCCCCCCGTCCCGACTGAGCGCCCAGGATCTCACGCTTCGTGTCCTCCTTCTCTATACGGGTCTTCAGTTCCCTACGAGAGGAGACAAAGCCAGAGCATTTGGGAAACGGACAGAAGAGGATCTGAGGCGTCTGACTGACAGGAGAAGTCGAAAGTTATTGTGCTGTTATTGAAAACATTTGACGGTGGCACAGCTAGGAGGTCCCAGGTTCGATTCCCACCTGGGCGGGGCTTTTCTGTGTGTTTTGATGTTCTCCTCGTGTCCACATAGGTTCCCCTCTGGGGCCAGGACTCCCCTGAAAAAGAGACTCTTAATCTCAGTGGGACTATCCTGGTTAAATAAAGGTTAAAAAAAAATAATACAAATAAAACTGACTGGTATTGGGCTGTTTGTGTGAGTTTGCTGCTTTTTTGGCAACTCAGTTTGTGGAATGGAGCCTCATTCCTCATAGGAAAACATTATCGACAAATAAAAGCTATTATACATGTTTATTATTGGAAACGCATGAGTCTCTAACGCGTTACTTTCATAATAAAGTAATGCAGTATGAGCTACTTTTCCAGAGGAGAAACGAGCTGAACTTAACCGGTTACTTTAACGTTAAACTTGTGTTGAGCAGAGCCCTGTTTGCACTGGGGCTATAGCCGACCAGTGTGGCACGGTGGCACAGCGGTTAGTGCTCGTGCTTCAGAGAAAGAAGGTCCTGGGTTCGATTCCCACCTGGACGAGGCCTGTCTGTGGAGTTTGCATGTTCTCCCCGTGTCTGCGTAGGTTTCCTCCGGTTAAACTGAAAACATGTATAATGGGTTAATCCTCCAGGCAGGTGTTTCTGACCATCAGCCTGGCTCCACATCTGGAGATGTGTCCTTGGGTGCAACACTGCAGTCGCCCCAGCGGCATCGGAGGACGGGTCAGAAGTCCCTACGGGACAATAACCTTAACTGCATATTTATGAATATTGTCACCAATATTGTTGAGACGGTGAACTTTCAGACAGTCTTTGTGTCATGTGGATTTCCCCAGTAATAACATATATATTAGTCAAAAAGGAAGACAATAACATTCGCAGTTTGATTGTTACCATAGTTACCACCATGGATTTTTCAGCTGCTCCACCTCCTCCTCTGGAGGTTGGTGGAGCAGCTGGACCTCTTATCTCGCCTACGCCGTCAACACTTCCCTTCAAGGCCAAGCCACGGAGCTAAACCTGATAAGGACTGAGCTCTCTGGGTCATATTTTGCAGAACACTGACTTTCAGACTGTAAACAACCGCACACACATAGCCCCTCCCTAACCACGCCCCCGTTGTTCTGCGTCTGCCTCAACACGTTTCCTCAGCCCCCGTCCCCTGGTCAATGGCGGTCGTCCTTCCCCTCCCCAAGAAAACATTCCGCACGTGACCTCGTGTGCGGTGTATTTCCCATGTCTCGATGTGTCTATATGTGCTTTGCCTTGACTTAACCTGATTGTAATTTTGCATTTCTTCTTTTGTGAGGCACATTGAGTTGCCTTGTGTACGAAATGCCTCTTTCCTCATTACTGCCACAGGAAGTCAGTCTGAACTCTGACTCGCTCCACGTGGCTTTTTGGTGAATGCATGTTTTGCAGAGTCGGGTCACATGACGGACAGCGCCCTCCGCCCCGGGGGCTGCTGGGAAACGCAGTTCCACAGAGGCTCTTTGTGTTGGAGACCGTGTGACTCGGCTGTGACTGACTGAACAACAAGCACGTCTTTCACAAACCTCTCTGCATTTGAAACACATTCACTTTGATTTGTTTTCACAGCACTTTCATAAATCAATATAAATGAGTGATCGCTCCCGTAATAAAGATTACTTCCATTATGTTCTATTCAATTATATCCAATCAGCTTAATCGTGAACGACAAGCAGAAAATTACAGTTTTCTTTCTCTCATTCCTCTCGTTAACAGAGCAACATGTCCACAACAGTTTATTTGCTCTGACTCAATTAAATGAAATCAAAAATGAACTGCATTTTGAGTTTCCTTGTTTTTTCTACCATGACCTGAGGAGGCAGTTATTCTGTAAACTGTCTGATGTTTGTTTGACCTGGTTTTGTTAAGCGCTCGGCGTGAACGTCAGAGGGTCCTCTTTGCTTCATGTTTTCTGATGTCGCCTACTGGGCAAGACACTAATCTATGACTAAATGAGGTGATTTCCACATTGTCCACAGTTCTTTACCAGGTATTTGAGCTCTGAATGGTGTACTCATATTTAATAATACTGAGGAACCCTAAGTGGACACGGGGAGAACATGCAAACTCCACAGAAAGGCCCCGTCTGGGTGGGAAATCGAACCCGTGACCGTCTAGCTGTGAAGCACTGGACCTCACTGTTCCAAAGCAAATCCAGGATCAGCCAGAGCCAACGTTAAAGCGTTCTCTCCGCTGTGACTAAAGTCTGTGTGAGTTTGATTCTACTCCGTTTGGATGAATCAGATAACCCTTCGTACGGGACGGGTTCTCAGATCGGGTCCGGTTGTGATCCGTGTTTCTGGATCCGGGCCGTGTTCGTCGCGCTTCTAAGTGTTTGTGGAATCGATTCTTCGGACTGTGATCGGCTGTGGAGAATTCTCATGTGAGCCTCGTGGATCTGCTGCTGATCTTCACACTCGTTACGACCGAGATGAGTTTCCTTATTGTAGAATCCTAAAGTTTACCGTGTCTTTTACTGAGTCACCCCGCCCTGTATCGACTGTAGTCACTCATTCAGACACTTCACCACTTTCTCCTCTTCAGAGTTTAACCAATCAGAGAAAAGACGGACATGAGTCTGACGCGAAGAGCGGAGACTAATGTGAACCATCTAACACTTAAAGAACCGTTGAGATTCTAAACGGAGGAGAATTAAACACGAAAGAGTAACGGCGTTTCAATCAATGGGACAAAAACCCTCTGAGAGAAGAAGCAGGTACTTTCTTATTAAATATATTTAAAGGGATAGGCCACAGGTTTTCCATACTGAGGTATGTTCTTACATATCACTGCGAGGTGTTATTACGCCTCACAATATAGTTCCCCTTTTTATCCGCTTAGAAAATGCACATGTTTGATTCTGTGTAACGTGACTTGGATCGAGTAAAGTCTCACGTAACTGTATTTAAACAGAGAAAACGTGGAAGAGCTTTGTCGCTTCTAACTTCACCCCCGTTTGGAGCGATACATGCGTTTCCAATGACATCACGCATAGTTTTGTCGGCCATTTTGAATACTGAAGTAGAATTATGCAGCACTACTAACATGTAACAATATCTGTACTCAGCATGAAAATGAAAGACGACTGATTGACAGTGGTATTTTTATGAACTCGTAATCATTGCTCACGAAGATAACAGTAAAAACCCGGCCCCAGAGACGCAGGTTTATGTGATCAGCAAATGTGGCTCAGACGTAGCAGCTCTGTCTGTCGAGCTACAGCAGGATTTACTAAAGATCTGCTTCACTCTGAAGACTAAACTAACACATCAAAGAGGGAACAGTTTTCTGTTACCTCTTTGATGTGTTAGTTTAGTCTTTCTCTGGGATTTTTACAGTTTGTCATGTCAACAGAGTCTCAGTCTGAGTCAGTGTTTAAGCTGCTCAAGACGTTAGCATGCTACCGATTAGCAGCTGTCATCAACTGTCAGTGGCTTCAACACGATAAACACATGTGTGGCTCACGTCTATGAACACTGAGGAAATCCTACAGGAACAGCTCAGCTCTGACCTCGGTCACATGTCGTATCCAAGGCTCGATGTTTGTGCTTCAGGGTCAGAGCTGAGCTGTTAAAGCTAAATGCTAACTGGTAGCATGCTAACGTCTTAAACACTGACTCACTGGTTTCTTCACATAAACGTGCGTCTCTGTGGCCGTGTTTTACTGTGATCTACTGGAGCGATGATTACGAGAACATAAAAACGCCACAGTCGATCAGTTGCCTGAGTAGAGATATTGTTACATGTTGTAGCACTGCATACATCTACTTGTGTTCAAAATGGCCGCCATAACAACACATGTCACGTGACTGAAAGGCATGTACACCTATGGTGGGAGAGGCTAAATGCTAACAACATGTGCGTGTCTGAGCACACGCACACAGACCAGACAGGTGAGCGTCGACTCGTCTAAGCTCAGGTAAGAACAGTCTGGAGAACACGGGCCTGTTCCTTTAAGAACACAGTTTACTTGTGGTTCAGTCCTTTGTGACGGCGGAGATACGAGACGTTTGGAGATTTGAGGCTGTGAGCAAAGTTCCAGACAGTTCTGCTTTAGAACAATCAATCAAAGTTTATTCCTAGAGCATTTTACAACAAAAACAAAGTTAAAACATCAACACTGAACGACGTAAAATCTAAAAACGTCTCCTGGACTATCATCCCTGGTCAGACTGTCGGACTGTCCTGCGGAGCTTCAGCGACTCACCCCAGCCGCTGCTCCTCCGTCTTCCTCAGCGTGAAGTCCCTCTGGATGACCTCCCACACGTGCTTGGCCTCGTCGTCCGTCAGCCGCGACAGATCCAGCTTCCTCTCCATGATTCTGCTGAGACACAGATCTGTTCTTTATTCCATTTCACGCTGACTTACCCAGAACGGCTTCAGCAGCAGAGACTTCGCCTCAGGAGGGAAATGACGTCTTTACAACTCTTTCAAATGTGAACGGGACAGAGAACCATCAAAAAGCCTAAACCCCACCGCCATTGATCACGTGAGCAGACGTGTTTGTACGTGAGGCTGATGTTCTAATGCTTCTGTGTTAGGTCCTGGGCAGGAGTTATTTCACTTTTTAAGCTGTTTTACCTGAAGCTAGTTCCAGATCAATTGTTTATCATTACTATGGAAACAGCTGCAGTGGAGTGATATAGCTTTAACTGTTTGGATAACTGTTGTTTTTATTTTTTTATTGCAAAGTCAATTGACAATGAGTCTGAATCAAAAAGGCAATCCAAAGGAAACCTGAGCAGCACAGAAGTAAAAAGATAAACAGTTGTATTACAATAACAAAAGGGCAGCAGGTCATATATGCAGATAATGTTTCACTTAGTTTTAAGGCACCTTTACACTGTAGGGTTTGAAGAGACTCATTTTTATAAGGAACAACATTGGGGTTTACATTCAGGAATCTACATGTATGTAAATAAAATGTCCTCAAAATTATCAAATATTATACATATATAATCTATTTGTTTATCTTTCATAAATACACCACATTTGACTCTATTATAATCTAGCACGGGTACATCGTTCTTTACCTTCAACCACTTATATAAACCAACCCAAAATGTCTTCACATCGTTACGTTCATAAAATAAGTGTTCTTGAGATCAGTTTGACGACATCTACAAATGTTATCTTGAAATTTGTGTCTAATTCTTAAAAATCTTTACAAGGGTGTTTATCATTCATGGTTTAAAAACTGTTATTTAACTGTTGCCGGACCAGGTGACGCCCTCCAGCCAATCAGAATCGAGTATTCCCCACACCATGCAGGTCAGCAAAGATCTGAGGTCAGATCTTTCCCAAGTTTTATGGACCGATGGGCGAGGACAGCGCTCCTCTTTGGTCCTCGTGACCCAGAGCTGACATTCCTGCAATACCACCCCCTGGTGGCCGAAAGCGACTCCAGAAGACACTTTTTAAACAGGATTCCTATGTAGCTTCAGACCTCGCTAGCACAGCGTACGCTCGGCATCACTCAAATCTAAAAGCTTCCGGAAACAAGCGACAAATCAGCGACAGAAACGGAGATGAAAACGCAACGTAAAAAGCCACAACAGACCAACAAAAAAGCGACAAAGACGGGATAAAAAAACAACAATAAACAAGTGACGAAAGAGCCACAAAAGGACGACAAAAACGTCAGGAAAATGCAACAAAAAAACTACAAATGTCAGACAAACAAGAGGCGTTACTCTGGGCTCTAGGCCGTAAGCTCCAGTGGAAAAGCGTTTAGATTTGGGTAAAGCCGAACTGTAGATAATGTGCTCGGTTACGGTGGGGCCGAGAGGTTTAAAGCCCGGCTCCAAAGAGGCCCATCTCGAGTCACGGAGACACATTTAAAAAAAGAAACATTGGGGGGAAATCAGGAAGAAATACAAGGGTAAAAGAATATTATAAAAATCTTAAAAACTAAAATAATTTGGAAATATTTTTAAAAATACAAAAAATGAGTCAAATATGAGGAGAAAAGAAAAATGAAAATAAGAAAATAATTATTTCATAAATGACTCCTGGTTCTTACAGAGGCGCTGATTTAAACCCGAATGAAACGTTAAACTTTTGTCGTGAAAACATTCAGATAAAACGTTAAAGGAAAAAGCTTCAGAGCTGGAGAGTGAAGGCAGAGGGTTCCTGCACGTTTAACTCAGATCCTCTGATCAGGTTATTGGTCGTAATGATCTGGAGGAGATCTGGAGAAGATCTGGTTACAGTCTGCAGGAGATACGGCGTGAGGAGAGTTCAGCAGATAACGGTTTAAAACAGCAGGACTCACCGTGTGCTGCAGCAGAAGAGTCTGGGGACAACTGAGCCTCAGTCAGCTCTTCATCACATGACCAGCACCAGGCTCAGCTCTTCATCACATGACCAGCACCAGGCTCATGACATCAGCCCCGCCCCCGATAATGTCATAATGAATCGCCCTGACGACAAATCTAATACATTCAGCCAGTAATGTTTGTGCTGGTTTTTCACCGGCTGTTATACATGTTTGTTTTTATCTCTTATTTATCCAGTGTTTCCCAAACTGAGGTCTGTTCTTCCCTGAGCTGAGACGAGTTGATGCGTACCTGTCTGGTCATTACGCGTGTGCTCAGTCACGCAAAACGACCACAGATGTTGTTAGCATTTAGCCTCTCCTCCTCTATGGGGCCAAACGGGGGTGACCCTCGCTTTCCTCCAGTCCAGTCTTTCTGGTTAAGCTGTTAAAATTATCCTTTTCTTTGCATTGATGCCATGCTTTGTCACCAGAACCTCCACCTGCTCCTGCACCTCCACCCATGGGCGTCGGACTGGGGGGGGGGGTAAAGGTTACTGAATACCCGGGGCCCAGAGCAGGGTAGGGTTCCTCAAAAGTGCTGCAAAAAACGTTCTGTAATGTACTTTCTAAATGTCCTCATAACTGATGTAAGAACAAAGCCAGGCTGAAATACAGAGGTGGATGAATCTCAGGGCCCGGACACCCCTCTAAAAATGTGCCAAATGGTTCAGCCCACACACCGGCGTGCAGCAACAGTGACTGTGATGAGGTGGAAAGAGAAGTTTGAGTCTGGCCTCGCTCTCACGTGTTTGTATTTAACTCGAGCCTGGTCCAGCGGGTCATGGATGAAACCTGAGGCGAGTCCGGCCTCGGCTGAGCTGTCCTTCGCTCCTCGTTTTAACCCCTAAAGTTTCTCTGTCCGTATATTTATTGTAACTGTCATCAGGCCACAGTGACTGAAGGTCAAAGGTCGCTCACGCTATTCTCGCAGAATGGATTATGCTAATTAGCCGCGCGCATTTGGAGACGAGTCCACGTGGTCCCAGTGAGAAGCTGGAGGACTCGTTCCAGAATTTACTGACACTTAAAGGTTCAGATGGTGAGAGACGAATCAGGCTGAAGGCGTTGCTGCTCACGCCTGAGGGCCACAGAGACGACATCATTGTTTTTTGTAAAATATCATTTTAATGCCTATTTTAAAGTAACACATGTGAAATCCTGTCCCTGCAGCTCCTGTTTCATGAGCTGAGCTGATGATCATTATGTTCTAAAACGAGTCATTCCATTTGGACCAATGAGAGGAGAACATTCCACCACCAGTTTATATATCTACACCACCAAGATGTTTGTACCCAGGGCCCAGGATTTGGTGCTACACCCCTGCCTCCACGTGTACCTCCACCAGCTCCTCCACCTGCTCCTCCACCTGCTCCGAGTGGACGCGGCTGCATCAAGAAAAGTAACGAGCCCGTTTTGAAAAGTAAGGAGTAAAAAGTAAAACGTCGCCAGGAAAATAAATACTCAAGTACTTAGTTACTTCCCTCTGCTGCCTAATTTACAGGAACATGATGAAACACAGTTAATTTTATTATTACAAATAAATCATACATAAATAACCAAGACAAAAAAACTCATTCCCTGATTTTTACACCAAACAGTTCAGAATAAAAACAATGGACAAAAAATATAAACAAAAACCAAATGATTGACTCTGAGACAAACATATCCAGTGTATTTTACAAAACAAAACCAGAGAGCTTCTTCTAGCGATGACGTGTATTTATCCTGTTTTTAATCCCGTAACACAGGTCAGTAAACGTTCAGGAGGTCAAGGGCAGCTGGGTGTAGGACGAGCTGCTCGGGCTCAGACACTCCACCGGAGACACGTACGGGACGTCCAGGTCCTCAAACCTCATGTACGGGCTGTCGGTCTGAGGACCTCCTGGGGGACTGTGGACGTCCTGCAGGTCGTCCGGGACCTTCTGGAGGAACTCCACCGTGACCGTCTCAGTCGGGAACATGTCGAGTGTGAGCACGTAACTGCAGCGAGACGAGAGCCAGTCCTGAGAGAGAGGGCAGAGGTCAGAGGTCACGGCCACCAGGGGGCGCACGTTAAGGTTTACCCCGCCCCAAAACGCTCATCGTCCAATCAGGCCTCATAGCAACCGTTTCTATGCATCATTCTCTGGATCCTGACTCAGAAAATAGTGAAGCGTGATGTTTTCCTCCGAAACCCGAAAACAAAACCTGGAACGGATCCTGCTCACTTTGGAGCGGAGCGGATTCACGTTGACCGTGTTTTGTAGAGTTCTGTTTCTGCCCCTGAAATATCAGCACGTTCACTTTCTAACTGCCACAGGAGCCGTCAGTTACTCTGAGGAGAGCCTTGATGAAGTCCTGATCAAAAGTTTAACACCAGTTGGTTGGATCTTAACAAAGGTCGAAGAAGAAGAAGAAAATCTTTTATTGAAAACAACAAATGAACTTAAATCGTTTTTGCAGCTGATCCAAAGTTTAGGACCACGTGACTTTAAGGCCACATCTGTGTAAACATGTGGATTCAGTGTTTTCCTGTCATGACCTTGTCCTGATGAGAAGCAGAAGCAGAGCCTCTCGCTGAGGGACGCAGTACCACAGTCAGAGGTCATGGAGGATCTTCGACCCAAATGAAGCCGTTCCTGGAGCGACTGAAGCTTCAGAAACAAAGGCCGACAGAGAGAAACCCTCAGACTGTTTCTCTGTCATCAGGAGGTCATGACCGAGAGAAACCCTGACGGAAAATGACACGGAATCATTTTCATCTTTCAGTTTATTTATTGTTTTCAATAAAACATTCACTCAAACTGGGGGTCATCATGACGCTCAGACATAGAGCTGAAGAGGTACCTACCACTGCAGAGGGGAAGACCAAAGAGGAGCCACATGTCCAGAGAGCCCTCTCAGACTGTGGCTCCTCACTGGTCTTTCACTAAAGCACAAAGGGCAAGAAGAACCAAAGAACCAGACCGACTCCAGAGCCCAGAAGAACGGGAGGTAGTGCCGTATGTAGCCGGGGTCTCAGAGGAACTTCAGAGAACCTTTAGGCAGCACAGGATTCCAGTGTACCACAAACCGGTGAACACACTGAGACAAACATGAGTTCATCCCAAAGACAAAACTCCGAGCCACAAACAAAGCAATGTGGTTTATTCAATTCAATGCAAAGAAGAAGAATGCAAACAACATTATATTGGAGAAACTAAACAAGTTTTACAGAAGAGACTTTATCAACACCGAAGAGAAAGCACAAGTGGCCCTCAGTCGGCGGTGCACCTCCACCTCAAAGCCTCGAAACCACTCCTTTGAGGACGGGGAGGTCCACATTTTAGCTAAAGAAGAACGTTGGTTTGAAAGAGGAGTTAAAGAAGCTATTTTTAAAGAAAATCCCTCCATGAACCGGAATGGCGGCCTCAGATTTAATCTCCCGTCACTTTACTCCAATCTCCTTCAGGGACAGCCGACAGGGCGGGGCCAGTCCAAGGAGACGGCCCCTCAGCCAACAAAAGAACAATAGGCAGGTAATTAGCAGTGATCAGCCATGAATAGGACAGATACTGGGCAGTGATCATCTCTGAATAGGACAGCTAATGGGCAGTGATCATGTATGAATAGGACAGATACTGGGCAGTGCTCATCTATGAATAGGACAGGACTGACCGATACTGAGGGGAGCAGATCGTTAGAGACGCTCTACTTCAAAGGTGTTTACCCACAGGTGAGAGTAGCTGTGATTAGAGGGGAGGAGCCAACCCTAACTCCTCCCCGTTGGTCTATATATCCAGCTGTGTCCTGTGTGGGACTTTTGTCGCTAACGAAGCCTTTTGGATGAGAGGCGAAACGTTCGAAGACTTCAAATACTGAGTAAAGAAGATGAATCAAGTACCTTCATTGAAGATGGACAACTCCTGTACGACTGAGAGCTTACACAGACTTTCAGTCCCAGTTCTTCTTGTCTTAAACCCTTGATCAGGCTGTAGTTCCTCTACAGACAGAGCGAGGGCGGATCCTCAGGACGACGCAGCCCCTGGTCCTGGGCGGAGCCTGTCCCCCAGTGTAGTGAAAGTGAAAGTGAAAGTGTCTCTCGATGGGATATGGCCGTTACCTTCACGTGTCCGTCGTGCTGCTGGAACAGAGGCTTGAAAAACGGCGCCGGCGACGGAATCTGAGCTTTGATGGTCTGTCTGAAGAACCTGGAAGAAAAGCCTCGTGTGAGAGTCAGAACGTCTCATTTACTCACGAACACGGTCTGTCAAATCTGTGGAGCGAGAGATGTTTAGCTTCAGATGTTTCCTGAAACGAGCCTGGACAGAGAGGAGCCCTCGAGAAACGGGATCTGTAGTAGACTAAGCGTGACTCACCTGTAGAGACGTAGTAGACTAAGAGTGACTCACCTGTAGAGACGTAGTAGACTAAGTGTGACTCACCTGTAGAGACGTAGTAGACTAAGAGTGACTCACCTGTAGAGACGTAGTAGACTAAGAGTGACTCACCTGTAGAGACGTAGTAGACTAAGTGTGACTCACCTGTAGAGACGTAGTAGACTAAGTGAGGCTCACCTGTAGAGACGTAGTAGACTAAGAGTGGCTCACCTGTAGAGACGTAGTAGACTAAGCGTGGCTCACCTGTAGAGACGTAGTAGACTAAGCGTGACTCACCTGTAGAGACGTAGTAGACTAAGTGTGACTCACCTGTAGAGACGTAGTAGACTAAGAGTGACTCACCTGTAGAGACGTAGTAGACTAAGCGTGGCTCACCTGTAGAGACGTAGTAGACTAAGAGTGACTCACCTGTAGAGACGTAGTAGACTAAGCGTGGCTCACCTGTAGAGACGTAGTAGACTAAGAGTGACTCACCTGTAGAGACGTAGTAGACTAAGTGAGGTTCACCTGTAGAGGCGTAGTAGACTAAGAGTGACTCACCTGTAGAGACGTAGTAGACTAAGTGAGGTTCACCTGTAGAGGCGTAGTAGACTAAGCGTGACTCACCTGTAGAGACGTAGTAGACTAAGAGTGACTCACCTGTAGAGACGTAGTAGACTAAGTGAGGTTCACCTGTAGAGGCGTAGTAGACTAAGCGTGGCTCACCTGTAGAGACGTAGTAGACTAAGAGTGACTCACCTGTAGAGACGTAGTAGACTAAGCGTGGCTCACCTGTAGAGACGTAGTAGACTAAGAGTGACTCACCTGTAGAGACGTAGTAGACTAAGTGAGGTTCACCTGTAGAGGCGTAGTAGACTAAGCGTGACTCACCTGTAGAGACGTAGTAGACTAAGAGTGACTCACCTGTAGAGACGTAGTAGACTAAGCGTGACTCACCTGGATGTAGAGACGTAGTAGACTAAGCGTGGCTCACCTGGTTGTAGAGACGTAGTAGAGCGCAGGCAGCAGAGCGAGGAGGGCGCACAGCGGGGTCAGCCACTTCCACATCACCAGCACGTCCTGCGGTTCTGTTCACACAAACACGTCCAGGACTCACTCAGGTGAGACGGCTCCAGCTTTAGTTTCCTCAGATCTTTGAAGGTTTTTACTTTGGATATGAATTATCAGTTACCATAGTTACGTGATTTATACGGGAATTCTACACCTTTACGATGTTTGTTCGTAAAGTGGAGGCTCACCTGCGTCGGCCCGGTGTGTCCAGCACCTCTGGGGGCTCCAGTCGCCCCAGTCCCCCCCGTAGTCCTGGTGGGACACCCTGGAGCGCACCTGCACACACTGCAGTCCCGGCCGCAGCCAGGACGTCTCCACGCTCTTCTGAGCAGTGTATCGCACGGGCCCAATGAGCTGCGACACACAGATCACGGTCACTACAAGGTTAGTGGGTCTGATTCCAGGCGTTTCATTTACTGCAGCTCTTCCTAACACTCACGGAAATACTTCTACTACGATGAAAAAGCATCAAAATGGAGACAAAACAAGAGGCATAGACGAAGATGAAAAAGCACAAACATAACCAAAAAAAGTTTAAAAAAATCCGTTTTGTAGGTCTTAGCTTTCAAATGTGCTCTGTTATTATTTTCTCCTCACTTTGCACTTCGGGGACAGACACTCGGCGGCAGACGGGGCGTCGGTCCCGCTCTGGACGCGCAGCTGAAACTCCAGCTCCTTGTTGCTTAGAAACGGGTGCTTCTCGTACCCAGAGCTCCAGATGAAGGTCCACAGGTCTGAGGTCTGACGCAGCTTCAGGTCCGCGGGCGCCGAGGTCTGGACTGGACACAGACACACCCCCCATGAGTCTTCAGAGCGGACGTACGAGACACAAGCAGCACTTACTGTTCTGCGCCGGCTCGAAGGTTCCGTTCAGCCGGACGCCGGAGCCGTTGTGCCGCAGGTCGAGCGCGATGATGGCGTCGCTGCTCATGAAGTCGACCGGGAGACTCTGATTACAGATGGATTCACCGCGGCGCGGCACCAGTTCACACGAGACCGGAGTCCCCCGGCAAGGTTCATAATCACTCTCACATCTGTCCGGGAACACCACACACTAAGTTCAGAACACCACACACTGAATTAGGAACACCACACACTGAGTTCAGAACACCACACACTGAATTAAGAACACCACACACTGAATTAAGAACTAAGAACACCACACACTGAATTAAGAACACCACACACTGAATTAAGAACACCACACACTGAGTTCAGAACACCACACACTGACTTCAGAACTAAGAACACCACACACTGAATTAAGAACACCACACACTGAATTAAGAACACCACACACTGACTTCAGAACACCACACACTGAATTAAGAACACCACACACTGACTTCAAAACACCACACACTGACTTCAGAACTAAGAACACCACACACTGAATTCAGAACACCACACACTGACTTCAAAACACCACACACTGACTTCAGAACTAAGAACACCACACACTGAATTCAGAACACCACACACTGACTTCAGAACTAAGAACACCACACACTGAATTAAGAACACCACACACTGAATTAAGAACACCACACACTGACTTCAGAACACCACACACTGAATTAAGAACACCACACACTGACTTCAAAACACCACACACTGACTTCAGAACTAAGAACACCACACACTGAATTCAGAACACCACACACTGAATTAAGAACTAAGAACACCACACACTGAATTAAGAACACCACACACTGAATTAAGAACACCACACACTGAGTTCAGAACACCACACACTGAATTAAGAACACCCGACACTGAGTTCAGAACACCACACACTGAATTAAGAACACCACACACTGAATTAAGAACACCACACACTGAATTAAGAACACCACACACTGAGTTCAGAACGCCACACACTGAATTAAGAACATCACACACTGAATTAAGAACATCGCACACTGAGTTAAGAACACATTATTCATTAATTAATTAAACCCATTTATGTTTCTTTATTTGTTATCTTTTCTGCTCTGTGGATTCACTCTATTCTAAATATCTTATCAAATGTGTGTTTTTAGTGGCGGTGGTAGTGGTAGTGGTGCGGATGGTGCTGCTGTTGGTGGTAGTGACACGTGTGAATTCTATAGCACTCAGACTTTTCTCAAGGGTAAATATTTTCTTAGATTGTTTTTCTCCGTTTTTCTTTTGCCAGAGAGTTTCTTTTGGACACCCCTGGCAAAGCCTAGTTTTACTTTATTAGGATCATGGAGTGAGCAAGAAGCGGAAAGGCCCATGTTTGGATCAAGAGTCGAGCTCCTGTTCCACTCATTCTTCCTCCGTCGGGCATTTTGACGTTTTCGCTTTTTGTCACTCTTTTGACGCATTTTCATATCCGTTTTTCATCCTGGTTTTGGTCTGATTTTTGTCGCTGTTTTGACACTTTTTTGAAGAAGCTTTTAGATTTAGACTCACGGAGCCAGAGTGTGGTGTCGTGTGACTTTGGGAGGTTTTACCCGGTGAAGGTGAGGACGTAGGGGCTGGAATCCTGCGGCCCAGTGATGTTCAGCGCGCAGAACAGCGAGCTCCAGTAATCCGTCACACAGCGCCAACTGTCGACTGAGACACAGCGTTAATACGAAATCACTGACCCAGAATCAGAGGACAGACACACTCGCTTTTACCCACCGGACAGAAACGTTCAGACTCAGCCTGCTCTGTGTATTTCCCTATAGCCGTTAGCAGTCCGTTAGCTTTAGCCTGCTCAGTGTATTTCCCTATAGCCGTTAGCAGTCCGTTAGCATTAGCCTGCTCAGTGTATTTCCCTATAGCCGTTTGCAGTCTGTTAGCATTAGCCAGTGTATTTCCCTATAGCCGTTTGCAGGCCGTTAGCATTAGCCTGCTCAGTGTATTTTCCTATAGCCATTAGCAGTCTGTTAGCATTAGCCTGCTCAGTGTATTTCCCTATAGCCGATAGCAGTCCGTTAGCATTAGCCTGCTCAGTGTATTTCCCTATAGCCGTTAGCAGTCCGTTAGCATTAGCCTGCTCAGTGTATTTCCCTATAGCCGTTTGCAGTCTGTTAGCATTAGCCAGTGTATTTCCCTATAGCCGTTTGCAGGCCGTTAGCATTAGCCTGCTCAGTGTATTTTCCTATAGCCATTAGCAGTCAGTTAGCATTAGCCTGCTCAGTGTATTTCCCTATAGCCGTTTGCAGAGGTGGGAGACTCGAGTCACATGTCTCAATTTCTGGGACTTGAGACTGACTTCAAAAGTGCTAAATTTCATGCAGATTTGACATATTTTGAAAATAAGTTAAAAAAGAAAGTTAGGCCGAACTCCAACGAGGCGACTTTAGTGCGACTTGACTTGACCCGATGCATTCCGTGACTCACTCGCACCTCTGGCCGTTAGCATTAGCCTCAAACATTTCTGTTTCTGTCAAAGTTCTTAATCATTCATGAAAGTCCAGACCTTTGGAGCTCAGACTGAAAGTGTCTCTGAGCCAAATGCTGACTCAGGCTCACGTCACTAAACATCGCCGTATAAGAAGTTACTGATAAAGGACCCACAGAAAGAAGCTCCGCCCCTTCACCTCGGCTGAACTCTCCTCCCCCTCCGCTTTAAACCTGAAGTCCTGCTGATGGGAAGTGAAACCTCTGCTTTTCTTCACAGCTCTATCTCCGCGGCTGATCAGCTGTTTATTATTGTCATCTTCTGCTTCTCTGCCTCGTGTTTCTTCACGGCTTCAAGGACGAAGAGCCGGGAATCAATAAAGCGGCTACATGATCATATTGAAATAGCCGTTTGGAAGATGTGCAGATTTACAACGTCGGGTTTGTCCCCAGTGTCAAGAAATGTGGAGGAAATTAGGAAACACAACAAGGGAACATTTAGAAAATAATGTAGGGAAAAATGGGGGGGAAATTTGGAAAAAAAATTGGAGAAATGCAAAAGATATTGGAAAAAAATGATGAAATTTGAAAAAATGCACACACAAAAAAAAGGAGATAAAAATGGGGAAACAAAATAATAATAAGTTTACAAAAATGTGCTAAAATGTGGGGAAAAGGAATTGGAAAAAAAGAGGAACGATGTAGAAAGTAATGCAGGAAAGAGTAGGAACAAAAATTCCCCCCAAAAAGTGTGGAAATGGAAATGGAAAGGAATTGGTTAAAAATAAGGGAAAAATTAGGAAAAAAATAGAAGAGAAGAAAAGCAGAAAAAATGCACCAAAAAAAGGAGAACAAATTGGGAACAAACGAGTTGACAGACATTTTGAGAAAAGGAATGAGAAAACATTGGGAAAAAATGGGGGGAAATTGAAAAAAACTGTCATCATCGTCATGGAGACTCGTTCTGCGTCCTGAGTCACGTTCAGGGGCGATGTGTTTTCTGCGGTGTTTGTGTTGCAGAACCATCTGTTCTCCACACAGAAACACGAGAAGCTCATCAAAGGGTTCGAGCAGGAAACAGGAAGTGGGTGGGAGGAACGGAGGTTTGACGGAGGAGCCTGGGGGAAACCTGGGCCTTTCACTGTTTCCCCAACGCAGAGTCTGAGTCAGCTGAGCCGCGGCATCAGGCCCTCAGCAGAGGGAAGGTTACCACGGCGACGGCGTTTGTATCAGCTTAAAGCTTCTTCACTCCCGCCATGACCGAGCACATCTTCTCCAGCTCGGCTTTACCCAAATCTAAATGCTTTATGAAATGCAACAAAAAAAGAGTCAAAAAGTGACAATAAATGACAAAAAACAACACAAAAAGTGGCAAAAAAAGAAAACTAAAAATATAACAAAAGAACAAAAAAAAGTGCAATGCAAAGAAAATGAATCTGTTTGTAGCCCTTAGCTTTCAAATGAGGCGTTACCCTATTGCTCTCCAGTTGAGAGGCTTTTAGATTTGGGTAAAGCTGAACTGGAGAAAGTGTGCTCGGTTAAGTCGGGGGTTAAGAGGTTAAAGTGTATTCTTACAAACAGGACAGAAACAGTGAGTGATCTGACGGTGACGACGCAGCGAAACAATCGACTATATTCGAAACTTTTCTCTGTGATTCCAGGATGAATTTAAATGATTTAAAGAGTGTCAGTGTCAGGCTGATCCCAGGCTCTGTCCCGACTCGTTCCTCTGTCGCTGTGGTCCATGATGGTCCACGATGGTCCATGATGGTCCACGATGGTCCATCCTGACCTCGATTTCAAGACATTGATCAAATAAATATGTGCAAGAAACGTCACTTAAAGGCGCACTGCGTAACATTTTGGACAATACTGTTGCCATCAGTGCAAAACATGCTCCTAATGAGCAGCTCAACACAGAAAGGGCTGTTTCTGCTGTGGGTAATCAAAGAATGGATCTGGATGAGAACACAATCTGTTTAAATCTCCAATTCTACTGAGCTTGGTCGACATCTCCATGGAGACGAGCTGGAGACACACCCACTCCCGGTAAAGTTACGGTCGTGTCTGAGGAGAGCTGAGCCGCTCACAGCCAATGATGAAAACATCTGTCATGAAATAAATCTGCTCTGACGTCTCACTGTGTTTACATCAGAGACAACAGGAAGCCTCAGACTGGCGCTCTAACGGCGCTCTAACGGCTCTTTGCTCAAGTCCTGCTTTAAACTTTTACAGTCGGCTATTTTAAACCATCCGACATGTTCCTCGGTTTAGGGTCAGACGGGCCGCACTTCTGCAGGAGAACTTTGAGATGAAGTCGTCCTTAGGAGGAAACGGTGAGATGAATGTCATGGTCCTCACGGCTGCCGTCGTCTACGTTCTTACTGACAAGGACAGTCTGGTCACATGACACTGTTCTTTGTATCGTTGTCATAGTTACGTCGTCTCACAATAGTTGGACAGGTCTGCAAAGCTCTAACGGTGTTTAAACGGCTGCAGAAGAATTATGGATGTGCTGCAGAACCTTGTGGAGAGATTTGAACAATCGATGTACTTCATAACAAATATACGAGTGTGGATTTTAAAGACTCAAGTGGACTCGAGTTTCTTGTCTAGCCGGAGGGCGGATGAACATCACTGTCATCCACAACAACACTGTCATCCAGAACATCACTGTTATCCAGAACATCACTGTCATCCAGAACATCACTGTCATCCACAACATCACTGTCATCCAGAACATCACTGTCATCCAGAACATCACTGTCATCCAGAACATCCCTCAGAGCAGAATTGAATCCTCATAGGAAGTGCAGAGCTTTGTCTTTCCTGCTTAAACAGTCACTCCTGAACATTTGAGAAAACATCTCAAACACAGCGTGTGAAGATGTTTCGTGTTGGCAGATACCTGTGAATGGGTTTGGAGCCGCCGCTGTGATGAAGAAGTAGAACATCCACAGAGTCTCCTCAGGCCTCATTGTTCTGCTGGAGCCGGGGCTGAAGCTGAGAAGAGTGAGAAACGGTTCATCTCTCACAGCGAGTCTTCTGATGGAGCTGATCATATCAGGGACAAAGGAAGTGTCTCGCACGACACAGTTTTATCTTTTAGCTTTGTGGTTCAGCTCTGAACAAATCACTTTTCTGCAGAATTTTGCCCGTGAGAGCTGGATGGAAAAAGTGACTTTTGCTGCATTTGCATGTTTCAAACTTCTGATGAAGTCAGAAAACCTACATTTTACCAAAGCTACTCAGTGTTCAAAGAAACACATACATGTGCGTGTGAGTTCTTCAACATACAGCTGCTCGTCGTCTAATTAGAATATCATGAAAACGTTCATTTATTTCTGTCATTCAGCTTTAAATACTCATTACATGCAAAGTGACACATGTCAAGCCTTTATTTGTCATAATGATGATTATGGCTGACAGTCCATTCTCTAAATATTTAAATTTTATGAGATTATTAATCTGGGGTTTTTACAAACTGAGCCATAATAATCAAAACTATAACAAATAAAGGCTTTACATGTAATGAGTCAGTTTCACAGTTTAAGTTGAATAACAGAAGTGAATGCACTTTTTAATGATGTTCTAATTATAGGATGAGCACCTGTATTTTTGTTTAGGCTTTATTTGTACAGGTTTCAAACATATCGATTATAAACAGTACAAATAAAAAATGACATGATTAAAATGATTGAAACAGCATTTTCCAGACCTTTGAATAAAACTAAATTCTCCAGTGTGACCAGGCTGAACAGCTCCAGGTCCTGCTGAAGCTCGTTCCAGTCGAGGGACTTGAGACGGAGGTTTGATCCCCGGCACCACACTGTGCAGGGCTACGTCATACTTCACACATAACTCAAATAAATCAATAAATAATAGTAATACTTAATTAAACTAAAATTAAAATTATATTGAGGATGGTGATGACAGCTGGGAAGTAGCAGGATAATAGTATAATATAAACTGCTGCATAGTAACGAGCCTTTATAACAATAAAACAGTGACTTAATGTTACACTAGTGATGTTAGTAAAGTACTAATGTTTGGCTTTGGAAACAACTTGTAAGAAATATATTAATGATCATTTGTTACTTGCTCTGAATTAGACATTGTACAAGAAATGAAGCAGCTGTTGTGTTTTGTGCTTTGATTGTTAAATGAAAATGTTGTTTTTATTTTGTAGGCGGAGCTTATAAGCCTTTTGCTTCGGCCCCTCCTTTAGAGCAGACGAACTGCTCAAATAAACAAATAAACTAAACTAAACTCATCATTACCAGTTATCGTCAGGTTTTGATGCACAGGGGGAGGAAAGAGGTTGGGAACCACTACTATAGTGCGGCTCACAGTGAGTAAATACCGTTTATTTAGGAAGCACCTTTCACAGACAGAAAGTCCCAAAGTGCTTCACGAAACACGATGGTGAAAACAAACTTTAATCTGCTGGAATTAAAAAACCCCGTTCATCCCAGTCACGTTTCGTCTGAACTGTTTTATGACTGTAACTGCACTGTGTGTATTTCTGCAGAAGATGAATAATGGAAAAAACAAACATCGCTGTATTTGGATGTAAAAAGACTAAAGCCGACAGATGAACTTTTATGTGTAGAGGAACTCGTTTAGAGATGGTGCCCTAGGCCTTATCTTCAAACATTAGGCTCATTTCAGCTTTTAAACACCTGTAGGACGCTGCAATCGTGCCATGTTTGTGGTTTTGGCTAAAAGTAGAAAATACAGTTGGCCACTAGAGGTCACTGTAGATTTATTTGATTTATTTTATTTGCCTGTGAGACTTGGGGACATGAAAAAATGGACACTCTTGAAAAACTGCATCTATGATTCCTCAAGTACGTTCTAAAAGTGAACCTGAGCCCCTGTAACAACAGAACCGGGCAGGTTTCCATCAACATCACGGTCGATACTGTGGATACTGTGGATACTGTGGATACTGTGGATACTGGGGGAGACTTGTGCAGAGTAAAGATGCTTTACGCGCCAGCGCCAGCTCAAGAACATCCTGGACACCTGTGGTTTGTCTTGTTTGGGCCACAGTCGTTCAGAGTCCGAACACTGAAGCAACACATTCAAAAGTGCAACGTGAGATCAAAAATATGACATCCTGGGATCTTTATGCTGAAATCAAGCAAGACTCTCATTTTGAGAAATACTTGCTTTGTGAACATTCTAAATACCGGCGAGTCCTCTGTAACTTCTGAACAAATAATTGAAGGATTCCTCAGGTCATTTGTTCAAAGGTCTGGAAAGAAATATGAGAAAATGTAATGTATGTGTCAATGATTGTGTTGGAGATGAATTACAGGTCACATTAGAGCGCACGAACAATGAGATATTGGTTTTCAGAGAGACATATCTGTATTATTGTAATTATCATCTATGTTCAAGTTGGTGTTTCAGTCAAAAAGCATCTGTGACCTCGGCGCCTTCTTAAAGACGTATCAGTGAAGTCACTACGTTTTGTTTTGAATATGACCTTGTCTGTCAGTAAGAGGTGTTTAAGTCCGTGCTCCATACCATGTATCTGGTGAAGAGCAACATAATAATACATGAAATGAAATACATGTGTATTAGTACTTTGGAGGTACATAATGTAATAAGACATAAGACCTTAGGGTTAGAGTTCGGGTCTTATGTCGTATTACATTATGTATCTCCAAAATACTAATACACATTATTCCATTGTGTATGTAACCTGTACAAGTTATTACACAAGTGTTATTACATTGTCCTTAATGTGGCAGGTATAATGTATCACGGGTAAAATAAAGTGTTGCCATGTCTTCTTCTTAAACTGAAGGATTGAACGTTCATGCTCACGAAACATAATGTCCATCACCTTTAACTTGACTAAATCCATACATTTGAATTTAGTTGTTGTTGTTGAATTTTATAAAAAGGTGATTAGTTGATTCCTGGAATCCAGCGTGGTTTATTATTCTAATTGCACATTTTTGCAGCTTGATTATTGGGTCCAAGTTTGTTTTATTTCCCCAGAAGTAGGGCAGCAGTATATGCAGAGACTGTATTCAGTAAAGCTTTAGTTTGATAGAGTTTGCCAATAGTTTTTGATTATTTGTTCTTGACGTATGCGATTTCCAACTAATCTGATGATCTGTTACTAACCCAAGAAACGTCCATTTAAAACACAACTTTATTTTGGATTTGTGCTGCTGGAATTAAAATAAATAAATACTTTTTTTAAATGAAAAGAAAAAACTTATTCTGGTCCATTTTTAAGTGATTCAGCTCAGTTTCTAATAACCATCTTCATTATCTTTTTCATTCAAATACAAAATAAATAATTTGGGTCCGAAAACAGAACCTTGGGGAATGCCACAAGACACATGTTTAATGGTGATACAGTGCCATTCAGTTGAACATATCGGAGTCTGTCCTTTTCGTACTTGTGAGCAGGTTGAATCATGTTTCTGAAGGGAAAACCTTTGCTTCTGCTGCCGCTGCCCTCAGAGGTTCATGTCGTTGTTGTGCCACTTGATGGCGCTCTCTGATAACGGTATCTTTTCGATCTGTCACCTGAAACATGAAGGCAACATCAGTGACTCCGCGATTGTGTGTCTTTTTTGTTCTTTGTGAAAGTGTTAGAGCTGTTTCAGACACAGAGGACAATGACGCCCCCCAGTGGAGAGGAGCAGCTAATGGTAAAAGTTAAACGTCTGTGTGAGTGATGCAGAGGAGGAGCCATGAAGCAAAGTCTCTGCTAAATGTGTCTGAAACTTAAACTTAATTATCAGTGCATCTCATTAATGAAAACGTATGAATGTGGAAAAACAAAAGGAAACGTAGGATATTTATTTACTCTGCGATATTTAAAAGAATGAATATCTCAGTATTTTTAGGGACTTTCTCATTAATGATGATATTTTTGTAAACCATCAGAAAAATCCAAAAACATCTAAAACATCGCTATGTCGGTCAAAAAGATGATTGTCCGGAACAGACTTTTATTTTTATCCCTAAGTTTTCCATATTTTTTCCCACATTGTTCTCCATTTTTTAATCCCTTTCCCCCCAATTTGTTGACACATTTCCCCCCAAAGTTTCATATTTTCTTTGCAAATTCCCCCTGCATTTCCCCCCCAGCTTTTTCCCAATGTCTATAGAATGTGATGATGTCATAATGTCAGGTGGAGGGCGGGGCTAATACGACTCTATGGGAGAAACTCCCAAGAAATCTCCAAAACGATCAATGACAAATGTTTTTCCCTCATCAGTATCTGGTATTGGTGATATTGTTTTTACTTTCTACTAGACAACATCACGCTCGTGTTTTTGAATATGTCTCCAATTTTGGACGCCTTTCAAAACAATTAATCGGACATTAGTTTGAACGTGCTGATAGAGAAGACGATGAGCTTTGAGACCGTTTTATTAACCGAAAACTAAGAGTCAGTTGCCATAGTTACGCCATATAAGTTTTGTCAGCTGCTCAGTCTTAAACGACAGACGGCTTCTCTGGAATCGCCCATATATGGTCATGTTTTGAAACAAATCTAAACTCTCTTTAATTATTCAAAGACGACTTTAACAAATGCAGAATTATGAATATAGTTTTCTACTAAATAAAGATACAAAGACATGAGGGGGAGCAAAATGCCTCAACAGCTCGTAAATACATAAATAACGGAGAATGCTAACATGTTAGCATCGTGCTATGTGCTAACGCTAGCTAGCGCAAGCTACGACTGCAGTTTTTTTGCTTTTATTGAAAAATCTCCCATGACAAAGCACCCATTTGGACCCGATTTAGACTTTATGTATGTGATAAGTTCATATTCCACCAGAAAAGGCTAAAGAGAGTCCTTCCCCTCGGCGAGGCCACGCCCCCTTCTATGACGCAATGTGTCTGTATCTATAGGCTCTTTAGAATGTTGTGATGTCACATGAACACAACCTATTCTTTATTTTTCCTCCCAATTTTTATTCATTTTTTTAACACACCATGTTTAAAAATGTTCTTCCATTTTTCCTCCTTTTGCATTTCTGAAATGATCTGGAGACGTGTCACCTCGTCTCCTGCGTGGACCGTTGGCGTGTGATCGTGCACTCCTGCATGTTGTTGCAGTGTGGTTCATTATGAGTGTGAGTTTCTAAAAGCGCTGAAACCACATCCTCCCCCCGCGCTCATGACGCCATCACAGCTCTGCAGCTGGGCCGCCGCCGGGCCACAGTCATTTCCACCACATCCTCCTGTGACGAGGCGACTTCAGCTCAACTCTGATCATGTTCAGACTCCACCAAGGGGATGCGATAACCCGGCACCGTGTTTGGGGAGTGTGGGCCGTCGTCTGAGGGTCGTCCCAGTCATTGGAGGGTAGTCCCAGTCGTCTGAGGGTCGTCCCAGTTATTGGAGGGTCGTCCCAGTTATTGGAGGGTCGTCCCAGTCGTCTGAGGGTCGTCCCAGTCGTCTGAGGGTCGTCCCAGTCGTCTGAGGGTCGTCCCAGTTATTGGAGGGTCGTCCCAGTTATTGGAGGGTCGTCCCAGTCGTCTGAGGGTCGTCCCAGTCGTCTGAGGGTCGTCCCAGTCGTCTGAGGGTCCTTCCTTGTCGTCTGAGGGTCGTCTCAGTTATTGGAGGGTCGTCCCAGTCGTCTGAGGGTCGTCCCAGTTATTGGAGGGTCGTCCCAGTCATTGAAGGATCGTCCCAGTCGTCTGAGGGTCGTCCCAGTTATTGGAGGGTCGTCCCAGTTATTGGAGGGTCGTCCCAGTCGTCTGAGTGTCGTCCCAGTTGTCTGAGGGTCCTTCCTTGTCGTCTGAGGGTCATCCCAGTCGTCTGAGGGTCGTCCCAGTCATTGGAGGGTCGTCCCAGTCGTCTGAGGGTCGTCCCAGTCATTGGAGGCTCGTCCCAGTCGTCTGAGGGTCGTCCCAGTTATTGGAGGCTCGTCCCAGTCATTGGAGGGTCGTTCCAGTCGTCTAAGGGTCGTCCCAGTCATTGGAGGGTCGTTCCAGTCGTCTAAGGGTCGTCCCGGTCATTGGAGGCTCGTCCCTGTCGTCTGAGGGTCGTCCCGGTCGTCGGAGGGTCGTCCCAGTCATCTGAGGGTCGTCCCAGTCATTGGAGGGTTGTTTCAGTCGTCTGAGGGTCGTCCCTGTCGTCTGAGGGTCGTCCCAGTCATTGGAGGGTTGTTTCAGTCATCTGAGGGTCGTCCCGGTCGTCGGAGGGTCGTCCCAGTCATTGGAGGGTCGTCTCAGTCATTGGAGGGTTGTTTCAGTCATCTGAGGGTCGTCCCAGTCATTGGAGGGTTGTTTCAGTCATCTGAGGGTCGTCCCGGTCGTCGGAGGGTCGTCCCAGTCATTGGAGGGTCGTCTCAGTCATTGGAGGGTTGTTTCAGTCATCTGAGGGTCGTCCCAGTCATTGGAGGGTTGTTTCAGTCGTCTGAGGGTCGTCCCTGTCGTCTGAGGGTCGTCTCAGTCGTCTGAGGGTCGTCCCAGTCATTGGAGGGTTGTTTCAGTCATTGGAGGGTCGTCCAAGTCATTGGAGGGTCGTCTCAGTCATTGGAGGGTCGTCCCAGTCGTCTGAGGCTCGTCCCATGGCTGTGAGAGCCATCGTTCTGCTGCTTCTCCAGCTCTGTGTTTGGACTCGCACCAGTAAGTCACTGGAAAAAGATTAATTCTTTAAAGCGTTTCGTCCGATCTTAGATCAGTTCAAACCGTCTCAAATTCGAAACTTCATTCAAGCGATTTTCAGTGATTCATATTTCCAGTGTGATTTCGTTTTTTGGAGCATTGGTAAAAAACATCTTTCAATTTGTGCTGATTTTGGACTGATTTATTATCAATAGAAGAAGCCTTGGACTTTTTTAATGAAGTGTTTCTGTTAAGTGAATTACCAGCATTGTGAGCTCAATAAAGGCTTATCTTATTTTAATCTTTCAGGTTAATTTATCTCATTTGAAACAAACTATCGCTTGTTCCATTGGCTCTTAGTTCAAGACCGTCTGAACTTTACTCGTCTTAATTCAAGCACATTTTTCAAAGGTAAAATGGAATTTAATGACTTAAATGAAGGTTCTTTGTGTTGAATTGGAGTCGGTTTGAGATGATCTAAGATAAGAGCAAAACATTAACGCCAATGGAACGAGCAAACATGTCACTTGAAATAACAATGACTTTTACATTTAAAAACATTTGTTTAGCCTCAGACTGGGAAGTGTGGAGTCTGTAGGAGCTAAAGTGGAGATGTTTTTGTGAAGATTAGGGATTTCCTCCACTGCGAGTTTCACCGTCGGCTCCTGGAGAAGTTTTAACTGACGCTCTAATCATCTACACCTGTGTCTTCTCTGCTGCAGCTGGAGCGTGCACCGTGAGCTGCTTCACAGACTATGAGACCTTCCTGAACTGTTCCTGCTCCGGCCTGAAGCCTCCAGAGACACTGCAGCTCCGGGTCCAGTGCAGGTGCTGCATCTTCATTCAGTATGAGGTTTAACATCAGACCGTGTGCGTTTGTTAGAAGCTCAACGTTCTGCATCAGACACTTCATGTTACTGTAGCGGCTCAGGTCATTTGAACATCAAGCATTGGTTTAAACGACTTGAACTGAGTTTGTTTGATGACGTCACAAACAGTTCTGTTAATCTTGAAGTAAGAGTAAGAGTAATAATAGTAGGTAAACTGCCGATAGGATGAGACCACTGGGCCTTGTTTTGTTCTGAAAATGTTCCTCTGTAAGAACAAAGTCCGGACGACTCTCACGAACAAAAACGTCTCCAGTTCTGTTCATAATCTGCTCCTGATGGAACAACATTCGGAGTCATATATTTGCACATATTCAATCATGTAATAATTAATTCCAAAATTTAAATATACAGGTGTTCGTCATATAATTAGAATATCATAAACAAGTGCATTGACTTTGTTGTTCAACCTAAACTCATCACATGCAGAGTGAGATGTTTAGCCTTTGTTATAAGTTTGATGATTATGTAAAAACCCCAAATGTAAAAATTGAAAATGCACTAGTCTATATAAATTATTAGTTTTTACAGTTTAAGTTGAACTACAGAAATAAATGCACTTTTTCACTTATTATATGACGAACACCTGTAATTATCATAAATTACAGGCGCCTTTATTCAGAAATAAGTTGGTAATATAATTTGTACTTTTGTGAATGGCAAGTAAAATACCAATGTATTAAAAACTAAAACTTTTGAGTTCAACATTATCACAAATATTGCGTTAACTGCATTAACGTTATCTGATGAAGACGAGCGGTCGGCCTCGGTGCTGCATCTATTTAATCACTGACCCTTTGGGAAGAAAAGGAAATAGACGGGTTATATCTATTTAAAGTCCATATGACAGAGTTTAATGCTTTTGGAAATATGACTAATTTAGATGGATGATGTTTTAATGTTTTATTTGACTGCTTAAGCTGCTGACAGGAAGTGACAGAGGAAGGAAACATCCCAGAGCAGTTTAACCCATTTCCCATTGACTTACCACGGTCGGCACGGCAACCGTTTAAAATTGTTTACCTTCTTCTTCACTTCCTGTCGGTGTCCAATAAGGAAGTGAAACTATAAACATCACAAAAAAGGTCAAACTAAAGAAAACTGTGAACAATCTTACATATAATCGTGTTAACTGTGTTTTAGAGAACACTGTGTAATGTGTCAGATGCCCTTTAGTCATTCAGTCAGAGCAAAGTCGCCCGAAGGTTCACGAGGCTCCTTGAGCGTTTTGTTGGTTAGTTTTCCGTGTCCTTATATGGTGAAAGAGGCGGGGACATTATGCTAATTAGGATTCACCAGGTGTGAAGTCTTTTCCCACTAAACAGATCCTCCTGATGGATCTGAACACGTTTCTCAGGACGAGGCCCAGTGTCCACACGCCATTAGCAAAGACGATGTTCCGTTTGACCCAAAGGGGGCGCTAACCTTGCCACTGCTCGCTCTGCAGCTGGGAGGACCTGACGCTGATCGACTCCTGCCTGGTGAGCGCGGAGCAGCCATCTTGTGTCATGAAGCCCGGCGGCATGTATGACATCGCCGACGTGGAGACGGTCTGCAGCGGCGAAGCTTTCCGCCTCCGCGACAACGCCACGGTTTCCAGAGTCCCGTCGGAGTGGCTGCTCAAACGTACAGGTGAGACGTCACTCTCATGCCCCCGAGAGGGCCCGGGCCAAAGGGGCGTTTTACACTTAAACACGGGGTTTGTGTCGAGAGGCCCCGGGTCTGAGCAGCGACCCGTTAGAGCTTCTGTTTCTGTCCCACAGACACAAAGACAAAGTGCTCTCACCTCCAGTCTCTCTAAAAACATTCAGATCAGAGGAATAGTGTCAAACCCAGACTTGGAGACACTCATCCATGCGTTTGTCTCCAGCAGGTTAGACGACTGTAACGGCTGCTCACTGGCCTTTCTAAACGAGCTGTTAGAGCTGCAGAACATCCAGAACCAGGAAATACCGGTCCGTGTATAAAGTATAATTCATTTTTCGTTTCCACGTTTCAGAATGAAAGTGTTCGTGCATATTTCCTTTTATCGATTTTCAAATTAAAATCCAAAACAAATTAACCATAACACAACGTTTCTCATTTTTGGTAATGAAACGAAATCAGTCCAAATGGCTTCAATTTGGATCAAAGATGTATCATATGGTGGGTTTTCTCTTCACCTGATGCCATCGTTGGGTATTAAACAGACATGTCAGCTAAAGAAAAAACAAGCACATATGAAGTGAATACCTGTAATTCAGTTCAAGTTAATCCACTATGTATTTAATGAGTAGAGTTATTTAGTTCAACAGCGTCACCGTGACCGCAAATTCCAGTGCACCATCTAGTGGGCTGTGGCTCAACCTGCTAATGCAGGCGGGCTGTCTCTGCCTCGTGCGTATCTGTGAAATCCCAGTTAAACATAAAAGCAGCACTGAGCGCGAACTCCTGAAAAAGTGAGTCTCGCTCAGAATAGGCTAATGAAGACAAGTCCTTCAGGTGTGTCAAGGCGGACCATAATATGCGACGTACAATCAACTCAGCTTCCGGTTGACCACAAACAAATAAAACGATATAACAAAATCAAATAAGGCTTCGTTAGTAATTTAAAATGCCATTTTTCGTTGTATGCATCATATACAAAAATCCAAATTGAAGCCATTTGGACTGATTTCGTTTCATTACCAAAAATAAGAAACGTTGTGTTATGGTTAATTTGTTTTGGATTTTAATTTGAAAATCGATAAAAGGAAATATGCACGAACACTTTCATTCTGAAACGTGGAAACGAAAAATGAATTATACTTTATACACGGACCAATACCACCATATTAGTCCAGTGCTCCGGTCCCTGCACTGGCTTCCTGTCACTCAGAGAATAGAATTTAAAACAGCTCTGCTTGTGTACAAGTCTTTTCATGGTTTAGCACCAAAGTCCATCTCTGACATGTTAGAGCCGTATGAACCATCTCGGGCCCTGAGAACTTCAGGGAGGGGTCTCCTGGTGGTTCCCAGAGTCAGGACTAAACACGCTGAGGCTAAAGCTAAAATCTGGAACAGTCTTCATGAGGATGTGAGACAGGCCTCAACTCTGACGATGTTCAAATCCAGGCTGAAAACAGCTCTTTTTACCCGAGCAGATGAAAACTGAAAGTATTTTATCTGCACTCTGGCCTTTTACTGTCATTGATTAGTTTTAATGTTGATGTTTTAATGATTTGATCTGTTTTATTGTAATTTTATGCAAACTTGTCTGTTTGGAGGATCTGCAAATGTACAATATCGAGTTGATCTCCAATGCCAAAGAAATTGGAATGGGGAAAGATTTGGGAAATTTAGAAAAAAACTCTTTTATATAGTTTCTATTGTGTCTTTTTGCCTCGCATGTTGTAAATGTGCTACACAAATAAAGTTGACATTGACATTAGAGAAAATGCTCGGTTATTCAGGCATTACCCAAATCTAAAAGTGTCTGTGTTGTGTGTTGTGGAGATGTAGAGCAGTGTGGGGGGCGTTGTGTGTTGTGGGTTGTGGGTTGAGAGGTTTGAGATGTGGGTTTTCCGTTTGGTCTGAGCGTTTGAAGAAGCCTCGTCCTGTTGTGTGCGTGCAGTGAGAGCTCCGCCCCCGTCTAACGTCAGCGTGACCACCATCAGAGCCTCGTTCACCCACATCGCGTGGAACGCCATGGCGACGCCGCGGACCTGCCTGACCTTCCGGCTGCGCGTCCGGAGCTGCCGCGGCCCAGAGGAGCCCGTGGTCCTCGAGACGGCGCAGGCCTTCGTGCAGCTGGGTCCGTCCGTGCTGCCCCCTGCTGGCTGCCGGCGGGCGGACGTGCAGGCCCGGTTCTGCCCCGGTTCCCTGTACGAGGGTCCGTGGAGTGAGTGGAGCGCCGCCGCCTCGTGGACCGACGCCGCTGACGGTACCACTCCACATCTGTGCCACATCTGTACCACATCTGTGCCACATCTGTCTGCTCTTTGTCCTGGGGAAATGTGTTTTTATTTGTTTGTGTCTGACTCTCAGGAACGAACCACCACTACTGGCCCATCGCTCTCCCCGTCCTGCTGGTACTCGGGTGTTTGCTAACGATTCCGTGAGTACGACTGTCTTTACTTTCATCAGTGGCTCTTAAAGTGTTTACTTTAATAAATCCGTCCCGTCGTCCCTCTGGGGGGTCTTCCATCTCCCCCGGTGTCTCTTTCCCTGCACCGGGTCGGAGTCACCAACACACACTAATGGAATCACGAAGAAGAAGCTAACAGGCTAACGGGCTAAGCTAACTGCGGGCTAGCACCGCTTAAACAGTATTTACAGCCAAGTCTGAGTGAAAACAATGACCTCCGTTGTGTAACTGGATGAACAACGTCCGTCTGTCCCTTCGTCTTTTCTGTCAGGAAGGATTTACTCTCACCCAGACCCGTCTCAGACCCGTCCCAGACCTGTCCCAGACCTGTGTCTCAGACCTGTCCCAGACCTGTGTCTCAGACCTGTCCCAGACCTGTCTCAGACCTGTCCCAGACCTGTCTCAGACCTGTCTCAGACTCGTCCCAGACCTGTGTCTCAGACCTGTCCCAGACCTGTCTCAGACCTGTCCCAGACCTGTCTCAGACCTGTCTCAGACTCGTCCCAGACCTGTGTCTCAGACCTGTCCCAGACCTGTCTCAGACCTGTCCCAGACCTGTCTCAGACCTGTCTCAGACTCGTCCCAGACCTGTGTCTCAGACCTGTCTCTGTATGAATGTGTATCTATAATAAAGATCGTGTTTCCAGTCAGCTCAGTCTCACTCACAACGCGCTCTTTTACCGGCATCGCCTCCTACACCAAACCACGGCAGAGCCACACGCCAGCACTAACGTCGCCCCTTAACACAGCGAACACAAACCTACAGACGTGTTCACACAGAAGCACACGGGTGATCTTTACTGTGACATGTTTAGAAATGACTGGAGCTGCAATTAATTATTGCTATATTTAACCTGAACCAAGAACATTGTCTCCCTCATTTGAAAGCTAATACCTACAAAAGTGATTGTAACGTTTTGTCATGTTTTTTTATAACTTTTTTGAGGTTTTTTCACGACCTTTTTGTCGTGTTTTCTTCATGATGCTTTTTGTTAAGCCTTTAGATTTGGGCAACGCCAAACTGGACAAACTGTGCCCAGGTCAGGTAATCACAATTAATCGTGATTAATCACCAAACTGCAGGGAAAAGCCGTGGGGTAACGTTCTGGCCAAGTCAAATAGAAGACATAAAGACCTGGTGGACGATATGGCAGGGGAACCTCATGTCTCTCTGGGCCCCGGGGCAGCGGCCCTGGCGTCACTTCCTGGTGTTACGGCCCTGCAAACAAGTCTGTAGATGCAAAGCTTTCAGTTTGACCTAAGGGCGCCGGGCTCTTTAGGTGTTTGATTTTTGATACTGACCATTGGCTCTGAGATAAAACTCACAGTCCAGTATTTACATCAAGTTTTTAACACGTCCGGGTGACTTTCCATCAGGTTCCTTTTGATCTGTGGGAACCCAGCTAAACCCTGACAGGGGAAGAACGAGGGGAAGAACAGTGGCCTCCAAATGATGTATTCGATTTGCCTAACAATAGCCTTGGACAAACCAGATGTATCGTTGGTAGTGTATTTGGTGATGGGCGTTTTAATTGTAATTAAAATGTGACGCTGTTCCTCAGGCTTTGGCCGAAGAAGCTGAAGGTCATGGCCTACGTCCCGGACCCTGGAGAGTTCTTCAAGCCGCTGTACAGCAGTTACCAGGGGGATTTTAAGGTACGACTTTTCTAAACTGATAAACAGACTGCGAAAAAAAATCATCTTGGAATAAAGAGGCCGTGGTTTTAAAAGTGAAAGAGTTTTTTAAAAATTGCAAATAAAGGAGTCCCCCAGGGCTCTATGTTAGGGCCGATGTTGTTTCAAATGTTTATGAATTCCTCTGGATGCAACGTCACGCATAGATTTAACCTCTTAACCCCCACCTGAACAGAGTGACTTTTCTCCAGTTCGGCTTTACCCAAATCTAAAAGCTTTGTGAAAAAAGTGTCAAAATAGCAACAAAAAAGTAACAAAAACACAACGTTAAAGCAACCAAAGAGAAAGGTAAAGAGATCAGATTAGGTGAGTTGTGTAGGTCTTGGCTTTCAAATGAGGCTTTACACTGGCCTACAGGCTGTAAGCTTTTAGGTTTGGGTAAAGCTGAACTGGTTACTCTTGTATAAAATGCAGATGATGCCGTCATGTGCACCAGTGCTCCCTCTGCTGGCCGAGCTGCAAAGTTTCTTCGGAAAGATTTTTGATGAAATAAAAATAAAAACTCTGGATGGTAGTTTTAAGTGGTTTCAAAACTGTATTATAGAAAATAGACAAACATTTAAATCGACTGGCCTTTCAAATTCATAATTCCATTCACGATATCATCTTAGAACGTTGAGACTGTAGAGAGAGTCCGTTACTGTAAAGTCCTTCCCGGATCTCAGCAGCTCCTCATTTTGCAAACTAAGAAGGACTTCCTGGTTAAAGAGGGAGGAGTCTGATTATTTACTTTTAAATTTCACTCTCTCTCCTCAATTTACAGATTTTTACTTTAACCTGTTGGTGCTTCTTCGTCCCTCTTTAGTCGTGTGTTTGTGTCGTGGCCTCTAGACCTCATCTTCTAACATGTTACTGATAAAGAAACCACAGAGGTGATCTAAATGTCATATGAGGGACTTTCCAAGCTCATAAATATAATTAATGTAAATAAAAAGCAGGTTTGACATTTGAACTCTTGCTCTGATGTTGTGCGTTGGCCTTCACACCTTCAGCAGCAGAGGCTCATGGGACTTCCCCGGTGACGCTCGGTGGCACATGAGTCAGCTCAGACGCACCGCGTGGAAAACACCTCTGGTAGTGTGTGAATTCACAGACACCAAAGTCACGGTCTCTTCATGCTCCACAACACGCGGGTTTCAACAGGCCTCGAGTCTGCTGATGGAAATGTTCTGTAGTTTTAGTCGATTACAATTACATGAGATCACTCAGGTGAGCAGGATGGACAGTTCAATAGTAACAAGAGCTCTTATGTACAAAAGTCTTAACTATAAACAATAAGGAAATAAAAAAATGACTATTTAAGTACCATATCAGGTTTACAGTCCTAGAGCAGGTTGTGACGTAGATACAGAGAACATTGCACGTGTTACTTTACATGTTAATTTAGTCGGTTTTGCATTTATAATATTTGTAATAATCTTATTTAAGCTCAGTCCTCTGCGTTATGTTGGTTCTCCACATGAACAAAGCTCAGAGCTGCTCCTTTGGCAGAGGATTTCAGTGAAATGAGGCTCTCACAGACGGCCAGTGAAGCTTTAATGATTTTAGTTTCTTCTTTTCATTTATATGATGGAAGTATCTGGACATTTTAGTCACAGTTTAAATCTCAGAATAGAAAAACCTTATTGTCTTCCCTGCAGGGACGGCACAAATGGAGCTTCGTCTTAGTCACAGGTTAAAGTATAAAAGATCAAATCAGTTCATCGCAGACTCGCCTCATCAAAACAACTTTTAATTTAGTTTTAATCTAATTTTAGTCAGAACATGTAATCCCTGCTGAAATCAAACAGTTTGTTTTCACGGAGACTTCCTGGAGACTCGCCTCATCTCCAGGGGACGTCTCGGAGACCTCTCTTTGAGCTTTCTGTCCATGTGTCCGTTAACCCTGACCCTTGTGCTCCAGGCCTGGGTGGAGCCTGCGTCTGCTGGCCACGCCTCCCTGATGGACCTCAGCGCCGTCGTGACCCGCTCGCCCCTGTCGCCCCTGCCTCCCGGCTCCGCCTTCAGCCCGGTCACCAGCGTCTCCCTGGGGTCCGTGTCCACCGCGAGCCTCTCGTACGGTGACCTGCGAGAGGCCGACGCCCCGCCGCCGCGTGAGCCGCTGCACCTCAGCAACCTCCACATCGTCCAGGACCTGGACGCAGACGAGTGGTCCGGGAACGACTACCCGCTGATGGACCTGGACACCATCGACAGCGGGTTCGGGGAGTGCAGCAGCCCCCCCGCCACGGAACAGCTCCTCTGCAGACACGAGGACTCGGGGCCCGATCTGTCCCAGTCCAGCTACGTCAAACAGTGGACCACGGCTCAGGACGAGGAGCAGAGCCTCCAGCAGGACCTTCAGACGGAGCAGAGTGGGACTCTGTAGGACATCTTTAAATCTCATCAGAGTCTATAGATTTATTCATTTAGTTGATTCAAAACTAAACCAGATCCAAAATCCCTCTGAGCAAATCCTTAAACCTGCTCTGTCCGTTATTAAGGCCCCGCCCCCACGCAACAGGGCATTTATAAACCCGCCCCGTTGGCGTCTTCGAGGAACATGGACGGTCTGTGATCTTGGCCCGTCTGCTGAGGGACTCCTTCGGCCCTGGGTCTCTATAGCCTGTCCGTCCATGGGAGTGGATCTCTCCTTCTGTGGTTCTGTGGTTGTTCCTCTCCGTGCTGGAGAGTCTAAGGACAGGGGACGCCCGAGCTGCTCGTCTCCACTGCTGACGCTTATCTGGACTTTATGTTCTCCTGAACTTTACATCGTCTTATTTACGGCTCTGTTTTATTGCTTTAATGTTCGGTGCAGCTGTGAGGAACTCCTGTGATATTGGGCTAAAACCATTGATTGATTGATTGATTGAACATGAGGGACGGTTATTCGGTCTCACTTGAAAAGCCCAGAAGGTTCAGAGGACACTTGGATCAACTCGGCTTCACGACTTTTCTTGCAGCAGTTGTTGAAGCAGTTTCAGTAATCAAAGTAAACATGACTTAAAGATTCGTGTTTAACTTCTACTCACAATTGTATTCTAATGTACATACTGTAACAAACATAAAGTTTATTTTAAACATTCATTCAGATTTTAAGTGTATTTGTACCATAATAGAGAACTGGAGTAACCATGACCTGCACAGCGTGTCTCAGTCTTTGCACATTAGTTTGTTTTAACACTAAAAGACTCGGACTCTGCATTGACTGTGTGCCGCTGAGCAAACACGCCTGTGTTAGGTTTCCTCATCAGTGCACCAGAAACATTAGACTCAACTCCTGCCTTGGCGCCATCTGGTGCTCAAACTAAAGAATTACAACCAAAGTAACTAAACAAAAGTAAAACCTTAAGAAGATACAATCTGTCTGTAACCAAACATTTGGACAGCGTGTGACGTCAGAGCAGATTTAGTCCGTAGTGACTCCAGGTCTTCATCTCAAACACATAACCGGAGTTTCCTAAACCTTCACGTGGGCCGGAGGTTTCAGGAACACCTTTGTTTTTATCCACAGACGTCTGGTTTGGTGGATGACTCTGCTACATGTGGACACGGCCTCAGATTTCATCACTGAACATACAAACGCCTTTTTTATATGAAAACATTAAATGACAGAAAACTCGCAATACATTTTGTTCTCATATTATATTTATTTCAGAAATGTTCAACACAAGTTTCGAATGGGTCGTGTCCATGTGATGTCATAATGTCAGGTGGAGCAGGAGCCTATTGGTGGGTTTCAGTGACATCACAGCGTTCTAAAGGCCTGTAATATTATATAGAGGTAAATTGTGTTTGGTCTTGTGCAAAGAGATCATGGACCCAGTGGCTGAAATTAATGATCATTTTTGTAATTCATATATTTTCTTTTTAGCTACGACTTGTGAAAGTGTAATGCGGTTAATGGGAAAAACTGGCTCCTCCCCCACTGTGACATCATCACATTCTAGAACCTGCGACCCAGTAATAGGCTCTTTAGACTGCTGGGATGTCCCGTGAACACACCCTCTCTTCATTCACCTGCAGAGTCACTCGTGTTCTGCCACGGTTTGTTTTCCCTAAATCCTTTCTGAAAAGTCTGGGACAAACTTTAGCTGAGGAGACTCTGGGGGCCTAATGTGGCCCCCGGGCCGCCTGTTGCTCATGTGGAGCGTGACACTGTTGTTATTGTTGAAGCGCTGACCTTTGTGACGAGCCCCGGGCGGACGCTCCTCTGCGGCGCTCGGGCCTCGGGGACGAGTCGCTAATGTCACCGTGACGCAACGTCCCGAGAGACTTTCCAACTCTGTCAAACTGATCCCGCCTCTAAAGAGAACGTCCTGTTCAAGAAGAGCAACAATAACTCACTTTTCTAATGGTTGGAGGTCATTTTCTGTCATGACTTTGTCCGGATGCAAAGGTTTAGATGGTGGTCAGGTTTGTTGAGGGACGCGTCAGATCCTGAGGGTATGGGACATATAAGTCCAGTGTTCGCCATGACAGTCCGACACAGCGACATCACTGCCCATAGACATACTACTACTACTAATAATAATAATAACAATAATAATAATAATAATAATAGCCTCCGTCTGCTCAGTCCTCCCCGTCAGCTTTTATCTTTAGGTTAACTTTCGCATTGATTCATTTTCTAATGTTGGTTCCGTTGTATACGGTTAAATTTATTGCACTGATTTATTTTTTTCTTTTTGTGTCACTTAGTCGTGTTGTTGTTTGTATGATGTGTGTGCTGCACTTTGGTCAACCCTGTTTTTAAAGTGCATTATACATAAGGCAGGATTGGATTGGAAGGGCAGGATGAGGGCGGGATCTTCACTGTAGACTCCGCCCTCGCGGGGCGTGTAGTTTAGTCGTAGCCGCGCCATTAGCGCTAATGCTAACAGCCTGTCTGGCCCTCATCAGTGTACGAGATTTCTAAAATGTTTCTTACAAAAAACAGTCTGGTTTGTTTCATTGTAACTAACCCAGCGTTATCACAGGAGGAACATCTAACTGTAGAAAGTAAACAGTTGCTTGAAAGTGCAATCCTGTCTAATGGAAAACTAGCTTGCTCCCACATATGGAAGTATTGCTGATGCTGCACTGATCCGTCTGTCACTCTCACTGAGAACAAGACACTGAGATACTTGAACTCCTCCAGTTGAGGCGAGGACTCTCCACCGACCTGGAGAGGGAAGCACCTTTTTCTGGTGGAGAACCATGGCCTTGGATTTGGAGGAGCTGATCTTCATCCCAGAGAGAGACCACCACCCTGGTCTGCCACTCCAGTGGCCCTGTCCCTGAGACGTGTCAGCCGAGACAGTCCCATCCAGAGACTTAAACAGGACGGATCTCATCCACTCCTCCATAGCTTCTCCGAACTCCTCCCAGACCCGAGGTTTAGCCTCTGCGACCGCACGAGCTGCAGCACGCTTGGCCTGGTCCTTCTCGGCTCTGGAGTCCCACAAGCCAACAAGGCCAGGTACGTTAAGTTAACTAATACGTTTATAGGTAGAAAAGCACTGTATAAGTTGAGATCATTTATCATTTATTAATCCCTGTACGGGAAGTCGTTCTCTGCATTTGACCCTTGATGCCGCTGGACCTGTTGAGCTCCAGCTTGGGCCGGCGCTCGGGGACTCATCTCCAGATGTGAAGCCAGGCTAATAGTCAGAACCATCTGGCCAGAGGACTAACCTATTGTAAATTATTTTAGTGGTAGAGGAAGCCAGAGTACCTGGAAGAAACCTACGCAGACACGGGGAGAACATGCAAACTCCACACAGAAAGGCCCCGTCCAGGTGGGAATCGAACCCGGACCTTCTAGCTGTGAAGCACGAGTGCTAACCGCTGTGCCACCGTGCCGCCCAGGCACCACCACTGGGTTCGGGGACTGTTGCGGCGACAGGCACCAGAGACCTTACAGCCACATCGACAATGGAGGAGGAGAACATGGTGGACCATGCTCGGACTCCATGTCTCCAACCTCCCTCGGGATCTGGGGGAAGCTCTTCCGGAAGTGGGAGTTGAAGACCCTGCTGACAGAGGGATCCACCAGATGTTCCCTACAGACCCTCACAACACGTTTGGGTCTGTCAGGTCTTCCTCTCCTGCCAGTGGATCCAGCTCACCAGCTCCGCCCCTGTCTTCACCCGAGTGTCCGAGACACACGACCGGAAGTCAGATCATTGACCTCCTTCAGATTGAGGCCGTTCTTCCCAATCACCCCTGTCCTGGTCTGTCTGTCCTGACCCACGTGGGCGTTGAAGTCCCAGTTGAACAATGGAGTCCCCGGTCGGAGCACCGTAGTACCCCTTCAGGGGACCCCAAGAAGGCAACGAGACAACGATGAGAGACCCATCCCCGACCTGAAGGGCCTTCAGCACACGGTGGGTGAGCTGGGGGGCTATGGGGCTTTCTTACTTTTAAGAACTTTAAACTCTCATGTTTGTGTGCAGATCCAGATGTTTGTATGTCCAGATGTGTGTGTGCAGATCCAGATGTGTGTGTGCAGATCCAGGGGCCGCAGTACCAGAGACACTGACGTCACTGACCCCTGAGGACCAGCTCCCTCTGATATAACGGCCTCAGCATCAGCCCGTCCCACAGCGAGCCATGTCCAACCTGTCGGAGGTAAGGCTCGAACATCTGCTCAGATGTTCTCGACAACGGATCCATGACTTGTCGTTTCTTCTCTTTTCTCTGGACGAACGATGTTGATATTTAAGCCTTAAACTGGACACAGAAGCAGAATGAAAACGTACCAAATGTTTTGCTATTTCTTAGGGATTGCATTTATATGATTGTATATCTTTGACTTTAAGGTGTGAAGACGTGTTTCTTTTTTAGTTTCTTTTGAATTCTCTTTTTTCCACATACGCTCGAAATACTGTCAGTTCAGAAACTAAAAGTGTTGTATTTCACTCCAAAAATGAGTTTAACATAATATTTTTGAATTGAGTTGTTTCGACTGGTGAAGATTTACTCTGGCATTTGACCTCCATTATTTCACCTGTGCGGAGATGTTTCAGGTTGATTCATCTCCCGGTTGGATTAGACACTTGGTCCCATTGGCAGTTTTACTTTGTTATTTCAAGCGAGACAAAATGTCCTCAAACATGTAAAGTAAACTTGGTTCGATCAGGAAAAAAAGAGTCTAAATGAACTTGAAATAACTAGTGATGTGATGTTCGTGACCGAGCGGCTCTTTTGAACGGCTCTTTAAGATGGACAGTTTGAACCGGAGCTCGATTGTGAAAAGAGCCGGATCTTTTTCCTCTGAACACAAGAATCAGCCCGACAGCGAAGCCGAGTGAAAGCAGGTTTTTCAAATATCAGTCTCTTTGTCATTGTGAGGTTTGTTATTATTCTTTTATATGTTATATTAAAAAGAGCCAGTCTTTTGAACGGCTCTTTGAAGTGAACTGATCCCAAAGACTCGGCTCCCAGTAAATCCCAGCACTAGAAATGAGATTTTGTGTCTATTTTACAAAATATGTTTGGACTTAAGTCAAATCCAAGTTATTTACTTGTTATTTAATTTAATTGAAGTTGATTTCACTCGAGAAAAAGTACAGATCAAATATTACTGCAGTAGAAGTCTCATTGTAACTGAAGTGTAGGAAGCAGAGGTTTCCAAAGTAGAAAGGTTTGTGAATCCAGTCGCTTCCAAGTGAAGATCAGGGGAAACATCTGGACATTTCTTTTGCTCCGTCACCGTGACCTGATGGATGAAGATCTGCTGATCCTTCACCTTCACCTGGTATTTCTCCAGTGATCGGAACTGTTGTTCTTGGGCTGGGCGATTTGGAAACAAATCATCATGATTATTTCCCCACTTTGATCGATCTCGATTTGTTCATAATAAATTAAATCTCGCTGATTCATAACATTGGACAGATCTTTCATTCAAAGCCTCGGCTCAAACAAAAACAAACCAAGTCTCATTTAAGGAACTAAAGTCTCCATCGTCTCGTTTAAACTCCTGAAACGTCTGTAGACCGGTCGATTATAAAGTCCCATGACGATTATTGAGACTGACCAAAGTAGAAATTGCGATTTCGATGAAATGCCCCGATGCGCTGCCTGATGTTTGGAAAACACCTGGATGAACTACAACGAGTCGCTTTAAATCTCACCAACTTTTGAATCAAAACTCTCTTAAGTTCTGTGGGTTCAAATCCCAGCTCCTGCAAAATTCAAAATCTGTTGTTGTGTCCTTGGGCAAGACACTTCACCCTCCCTGCCCCCGGTGTCTGCGTACACTGGTGTGTGAATGGGTGGCTGGTTCTTCACTGTAAAGCGCTTTGGGCCTGATGAAGGTAGAAAAGCGCTTTATAAGTCACCGTTTAGCCTCAGACTTCCTCTCCGGCCTGTCAAAGTAAAAGACCAGATCCAGATCAAATAAATTCACTCTCTTCTTCTTCTGCTCAAGTGAAAGCGAGACACTCGAGAGTCGGTGCTAAAGAAAAGGTTTTCATCTTTGTGTGAGTTTGTGTTTGACTCGATGAACAGAGCCGGTTTTAAATGTGTGGTTTTATTTTTTGACACATTAGTTCCATTGGATTTTGGATCTGGTTTAGTTTGTTTTAATACACAGTTAAACAATCTGTTAACATTTAAATGGATACCAAACATGTGAGTATTTGTGAATGAAGAAGCGTGGGAAAGACCAGGGAGCGCCGCCATTTTGGATTAAAGATTTTCAAAAATTGTTCAAAAACTTTCTAAACTTTTATTAAAAAAAGAACCACAAAAAAGACAAAAATGATCAAAATATAATTAAAACATGAATAACTAATACTTTTTCAAACATTTTTTAGATTTTCAAAAACATTTTTCCAAACTTTTACATAATTTAAAAAAAAATCAAAACTTCAAAAAAATTATTCAAAACTGTCTCCCAAAAAGGAAATGATCATATTTGGATTACAGCGTCATCTCGGTCACAGCCTTTCCTGCTACACGTGGATACCAAACATGTCAGTATTTGTGAATGAATGAGCGCGGGAAACACCAGGGACAGACATGTTGGAGTCACTTCCTGGATAAATACGAAGACACTAAGACGTTCAGGAGGAAACTGGACATGAATCCCAACATCGACCACTTTGGGAAAAGTCCATGTTTTCGGCTGCAGTGACTTTAAAGTGATTAAAGGTTTCTGTTATATTTGTGCTTTGACTTCCAGGTTTTCACAAATGGATCGGCGGTGCTCATTTACCGAGACGGCTTCGAGTCGGCGTTGGCCAAAAACGTCTTCGTGGTGGCGCTGGCGCTGGTCATCAGCTACATCAACGGGACTCTGGTGCACACCTACCGGAAACACCAGGTCAGATATCACCTACCGGAAACACCAGGTCAGATATCACCTACAGGAAACACCAGGTCAGATATCACCTACCGGAAACACCAGGTCAGATATCACCCACAGGAAACACCAGGTCAGATATCACCTACCGGAAACACCAGGTCAGATATCACATACAGGAAACACCAGGTCAGATATCACCTACCGGAAACACCAGGTCAGATATCACCTACAGGAAACACCAGGTCAGATATCACCTACCGGAAACACCAGGTCAGATATCACATACAGGAAACACCAGGTCAGATATCACATACAGGAAACACCAGGTCAGATATCACATACAGGAAACACCAGGTCAGATATCACCTACAGGAAACACCAGGTCAGATATCACCTACAGGAAACACCAGGTCAGATATCACCTACAGGAAACACCAGGTCAGATATCACCTACAGGAAACACCAGGTCACATATCACCTACCGGAAACACCAGGTCAGATATCACCTACAGGAAACACCAGGTCAGATATCACCTACAGGAAACACCAGGTCAGATATCACCCACAGGAAACACCAGGTCAGATATCACCCACAGGAAACACCAGGTCAGATATCACCCACAGGAAACACCAGGTCAGATATCACACCTACAGGAAACACCAGGTCAGATATCACATACAGGAAACACCAGGTCAGATATCACCCACAGGAAACACCAGGTCAGATATCACCCACAGGAAACACCAGGTCAGATATCACACCTACAGGAAACACCAGGTCAGATATCACATACAGGAAACACCAGGTCAGATATCACATACAGGAAACACCAGGTCAGATATCACACCTACAGGAAACACCAGGTCAGATATCACATACAGGAAACACCAGGTCAGATATCACCTACCGGAAACACCAGGTCAGATATCACCTACAGGAAACACCAGGTCAGATATCACCTACCGGAAACACCAGGTCAGATATCACATACAGGAAACACCAGGTCAGATATCACATACAGGAAACACCAGGTCAGATATCACATACAGGAAACACCAGGTCAGATATCACCTACAGGAAACACCAGGTCAGATATCACCTACAGGAAACACCAGGTCAGATATCACCTACAGGAAACACCAGGTCAGATATCACCTACAGGAAACACCAGGTCACATATCACCTACCGGAAACACCAGGTCAGATATCACCTACAGGAAACACCAGGTCAGATATCACCTACAGGAAACACCAGGTCAGATATCACCCACAGGAAACACCAGGTCAGATATCACCCACAGGAAACACCAGGTCAGATATCACCCACAGGAAACACCAGGTCAGATATCACACCTACAGGAAACACCAGGTCAGATATCACATACAGGAAACACCAGGTCAGATATCACCCACAGGAAACACCAGGTCAGATATCACCCACAGGAAACACCAGGTCAGATATCACACCTACAGGAAACACCAGGTCAGATATCACCTACAGGAAACACCAGGTCAGATATCACACCTACAGGAAACACCAGGTCAGATATCACATACAGGAAACACCAGGTCAGATATCACCCACAGGAAACACCAGGTCAGATATCACCCACAGGAAACACCAGGTCAGATATCACACCTACAGGAAACACCAGGTCAGATATCACATACAGGAAACACCAGGTCAGATATCACATACAGGAAACACCAGGTCAGATATCACCCACAGGAAACACCAGGTCAGATATCACCTAACGGAAAAACACCAGGTCAGATATCACCTACAGGAAACACCAGGTCAGATATCACCTACAGGAAACACCAGGTCAGATATCACATACAGGAAACACCAGGTCAGATATCACACCTACAGGAAACACCAGGTCAGATATCACCCACAGGAAACACCAGGTCAGATATCACCCACAGGAAACACCAGGTCAGATATCACATACAGGAAACACCAGGTCAGATATCACCTACAGGAAACACCAGGTCAGATATCACCTAACGGAAAAACACCAGGTCAGATATCACCTACAGGAAACACCAGGTCACATATCACCTACAGGAAACACCTACAGGAAACACCTACAGGAAACACCTACAGGAAACACCTACAGGAAACACATCACCTACAGGAAACACCTACAGGAAACACCTACAGGAAACACCTACCGGCAACACCTACAGGAAACACCAGGTCAGATATCACATACCGGCAACACCGGTGATGTGTGTTTCCTGTAGGTGTTGCCGGTAGGTGTTTCCTGTAGGTGTTTCCTGTAGGTGTTTCCTGTAGGTGTTTCCTGTAGGTGTTTCCTGTAGGTGTTTCCTGTAGGTGTTTCCTGTAGGTGACGTCCATGTTGTTTCAGATCTTCTACTCTAACCCGCGCTACATCCTGTTCATCCACCTGGTCCTGAACGACTCGCTGCAGCTCTTCTTGTCGTCGCTCATGTTCGTGCTGAGCTTCTACGCTCGTGAGATGGTCTGCTGGCTCTGCGTCCTCCTGCTGTCGCTGAGCGTGCTGACCACGCACGCCACGCCCCTCACGCTGGCCGCCATGGCGGCGGAGTGCTACGTGTCCGTGTGCTTCCCGCTGCGCCACGCCCAGCTCTGCACCGTCCAGCGCACCTACGTCCAGATCGGGGGCATCTGGCTCCTCTGCTCCCTCGTCATCCTGCCGGACGTCTTCATCATGGCGGCCTCCAGACCCGTCGCGTTCTTCACGACCACCATGTACTGCGAGAGGACCGCGGTGTTCGGACACCCCGTGGTCGTGCTGAAGCGGGACGTCCAGTACAACATGTACCTGTCGGGCGTCTGGGTCGTCCTCGTCTACACGTACTGCCACATCTTCTTCGCGTCTCGAGCGTCCCACGCCAGGTCCAGGAAGGCGCAGAAGACCCTCCTGCTCCACGGCGTCCAGCTGTTCCTCTGCACGCTGTCCTACGTGGACCATCTGCTGCTCAGGTTCTTGGCGTCCTGGTTCCTGCGCTACATCGTGCACATCGCCTTCGCCGTGTACGTGCTCGTGATGATGCTCCCGCGCCTCATCAGCCCCATCCTGTACGGGCTGCGGGACAAGACCTTCAGGCAGCACCTCGTGAAGGACACGCTGCCCACCCTCGTCAGAGCAGACAGGAAGTAAACGTTATTAGGCACGCTGCCCACCCTCGTCAGAGCAGACAGGAAGTAAACGTTATATACATATATATACATATATATGTATATATATATATATATATATATATATATATATATATATATATATATATATATAATCGGAACAGTGGATCTAGACGGTCCGCTCTCAGGAAAAGTGACTTATCAACTCGAGTCACAGAGATTTAAATGTTTTATTTTCTTATGAACATTTGTAAAACGCTTCTGTTGATAAAGATGATTTAACTTGTGTTGTTTTAATTTATTTATTGTTTTTTCAGCCGTTGCAGCTGAAGAACTCGCCTGCAGGTTTGGGCCTGAATTCAGAAACAGGGAAGTTTTCTTTGACTTTATTTGATTTCATCGGTGAACATTATTATATGTTACATTATATTATTATATATTATTATTATATTACATTATTAACCCGTGATTGCTCTCGTGCTCGGACAGACTGAGGACGAGCTGCCTTTGGATTTAACAATAAAACTGTTTGTGTTTAAAGAATTGTCTTTTCCTTGTTCGTGTTATTGAACTGATGAAGGCGCTGGAATTATTGGAGTAAAATATAACTTATTTTAATTTCATGAAATAACCCAAATAATACTAAACGATACCGCGGGAAATACATGAAAACACTTGGAGTGAAACATTGAACATGTATAAACTCAATGACATAAAACTGCCGTGGATCCGCGTTTCCAGCAGAGGGCGCACTAACGGCGGATCTTTCTATTATTGGAGTCATTTATTTATGTGAGCTATTATTTACAGTGCGTTATTATATACAATATGTATTCACAAAACAAATTATAAAATAAATACATAAAATAATAGCTCAAAAGGAGTAGGCAATACAGTCCAAATAGAAAAGTGTGTATTTACTTAGTTTTATCGTTTTCTCTTATTTTGTATCATTGCTTATATTACCATTCTATTGATTTACTTATTGTTTAAATAGTCATAGTGTTTTATATACATACATATGAATATATATATACATGTTGGAGTTTGGATCAGTGAAAACAAAAGCAAAGCTGCTTTTGTTGAAGCCTCTGAGCTCCATGACCTGCTGTAGGAGCGACTAAAGTGCAGCTGCTGCCCCCTGGTGTCTGAAAACGTGCATAACAGGAACCATGACTAAGTGGTGCTGAGCAGAACTGGGTGATATTTACAAACATGAATATTTTTCTCATTAACGATGATGAAGTGATATTTATGCAAAACATCAGAAACACGTCACATGACTTTGCTGCTTAAAAAGAGAAAAGGGCAGATTATTATTTATTTTTTTCTTTTCGTTTTTTTATTTGTTATTTTCACCCAATATTACACAATGTCCTCCGATATTTTCCTATTGTTTCAAGTTTTGTTTCCCCACAGTTTTATCCCCAAATTCTCCCAGATGTTTTACCCGGGGCCCCTCTGTCTGTGTCTCCCCCCCGGGGCCCCTCTCCCTCTCTGTGTGCCTCTCTGTGTGCCTCTCTGTGTGCCTCTGGGCCCCTCAGTGAGGCTCTGTGTGTCCCCCCGGGGCCCCTCACTCTGTCCCGGGGCCCCTCTCCCTCTCTGTGTGCCTCTGGGCCCCTCAGTGAGGCTCTGTGTGTCCCCCCGGGGCCCCTCACTCTGTCCCGGGGCCCCTCTCCCTCTCTGTGTGCCTCTGGGCCCCTCAGTGAGGCCCCGCGCTGCAGGATGTGGTTTTGTCGTTGCCTGTGTCTCCATCACTTCCTCGCTGTCGTGTCTCCGTCTGAAGAGGAAGAGCTCGGCTCCGTGAGTCCAAACTCTCACACTTTTATTATTTATGAGTTTGAGTTTGAACTTAAATGACATGAATTATTATTATATTATTAATTATTTACTGCTTAAATTAAGCGACATCAACTTCTGTATTTATATAGTTTTTATCGTCCCCGGACAGATGCGTTTCCCCGTGTCCCCTGTGCTCTTGGGCAAGGCACTTCCCCACCTGCCTGTGTGTGAGCGTGTGGCTGAGTTTACATATATACATGTGTATATGTTACATATATGTTACATATATGATACATATATGATACTGAAGTGGAGACGTTATAGAAATGTGGCGGATTAAAAGTAACGAGTTCTCCAGCGAAATGCTGCCACCTGGTGTCTGGAGACGTGCATCACAGGACACGTTACTTAACCTCTTAACCCCCGCCGTAACCGAGCGTATTTCCCGCAGTTCGGTTCAAGCTTCAGGAGTGGAGTTTACCGCGTACCGCTGGGTTTCAGTGACGTCACAGCGTCCAAAGGCCAATATTATTATATGGAGGGAAAATGATTTAGTTTTTGAGGACATTTTCGGTCTTGTGCAGAGAGACCATGGACCCAGGGACTGATATTAATGATCATTTTTGTAATTTTGAAACCCACCAATTGCTGGGTTGCAGGTTCTAGAATGTGATGACGTCACCGGACCCAGCGGGGGGAGGAGCCAGTTGTTCCTCTTAACAACATCACACTTTCATAAGTCATAGCTACAAAGAACAATCATTAATATCAGTCACTGGGTCCAAGATCCTCCTGGACAAGACCGAACATTTCCTCAAAAACGACATACTTTTACCTCTATATAATATTATAACTTTAGAAACGCCTCATTTGAAAGCTAAGACCTGAACAGATCCAAACGGACCTTTTTCCTCCACATTTTTTGTTGATTTTGTTTGTGAGGTTTTTTTTTCAATTGCGTTTTTGACACTGTTTTCAAGAAGCTTTAGATTTGGGTAAAGCCGAACTGGAGATAATGCGCTCAGTTAAGGTGGGGGTTAAGAGGTTAAGACACGCTGAGCGGGAGGGGAGTTGTCACGATGCGTGGGGGGGGGGGGTCTGTCTGGGGCCTCTTCTACATGTTTTAGGATCAGAGACTGTGTTTGTATTTGCCTGGAGCTCTGAGCCGCGTTCACGTGACATCATCTGCATACTGATGATCAGAGGCTTCTGTTTCACACAAAGTCCCGTCTGTCCCCCCCCCCCCCCCCCCCCCCCCCAGCAGCAGCTGTTCACAGGCCGAGCACGAGAGGAGCTTCTATTTCCAGAGAAGTCAATAATACTCCAGTCGCTTTAGAGCAGTGCTTCCCAAAGTGGGGTCCGGGGCCCCTGGGGTGCTCAGAGACAGTACAGGGGGGCCCCCAATGCTGGTCTACAAAACAAGCTCATTGAACAAACATCTGTTTGAGAGGAAACACGTTTATTTGGATAAACTTTAGATCCGGATCAAGGCTCGATGTTGCTTTGTGTCATTTTAGCTTTACAATAGTTAAAAACTCCTTTGAATAGAGTCACTTAGTATGAATTGGGGGGGGGGGGAGGGGGGGGGGGGGAATGGCTGCTTTAGAGGATCTGTTCTTTACTCGAGTAGTATTTACTTATTACTTTTACTTCACTGCAGGAGAAATAATAAAACGTTCTTCTTTTCCAAAATAAAGACAGGACATTATTGATCCACTTTATTTATAAAAACATAACGTGCAGTAACTTTAACGATACTTTTTCAGTACTTATACTTGAGTAGACTAGAGGAGGCCGAGCGCTCGCGGGGACAGGAGAACAAACAAACGTCCACATCAGGAGCTCCTCAAACTCCAGGCGTTCCAGCTCGAGTCTTCATCAGTGACGTCACAGGAGCCCCATTTAAAACAGGGGTCACATGATCAAACACGTGACAAACCTACAACATGAGCAACGGAAACATCAACAATATTTATCAAAAAACTCGTGGAGACCTGGATCCAGAACCTGTGGAGGAGGTGCTGGACTTTGTTCCGCCCGTGTCCTGTGAAAGGGCAGCTGTGGCTGTGTTGCATGTCATGTTTCTCCAGGGGCTTCAGTTCGTTTTGAGTTCGTTAAACTGAACCCAGTCCGGACTGAAACGGTTTAAAGAAAGAAACGTCTTTAGATCCAAGTTCAGAGTTAGAGGAAGTTTCAGCTCAAAGAGATGATTGTTCTGTTTTCTGGTTCTAGACGACTCATGTTTTAGTATCGGTATCGAATAAAGTATCGGTATCGAATAAAGTATCGGTATCGAATAAAGTATCGGTATCGAATAAAGTATCGGTATCGAATAAAGTATCGGTATCGAATAAAGTATCGGTGAAACCTAATGCAGTCACTGATGATGACTGAATGACGTCATCATTATAATTTAACCCCTGATGTTTTTAACCCTGCCCGTGCTGGATGAGTCGTTATACTCCAGTGTTCCAGAATCATTCGTCCTGTAGATAAAACCATCAGATCAATGTTAACGTCAAACTTTGAACAAACATGGTTGACTGGGATTATGTTGAAGCCAAAGCTGAGGACTCACTTACTGAGTTGTAAAGGCAGACCTGAGAAGGAACCAGAGATCTTTGATGCTCAGCTGTGAACGGGCCTTAGACGTTCAGGTTCCCTCAGACTCCTGAGGAGCACAGACTCCAGAGTCTGTGCTCCTCAGGAGTCTGAGGAGCACAGACTCTGGAAACTATGTCAGGTGAGGTTGAAAGTGAAACTCATGTTGTGTTATATCGTCCACAGTTTGATGATCTTATGAATTGTTTGTTCAAAAGCCTGAAATGTTTTGGATCAGTGACGAGGACAAGATGGATGTTTAATTCTAATGTGTTTAAATCGGCTTCTTTTGTTTGTAAAGCCTGGATGAGACTCGTTTGTTCAAATACACTCAACACAAATATAAACGCAACACCTTTGTTTCTGCTCCAGGTTTCATGAGATGGACTTAAAGATCTAAACTTCATTCCAGATTCACAATATTACCATTTCTCTCAAACATTGTTCACAGATCAGTCCAAATGTGTGATAGTGAGCACTTCTGCTCTGCTGAGATAATCCATCCCACCTCACAGGTGTGCCACATCAAGATGCTGATCTGACATCATGATTAGTGCACAGGTGTACCTTATACTGCCCACAATAAAAGGCCACCCTGTGCAGTTTGTTGCTTTATTGGGGGTCTGGGGACTCAGAACCAGTCAGTATCTGGTGTGACCTCCATTTGCCTCATGCAGTGCAACACATCTTCTTCCATAGAGTTTATCAGATTGTGGAATGTTGATCCACTCCTCTTCAATGACTGCGAAGCTGCTGGATATTAGTGGGAACTGGTCCACGCTGTCGTATTCTGCTGCTGCCTGACCGGCGAATACGACAGCGTGGACCAGTTCCCACTAATATCCAGCAGCTTCGCAGTCATTGAAGAGGAGTGGATCAACATTCCACAATCTGATAAACTCTATGAAGAAGATGTGTTGCACTGCATGAGGCAGATGGAGGTCACACCAGATACTGACGGGTTCTGAGTCCCCAGACCCCCAATAAAGCAAAAAACTGCACATTTCAGGGTGGCCTTTTATTGTGGGCAGTATAAGGTACACCTGTGCACTAATCATGATGTCAGATCAGCATCTTGATGTGGCACACCTGTGAGGTGGGATGGATTATCTCAGCAGAGCAGAAGGTCTCACTATCACACATTTGGACTGATTTGTGAACAATGTTTGAGAGAAATGGTAATATTGTGTATCTGGAATGAGTTTTAGATCTTTGGGTCCATCTCATGAAACCTGGAGCAGAAACAAAAGGTGTTGCGTTTATATTTTTTTGTTGAGTGTAAGTTTATGTGTCGTATTTTGTGCCGACTGTCTGGCAGCCGGTGCTTTTGGGGCTGGGCCTACAGTGTTTATGCAAGACACAATAATAAAAACTATTCATTCATTCATATGATGGAACAGTACAGGTTTATTTCCTGTTAGGGCAACGTGAGGCTCAGGGGCCAGACCCGGCCCAGCAGAACAGAACCTCTGGCCCCAGATGAAGAAACATTATTATACAAATAAGACCTGTTAAAGTTTCTCTAAACACGCAGGAAATACTGTCGGCATGTTTTTATTTCCCGGCACAAACTCCCCCGTCTCTGCGGAGCTCCGGGACATTTAGACTTTTGTTACTGAGAAACACAAAAGGTCTAAAGCTCATTTGTTTTGTCCATTTTACACAATTATTTTCCCAATTTGTCAAATATCCAAATCTTTCCAAATGTTCAGAAACAATGTATTTGTATTTAAGGCTTTAAATAACTTTAATTTTGCATCAAATGTAGAATATTCTTTACCTAATGTTCCGTATTATAAAATGTGGCGACTTATTTCTATCTTTATGATGTTTGTGCCAGAACAGTCGCTCTCAGTCCCGGCTCTGAGTGGGTCACGCGCGCATTTACTTTATTTACTGATAAACAATATTCAATGTTATGGCTTTAACGAGTCCCGGAGCTTCCTGTGGGGCAGAGGGCTGAACGGCTCACACACGGGGACAGTTGGTCTCTGTCCCTCAGCTGCTGCGGGTGCGCGTGTGTGTGTGTGGGGGGGGGGGGGGAGGGGCGCTGCACCTGCCCGGGCTCGCAGCGCCGATCCCCGGGCGTCGCGTGCGGCGGTGTGTGCTGTTGAAACACACGCGCGTCACTACAGGGTATTTACATCTGACCACAAACAAACCGCCTCCAGCCCAGAGGTCCCGGGGAGAGAGGACGGGGAGGACAGGGAGGACACGGAGGACAGGGAGGACAGGGAGGACACGGAGGACACGGAGGACACGGAGGACAGGGAGGACACGGAGGACAGGGAGGACGGAGGGAGCGGGACACCGACACTCTAGAGCCGCTACAAAGGCGCGCGTAAAGGCGCCGCGTTTCGGGCTGAATCCTCCGCCGCTCACTGCGTTTCTCTCTGGGATTAAACAGAACCCGCGTCCTGCGCTGGAGCCGCGCGGAGGACCGTCCCAAACACGAGGCAAAGCGGGACAAACCTTTAAGCCTTTGTGGGACACGGAGGCACCGACTTGAATAAGGTAAAAAAAACATAATTTACATTTTACATAATTTAGTCGCGGTTTTCGAGCCAAAACATGGCAGCTAAATATCCCCGGAGAGAGGCACGCGCTGCTGTGCGCACGGAGCGCGTGCGTCGTGTGTTTTAAGGCTAATAATTGTCTGAATGTAAACAGTGGGGCATTAAAGAGGCGATAGGAACCTAAACGGACGCGCGGTACGATCCAAAAACGGGGCGCGCGTTGGCTCCCGCCGCGTGCCCGGGGGTCCGCACCGGCCCGTGCTCCCGCGGTGACGCCTGGACCTCGGTTTAAACGTGAACTCGTCTGTTTTCATCCTTTGAGCCGCGCGCAGTCCGCGCTGCCGCATCACAACGCGCTGCCGCTGCTGCGTCAGGGCTGTGGCTGCGCGCTGACGGAGCTGCGCGCCGCGTTCCCATTGGCTGAGCGCGTGCCTACGGGGCTACCGGGTGGACCGTCGCATGTTCGCGGTGCAGGGGATGTCTGCTCCACGTCTGGACGTAATGGACTCAGTTTTTAAAATAAACAGCGAGTTTAAAGCGCCATTTTTATTCAAGAAGGCTGTTTTGCGCCCAGGGGCCATTTCCCAGCTTTGGGGGCCTCTCCAGGACCCCAGGACGGGTTCTTCTGTGGCTTGATCACCCCTGTGTAATCTACACACTTGGACGTGTCCCTTTTTGCAGGGATTTCTGGGAAGAAGAAGGAGGCCGCGGAGCGCAGGGCTTTGGAGCAGAAGCCACAGCCGCAGCCACAGAGTCAAGGTAAGAATCCGGGCTTTAACAGCGGCCTGCGCGGCTCTACTCGCTCTCAGGGGCCCCCGGGGGTCCCCTGGCCCTTCGTCAGACACCGATGTCCCGGTTTTCAGGTGGATTGAACCCGCTCTGGGCCGCAGCGGAGCAGGGTGGGTCCCGGAGCCCGTGCGTCACGGCGGAACATGGAGGATCGACAGGGGGAGCCATTCTGCGCTTCTGCGGCCCAGCGCTGCGTTACAGGCGGGGGACTGCGGGAGGGACGGGGGGAGGACAGAGGGAGGACCGGGGGAGGACAGGGGACACGGAGACCCGCTGTGGCATCGCCGGGGGCCGCTCAGGAGGGACTCCAGTGCGTGCGTCCTGGGACAGTCTCCTGCGGGCACAGACAGAGGACAGGCTTTAATGGGGACAGTGGGGGACAGTGGGGAAAGTGGGGACAGTGGGGGACAGTGGGGACAGTGGGGGACATTTGCACAAAGGCCTGTTCGTGTGTTTAATATCACGGGCTCATAAAGGGCCACGCACACGAGCTCAGGCCGACACAAAACATCCAAGATGGCTCCTGACGCAGGTGAACACTTCCTGCTTCTGTCCAAACAACTCTCACTGTAAACCACATCAGCTGCAGGGGCCCCACGCGGTCTCCGGGGGCCCCTTTAGCACGTGACCAACAAGTGTCCCTGACAAACAGAGCCGGGTTTAAATGTAGGGGCCCGTTTTGTGACATAGAGGATTTTAGTTTTGGGAATAAACTAGTTTTTAGTGGAAAGAGTTTTGTAACTCACAGCTCACAGATACAGCAGGAGGTGAATCTGCGAAACGCTCGTGCTCAGTCCCAGGCTGGACAGTGTGGGGGCTGGACAGTGTGGGGGCTGAAGGAGCTGCTGAAGTGGAGATGCTGCGTCATAATGTGCGGAGAATGCATTTGGAGAAACTGGATTTAAACCAAATGAATCTTAGAGAAACGTGATGTTGTAAAGGCTCATGTGAAGATGAGGCTTTTCCTTCTCAGGGTGAAAGGTCATTTAACCGGGAAAGAGTTGGAGAAAATAAGAACATCCCAAACGTGGCTCTGGGTCATAGTTTTACTGCAGTGTCCAGACTTGTATCTTCCCTTTGGTCGTTTATAACCTGTTTTATAACCTGTTTATAACCTTTTATAAACGGATACAAACTGATATAAGTCGTGCGTAAACAGCGCCGGGGCCGCTCTGTGTTTCTGCAGGGCGGCCCCGGGGAGGCGAACAGCGCCCTCTGCAGGGCGCACAGGGCGGTGCTTTTACGCACAGTCACTGGAACCACAGGCTGCGCTTTGGGGAAAAGGTTCAGAGATTCCGAGTTTTGTTTAAGAGGGAAATGGACCTGTTTAACCTCTTAACCCCCGCCTCCACCGAGCGCGTTTTAATCTAAAGGCTTCTCGACTGGAGCTCACAGCCTCTGGGCCAGAGTAACGCCTGATTTGAAAGCTAAGACCTGCAAAACTGAGTGAAGATTTTGTTCACTACTTTTTTGTTGTATTTCTGTCACTTTCTCTGTTTGTTTTTTCCTCGTCACGTTATTGTCACAACTTTGACGCGTCTTTCAAGGAGCTTTTAGATTTGGGTAAAGCCGAACTGGAGAAAACGTGCTCGGTTAGTGTTTTTTTTTTTTCAGAGGGATTTTTAAATCTCTACTTCCTGGTTCGTTGTATCATTAAAGCTAAATGTTGTGATCGAATTGAATATAAGCCGGTATGATTATTCTTTAATGCTGTTTTTATATGAGCTGTAATGACTAGACTGTCCACCAGGGGGTCAGCTGGGTAACCACGCCCCTGTAGTTATCATGGCTGGGGTTTACAGGAGCTGCACAGCGTGTGTCTGTTCTACATTTGGGGTCAATCAGAGTTCAGGGAGGAGCTTACAGGAGAGGGGCGTGTCCAGAAAAACATCCTCCACATGAGGGGCGTCCAAACGTACTGAGGCGTACACGGGGTGAAGGGAAGTCTAAACGTAAGGGGTTCAGGTTTTGCCAAAAGGGGGCGCTATGAAGAATGGATTAGGCTCTGACAAATGAAGGAATGCACCGGAGGACTTCGACTGGACCGTTGAGTTTCTTCTGATATCTATTGGATTAAACACATATTTTTCCACTAAACTAACTAGAACTAACCGAGATCCAAATCCCCGTGAGAGTCCGTGTGACTATACGTGTATTTACACCTGGCTCTGTCCAAGCAGAAAAACGGCTGATTTTTCTATAAAAACATGAAATGGCACTTTTTCCTTCATATTCAGGTCAGTCTCTACAGCACAAGTTTTCATATCGACGTCTCTACATTTAAAAGGTTCTTTTTCTCCTGCAGCGTCTGAGGAACAATTGTGCTGAACGATTCAGCCATGAAGAATATGGGGAAAGTCATTCAATGTAGAGATCAAACTTCTGTTGTAGAGACATAAATATGAGACTTTTAAATAAATGACTTTTAAATCTAAATGTTCAGAGCCAGGTTTAAATGTGTGGTTTTATTCTGTGACATTTTAGTAACAAAGATTTGCTCAGAGCGAGTTTGGACCTTGTTTAGTTTGTGAATAAACCAGATAGTGAAAAATAAATCAAATGTTTTAGGTTCAAAGCTGAATAAATCTGTCAGGAATGAGATATTAAAGCTTCCAAATGTAAAGTGTGGAGTCTGCAGGAGCTAAAGTCAGGACTCCTGGCCACCCCACTGGCCACCCCACTGGCCAGTGTTAATTGTAGTACTGTAGTATCAGTTATGAATATTTTCAGCCCAAATTCACAGCCAGCCAGGCAAGCCGCTCTTTTCTACAGGCCAGTTTACTACAACAGTAAATACAATTGTGAAATTATGGCTGATAGTTTTGGTTTGCCACCCCTATGAACATTTCTGGAGGCGCCACTGGCTAAAGTGCAGGTGTTGTTTTCGCTACTGTCCTGCTGCTGAAGCAGTGCGCCCCCTGCTGGCCGCTCGCCCTCACTGCGCCCTGTAGTTTTAGGCAGAAGCTGCGCGATAAGAGCAAAACATTTACTCATTATTTTACAATCGTGAGTAAAAATCCAAAGCAGTTTTTCGTCTTTCATGGAATTGCGTCAAAACAAGACAAAGTGGACCTGGAGGATTAGGATTAAAACTGGACATTAGCTCCTGGTCTTTCCCACATGTCTTCATTCACTGTCATCCAAATATGGGCATTTCCTGTGTGGGAGCCAGAGCGGCTAAAGAAGGGAGGAATAAACACGGGGACTAAACTTGAACATCTGACCTTCAGCGGCTCCAGAGACTCACTTTACAGACTGGACGCTTTATTGAGCTCTGAACCCAAAAAACCAAGACTTAACTAATATGTTCTAGAGTTAAAGAGCGTAAAAGTAGGAAGTGCCTTGTGATGGGCTGAGTTTGCAACAGCGTTGGCGTGGGCAGAGGAATGTGC
>CM038350.1:1337914-1387914 GCA_021464625.1 Proterorhinus semilunaris | reverse complement strand
AACACCTACTCTCTAAACATCTACTCTCTAAACATCTACTCTCGAAACATCTACTCTCTCCAAACATCTACTCTCTCCAAACATCTACTCTCTCCAAACATCTACTCTCGAAACATCTACTCTCACGAAACATCTACTCTCGAAACATCTACTCTCTCCAAACATCTACTCTCGAAACATCTACTCTCACGAAACATCTACTCTCACGAAACATCTACTCTCACGAAACATCTACTCTCACTAAACATCTACTCTCGAAACATCTACTCTCGAAACATCTACTCTCGAAACATCTACTCTCGAAACATCTACTCTCGAAACATCTACTCTCTCTAAACATCTACTCTCGAAACATCTACTCTCTCCAAACATCTACTCTCTCCAAACATCTACTCTCGAAACATCTACTCTCGAAACATCTACTCTCACGAAACATCTACTCTCGAAACATCTACTCTCTCCAAACATCTACTCTCGAAACATCTACTCTCACGAAACATCTACTCTCACGAAACATCTACTCTCGAAACATCTACTCTCGAAACATCTACTCTCGAAACATCTACTCTCGAAACATCTACTCTCGAAACATCTACTCTCGAAACATCTACTCTCGAAACATCTACTCTCGAAACATCTACTCTCGAAACATCTACTCTCTCCAAACATCTACTCTCGAAACATCTACTCTCACGAAACATCTACTCTCACGAAACATCTACTCTCTCGAAACATCTACTCTCGAAACATCTACTCTCGAAACATCTACTCTCGAAACATCTACTCTCGACAAACATCTACTCTCCAAACATCTACTCTCGGTTTCCGCTATAGTTTCCTCCTTAACGTGTTAAATCGCTCCCTGGTCTTTCCCACGACATGTTTGGTATCCACGTGTAGCAGGAAAGGCTGTGTCCGAGATGTAATCCAAACATGGTCATGTTTAAATCGTGTTTCTCCTGCAGTTCCGTAAGTTCATGGAGATGGTGAACGCGAGGCCCGAGTACCGCGAGCGGAAGAAGGACGACTTCGAGGAGAGCTACGCCAACGACCTGGGCGACCAGAACCTTCACACGCTGTACGACGGCGTGACGGGGAAACCCAAGCTCTTCAGCCGCCCCGTCCTGGAGGTCTACCTGAAGCACAGCCAGGGCGACCGGCGGGTCATGGAGAGGCTGTGCACGCGCCTCACGCACCTCTTCTGCATCGGCCTCATCGCCCTCATGGGCTACGCCGCCGTCGTCGGGGACGACGAGGAGGGGCTGAGCGAGGAGTGGGCCGAGAAGATGCAGCACGTGCAGGACAAGATGCAGGAGGCTCTGCGCCTCTGCCACTGAAGGACCGCCCCCGGGGCGGGGCCGGGACAAGGGGGCGGGGCTGAGCCCCCGGGGGCGGGGCTCCGCACCCTCGTTTAACCAAATGTTACGGGACTTTGTTTTAGCTCTTCTCTCTTCGTTATGAACGAGTCGCTCCACGAGAACTTCAGGCTGAGTTCCCATGATGCTCTTGGGCAAATCTGAAGGCTCATGTTTGCCTCGTTACCGTGGAAATATCAGTTATAAGACGTTTCCATGGTTACAGAGCAACACATGACTCCACTGATCTGTTTCTAACGCCGTCATTATTTTGAGAGTAAATTATACAAATAATGATTTTACATTTCCAGTGACCTTTGACCCCGCAGAAGTGGGCGGGGCTGAATACGGCGAATACTTTGACCTAATCCAGTCCATATTTTGCTTTTGTGTTTCCATAGTAAGCCAGAATACAAAATCGGATGAATATTATTTCTGAATAACTCGACGCCGTTATCAAAAATCAAACAGAAAAGTGCAGCTCGTATTAAATGTCGGAGCTCATTTTGGTTTCTCTCAGGTCTCGTGGAGCGACTTCAGTGTTTTCTCGCCGACGCCGACGCTCGCCGCGTTTCCACAAACTCATCATCTGGTTCCTCCACGAACTCCAGAGTCTGAAGGTCCAACCTCAGAATGAAACCCTTTAACGAGGATTTACTGTAACGTGATGTTCGATCTGCCCGGAGGGATCGTGGATCTCATCGCTACTCGCCAGTAATCAAAACGTCTCCTTGTGTTTGGGTTCTAAGTCGTTTGTTTGTTTGTTTGTTTGTTTGTTTGTTTGTTTACGCTCTGTTTGACCTCTGACCTCCTCACTCAGCCCTGAGCGCTGCAGCGTCTCGCCTTCCTCTCTGCTGTGATGCGTTCAGGTTCCGTGGGAAATCAGGGTCGGCTCTTAAAGCGACGGTTTGTGTGAACGCAGACGAGCGGCCGACTGTGCCTCAGCGCCCCCTATGGGTCACTCTTTCCTTTTGTACGGAACGTCTTCTTCTCTCATTCGCATAAATCGCTCTTTTGTTTTATATTTGTCGACTTTAATCACTCCTATAAATGCATATTGTGTATATACGACGCAAATAAATCTATGGATCTGAAGCTCCTGAGTCTGAGTCTGTGTCACGGCAGCTTTGTCCAGCAGGGGGCGCACTGTTATGAATGAGCTGCTTGTTTTCACTTAATGCCATGAAGAAGAGTTTTATGCGACGCACGTGAAGGAAAAGTATCTTCGCCACAGAAGCTGCAGCTCAGGGCGACGGTTTGAACCCCGGCGCCTGAAGGTGCCCGCTGCCGCCGTGCCCTTGGGCAAGACACCTCAGCCACCTGGCCTCCGGTGTGTGTGTGTGTGTGTGTGTGTGTGTGTGTGTGTGTGTGTACGCCTCCAGCATCAGAGCTCCTCCCCCTGCAGGCTACGCTAACAGACACGTCAACCAGGGGTTCCACAAAGGCCTATGTTAACCTCTTAGCCCCCGCCTTAACCGAGGGCATTTCCTCCGGCTTTACCCAAATCGAAAAGCTTCTCGACTGGAGAGCAACAGCCTCATTTGAAAGCTAAGACCCACAAAAGTGATTGATTTTGTCACGTTGTCGCTGCTGCATTTTTGTTGCTATTTTGATGCTTTTCTCCGAAGCGTTTAGATTTGGGTAAAGCTCGGTTAAGGGGAGAACATTGAGGCCAGACTCTTCCAGAATGGGTTAGTCCACCTCTGACGTCAACGTTTATGCAAAAACATCTGTGTCCATCTTCCTAAATGCGCATTAAGGCTTTTTTTAAACTAGAAAACTAAAAGACTCCTCAAACAAGCGGAAACACGTTCTAAGTGGATGAAGAGTGTTTATGTGATATCTGGTGTTTCCATCGGTCCTACAGATGTGAAACTTCAAAATGTTTATTAAACTCCAGTGATGAACACGTGCTCATTTAACGGTAACACAAGAACCACGTGACAAACAAACGTGACGACGGTGAAACAGAAGAATAAACGTCATTTATCTCTGTGGACACGAGAGGGCGCCAGAGGACACGCTCGCAGCGCTGTCAAAGTCACCCTTTTAACCTCTTAACCTCCACCTGAACTGAGCGCTTTTTCTCCAGTTTGGCTTTACCCAAATCTAAAAGCAAAATAGCGACAAAAGTGAGACAAAAACGAGGATGAAAACGGAATAAAAACCAAACAAATAAAACAAAGTGACAAAATGGCAAAAAAGGGATGAAAAATGTGTGAAGAAAACGCAACAACAAGCGAAAAGATCCTCTTAGATGATTTTGAAGGTCTTAGCTTTCAAATGAGGCCTATAGGCGGTAACCTTTTAGATTTGGGTAAAGCTGATGCAGAGATCAGAGAGAACATGCACTTGGTTAAGGTAAGGGTTCAGAGGTCAAAGGTTAATATGGGGCGGTTAGCACAGCGGTTAGCGCTTGTGCTTCACAGCTAGAAGGTCCCAGGTTCGATTCCCACCTGGACGGGGCCTTTCTGTGTGGAGTTTGCATGTTCTCCCCGTGTCTGCGTAGGTTTCCTCCGGGTACTCCGGTTTCCCCTACCACCAAAAACATGTACAATAGGCCAGGATGAATGTTGTGTGTGAATGTATGGTGTAGTCGCGACGCGCTTCTGTCAGTCTCCCCCAGGGGAACCTGAAGCTACTCACGTAGTTTACACCACCGAGTGAGGAGTGAATGTAAAAGCGCTTTGTGGCCATGTCTGTGAAATGCGCTTTATAAATAAAGATCTTCTTCTACTAATATCACCGGGATCAAACCCAAGACCTTCTCATTATGAAGCACCGGCTCTAACCCCTGCGCCACATTTACTCAAGTACTGGAGTAACTTTATCATCCTTTTACTTCTACTTGAGTAATATTGTAATGAAGTATCTTTACTTTTACTTGACCCAAAATATCTGTAGTTTGTGTTTTGCCCTTTTTCTTCAGAAATATATACAACACATTTCTTGGAAATATTGAGATGTTCACATTGTACATGTTTTGTTTCTCACTTGAGTAAAACATAATCGTTACTTTAAATATTTAATCGTTAAAAGCTTCACGTTGATCAAATATTAAACATCTCCTTCTGTAGAATTATTTAGTTTTTCTGTAAAATTCACAAAATTTCCAGGATTTCAAACAATTTATGACGTCACTAAAAATAAATCAGACTTTTCCGCAACAACACTCTCAGTATAGGCTTACTTAAGTACTTTACTTTCACTAGAGTAATTGTAGAGTCACTACTTTTGACTTGTACTTGAGTAAAATGATTTCGAAGTAACGTTACTCTTACTTGGGTAAATGTTTTGGCGACTCACGTCTGCAGGAGGCTTTAGACAGTAAAAGTATAAGTCCTCCTCTCCCTCCTCCTCCTCCTCCTTCTCCTCCCCCTCCTCCTTCCCCTCCTCTCCCTCCTCCACCTCCTCCTCCCCCTCCTCCTCCCCCTCCCCCCCCCTCCTCCTCTGACCCTGGCCCCACGTGTCTATCCGGGCCCGGGGTTAATCCGCGGTGGAATGACCCGGATGCCCCGGACCCGCGGAACAGGTCCGTCCGCGCGCGCGTGGGAAACTGGAGATAACGCGCGCGCCTCTTCCTCATCGATCAATCAGCTGCTGCACGCGCACGAGGCCTCACCCCGCGTGCCCGTGGGCTGTGCACGCGCCCTATTGAAGAATCGGATTTGTGTTTATCCGCCCAAAGGGTTTGTGCTCAGAAAGAGAAAATAAACCCCATAAAGAGAAGCGTCTCTCCTGTTGGGCAGATTCTCACAACGACTGAATGAGGATCAATTATCGATTCTTTACCAATATTTAACATCGTCAAACGTGAAGAGTCCGAGTCATTTGGGCACGTGCGGTCCTGGTCCTCACCGTCACACGTGTAAGAATTGTTTTCTGGCCTCGTGTGTCTGGGACAGCTCCTCTGGTGCGCAGTACGACGGGGTTGTCTCGCGCTTCGGCACGAGCGCACAGATCAAATGAAATCTAATGACCTCGCCCCGAAGCCTGGATTTGTCCAAGAATGAACCTTTAGCCCGGGAAATACCCCGTGCCTCCGCGCGCACGGGGCTGGGCTGCGTCAGAGATGGAGCTCAGTGTCAGGACATCCTAAATAAAATGATAAATGAAATAAGAGCAGCTCTTACCTCACAGCGGCTCCGGCTCCGGAGAGCACGCGCGAAAACACCACACTGGGAAATAATCCGGTTCCAGCTCGAGTCCTTTTGGAGACGTCGCTTCTTCTCGTTGCGCAGAAAACAGCGACTGGATGTGCGCGCGCTCTGCCCGTGAGTGCGCGCGCGCGTCCGCCTCTGCTGCGGACCCGCGTGCGCGTTTAGACCTGACTTTGTTTCCGCAGTTTGGTTTTAAACTGATCTAAGCTTCTTCCTGGTGTTGATCACGTTTCTGTGGCATAAAAAAAAACTACAAACAAGGAAGAAGCTCAGATGAGTTGTGTAGGTCTTAGCTTTCAAATGAGGCGTTACACTGCAAACTCTCCAGTCCAGAAGCTTTTAGATTTGGGTAAATGTGCTTGGTTTAAGAGGCTGTTCTGACGCATTGACGCATTTCTCATTCCTAAAGACCTGGACACTGATGGTTCTTCTGGCATTGATGACTCCGCGGGTTATTGATGAATGGAGCTGTGAGATTTGGATATTTGAAATTAAATTTGACAATTAGAGTTAAAAGAAATGCGTAAAATGGGAAAGAAATGAAGCGAAAGGCGCGCGGAGACTTTTTTGACGCGCCGCAGATCTCCTTTAACGTGTGCGCGCGCTGTCCGTTCGTCCATCCTTAACGCGCGCGCATCTGTCTCCCAGCCCTCTCCCCCTCCTCCTCCCCCTCCTCACCCTCCTCACACGCACATCGCGCCTCTCCCTCGGCGTCCGCACATCCCCAGGTCCGTGCGCCCCCGCGGAGAACCGGAGCCGCCCGCGCGTAAAACACCGCGTCTGCCGCTGATTCAGGTAAAAAAAAAAAACGCTCTCCCTCGCGGCTTTATTCCGCTCCTCTGTCTCTCGCTGCCGCTGTTCTGGGGGGGTTGTCGCGCGCGGGGGGAAAGGTGAACAGGCGCAGTGCAGCTGGAGCTTCGCTGACGCTCCGCGTTTCGTAAATATTAAATAATGAATCGAGACGCGGCGCTGCGCAAAGATCACCGCCCCGTGCGCGCGTGTCGCATCCAAACGGCGCACGGCGGATCCTCCGGACCGCGGCGGCTGTTACGCGTAAATGAAGCAGGGACAGGGACACATGTAGGTCTGTGCGGAGCGGGGAGGGTCTGGGCACGTGTCTGAAGTCAGTGCGTCATCCCGCGCGCGCAGATAAGGCACAAACACCCAGGCGGAGGAGGAGAGTCGTGACTGCGCCTTTTCACCCAGAGTTCCTCACGAGCGGGTCTGGGTTAGTCCAGTCTGGTTTAGTCCCGTCTGGGTTAGTCCAGTCTGGGTTAGTCCAGTCTGGGTTAGTCCAGTCTGGGTTAGTCCAGTCTGGTTTAGTCCAGTCTGGGTTAGTCCAGTCTGGTTTAGTCCAGTCTGGGTTAGTCCAGTCTGGTTTAGTCCAGTCTGGGTTAGTCCCGTCTGGGTTAGTCCAGTCTGGGTTAGTCCAGTCTGGTTTAGTCCAGTCTGGGTTAGTCCAGTCTGGTTGAGTCCAGGCCGGAGCTGCTTCATCCTGGGCAGTTATACGTGTGTTTAACTTCTGAGTTTCATCAAAGCCGCTCTGAGGTCTTCAGGGGAGGCGCTGTTCAGGTTCTGGTCCAGCTCAGTCTCTTCTTAACATGTTTAATGTTTCCACGGACATTTTCTCACCGAGACGTCTCCACTTTAGTCTCTGAGACTCAACGACATGTGGATGAAAAAAATAATCTAGTTTCAACCTGATTCACACAACAACAAAACAAAGGCTAAATTACAATTTTCCCAGATTTTTTCACTAATAAACAGTTTTTTTTAAACTAAACAAGTACCAAAGCCTTTAACCTGTGCATTAGAGTTTATCACGGATTAAAGCGTTTAACCTGTTCCTCGCCGTCACTGATGCAGATCCACACCTCCAAGAGCTTAAAGCGACAGTGTGGAACTTTGTGGCCCCTCCGGTCTGACCTGCTCTCTCACATGTGCGGCCTGTAGTGACATCTCCATGGAAACGCTTGTGTTCTATTCTGATGATGCACATTTACAGTCGCTATACTTTTACTCTCAAATAACAAAGCCCACTATTTTACTTCTACTCACAGTCAGTGAGTCACTCACAGTTTCTCTGAGAGGAAACCCGGCCGTGACAAAAGAACTGTTGGACTTTTGTCCTCTCGAGCTCTTTGTGAGGAACTCTTTGATCTTCATTCCCTCGGTGTGTTTGAGTTCGGCCTCAGACACAAAGTCACCGTGACCTCAGGCCCAGAGTCTCCGTCTGTGGAACCGACAGGAAAACACGAGTTTCTGTAAAGATGATCAAAGAAAACGAGGAGGAACGGGAAGAAAGTTGGAAATGGTGCAGACGTTAACATGGTGGCCGGTTCTAACAGCGCCCTCTGGTGGCAGGTTCTAACAGCGCCCTCTGGTGGCCGGTTCTAACAGCGCCCTCTGGTGGCAGGTTCTAACAGCGCCCTCTGGTGGCCGGTTCTAACAGCGCCCTCTGGTGGCAGGTTCTAACAGTGCCCTCTGGTGGCAGGTTCTAACAGCGCCCTCTGGTGGCCGGTTCTAACAGTGCCCTCTGGTGGCCGGTTCTAACAGTGCCCTCTGGTGGCCGGTTCTAACAGTGCCCTCTGGTGGCCGGTTCTAACAGTGCCCTCTGGTGGCAGGTTCTAACAGTGCCCTCTGGTGGCCGGTTCTAACAGCGCCCTCTGGTGGCAGGTTCTAACAGCGCCCTCTGGTGGCCGGTTCTAACAGCGCCCTCTGGTGGCAGGTTCTAACAGCGCCCTCTGGTGGCAGGTTCTAACAGCGCCCTCTGGTGGCAGGTTCTAACAGCGCCCTCTGGTGGCAGGTTCTAACAGCGCCCTCTGGTGGCAGGTTCTAACAGCGCCCTCTGGTGGCAGGTTCTAACAGCGCCCTCTGGTGGCAGGTTCTAACAGCTCCCTCTGGTGGCAGGTTCTAACAGCGCCCTCTGGTGGCAGGCTCTAACAGCTCCCTCTGGTGGCAGGTGCAGACATTAACATGGTGGCCGGTTCTAACAGCGCCCTCTTCTGGCAGGATGAGTGCGTCGCTGGAGCGGCTGGTGGCCCAGAAGAAGGAGGCGATCGAGGCTCTGATGGAAACGCTGGAGCGCGGGGCGGAGGTCTTGGCCAGCGCCGTGGGGGAGCTGCTGCCGCTGTGCGAGGCCGCGGCGCCGCTGCTGCGTCTCGCTCTGGGTAAGAGGGCGGGCAACGCGAGGCCCCAGGGCCAACCAGGGACATGAAGTCCAAACATTCACATTTGTTACAACGGTTTCGGAACAATCCACTTGTTTAGACTTTTCTTTCTGTGTGAGTTTGTTCTCCCCGTGTCTGCGTAGGTTTCCCCAACTGCTAAAAACATGTACAATGGGGGAATCCTCCGGCCTGGCTCCACATCTGGAGATGGGTCCCCGAGCGCCGGCCTACGCTGCCCACGGCTCCATACGGGTCGAGGGTGCAGAACGAATTAAAGCTTTAAAGCAGTGCTAAGTAACTCATGCCCCTAGAGGCCGTAAGCACCACTGCAGCTGTTGTACATGTTGTGTTTTTACTCATTAATCGTCCGTGAGAGTAAATCCTACGACAGAAAAGACAAAGGGACAGACGGACGTTGTTCATCCAGTTACACAATGGAGATCTTTATTTTCACTCAAACTTGGCTGTAAATACTGTTTAAGCGGCGCTAGCCCGCAGTTAGCTTAGCCGTTAGCCTGTTAGCTTCTTCTTCGTGATTCCATTAGTGTGTATTGGTGACTCTGACCCAGGAAAGTTGCAATTGTGGTTTTCTGGCCAGAGACCCCCCCCCCCAATCATCCCATTAACACTTGTATTACCCCCAGAGGGACGACGGGAAGGATTTATTAAGGTAAACAAGTTACTTAGTTCTGCTTCCATCCATTTTCTTCCACTTGTCCGTTGCCGGGTCGTGGGGGCAGATGTTGGAGCTGCACCAGCCCCTATAGCGCCCCCTGCAGGTGGTGGGTCCACAGAAGGACGGCCTCATGGTTCTAACCGGGCCTGTTGGTCTCTCATAAGGGGCTTCTGAACCGCTCTTTGTCTGACCCGTCACCCAGGACCTGTTTGCCCTGGGAGACCCTACCAGGGGCACGAAGCCCCCGACCACAGAGCTCCAGGACCATTCAGGTCAGGTGGGGGCTCCAGGAGGGGCAATACTGCTTTAAACAAACTAAAAAAACCTCCTCAAAGACGAAACTAGAATATTAAAAACTCCAGTGCTCGATGTTACAAAGTCGTTCTTCATCCAAAGCAGAAGAGGCGGGAGCGGCTCTTTTAAACCCCGTGTTCTTCTCGCCTCAGACAACGTCCACAGTAAGGAGGTGTTCTTCGTGAAGGAGCAGTTCGTGACGGTGAGGAAGCGCCTGGACCTCCTGTCGTCGCAGCTGCAGGACATCGACGCCGAGCTGCAGAAGGCCCGGCTGGACTCGCACTACTTCTCTGTGGAGGAGAACATCCGCAGCCAGTTCCGGAAGTACATGGACATCCTGGAGGCCAAGCCGCAGTTCCGAGACGTGAAGACCCGGCTGTTCCTCGAGCACTTCTCCCGGAGCGGAGGAGACAAGAACCTGCACGTGCTCCACAGCTCGCTCATGGGCACCAGCATGTTCGGGGAGTCGGTGCTGGAGGTGGTGGACAGGTGAGAACATCTGCACGGCTTCGAGGACAGGGTTAACCTCTTAACCCCCACCTGAACCGAGCGCATGTTCTCCAGTTTGGCTTTACCCAAATCTAAAGCGACAAAAAACGAGGATGAAAACCGACAAAAGAGAAGAACATGAAAGGAAACGGTAAAACTGAGATGAAATAGAATGTGAAAAACGAGAAAACAACGCGAGGAAAAAACTCAGTTTAGATCAGTGTTGTAGGTCTTAGCTTTCAAATGAGGACCCATGGGCTGTAAACTCCACCAGCTTTTAGATTTGGGTAAAGCCGAACTGGAGAACATCTACTCGGTTAAGGTGGGGGGTCTTAGTTTTAACTAACTAACTCTGTTTCTCAAACAGATGTGAACGAACAAAGACCAGTTTATTTTATTTAATCAGGACAATGAGATAATTACCGCCTGTGGTCCTGCAACTTTAAAATCACAAAAGACCGTTAATTAATACAATATAAAAAGGCAGTTTACAAAATGTGTGTATAATGTTATAAAGTGCAGAAAATATATGTAGTGCAACAGTTGTTTTCTTTTTGGAAATTTCTTTCAAAAACTGTTTCTCTCCCATAGAGGTGTTTAGGCTCCATGTTTACAACAAGGAGAGCTCCAGGCCGCTGTGTTGATAAAGGTCTCTCATTACAAACAACTTTAAAAGGGCAAAAAGTATAAATAATTAAAATGAAAAAAGAGACAGAGCAGCTGCAGCAGCTGAGGGGGTCTCAGTCGCTCCTACAGTCTCCTCTGAAGGACCTCAGTCTCCTCAGAAGGACCTCAGTCTCCTCTGAAGGACCTCAGTCTCCTCAGAAGGACCTCAGTCTCCTCTGAAGGACCTCAGTCTCCTCTGAAGGACCTCAGTCTCCTCAGAAGGCGGAGGTGACTTTGGCCCTTCTTGTACCGGGCGTTGTTGAGGTGAACACCCAGGTACTTGTTCCTGATCTTCGATATTATCTCGTAGACGATATATCGGCCAGTTCTCCGTATGAATCCTGATCAAATCAAAATGGCGTTTGGGGCGTGGCTTGAGTGACGGCGTTTCTGCCGCAGGTACCTGGCGCGTAACCGGCGCCAGCTGGAGGACTTCTGCGTCCGTATGAAGGAGCTGTTCTGCCTGGGCCTCATCGCGCTGCTGGGCCACGCCGCTCTGACCCGCGGCCCGCAGGAGGAGGAGGAGCTTATCCGCGAGTGGAGCGCCAAGATGGAGGAGGCGGAGTCCAAGATGAAGGACACCATCGCCTCGTGTGTCGCGGCGTTTCCCGAGCAGGCGCGCGACGACAGCGAGCGCTTCCTACGGCAGAGCGACGCCGAGGAGCTGCAGCAGGTACAGCCCGACCCCTGACCTCTGACCCCTGACCTCTGACCCCCGACCCCTGACCCCTAACCCTTAGAGCGCCTCCTCCAGGAGAGCGACGCCGAGGAGCTGCAGCAGGTACAGCCCGACCCCTGACCCCTGACCCCTAACCCTTAACCCTTAGAGCGCCTCCTCCAGGAGAGCGACGCCGAGGAGCTGCAGCAGGTACAGACCCCCACCTGACCTCTGACCCCTGACCTCTGACCCCTGACCTCTGACCCCCGACCCCTGACCCCTGACCCTTAACCCTTAGAGCGCCTCCTCCAGGAGAGCCGAGGAGCTGCAGCAGGTACAGACCCCCACCTGAACTCTGACCCCTGACCTCTGACCCCCGACCCCTAACCCTTAGAGCGCCTCCTCCAGGAGAGCGGAGGAGCTGCAGCAGGTACAGACCCCCACCTGACCTCTGACCCCTGACCTCTGACCCCCGACCCCTGACCCTTAACCCTTAACCCTTAGAGCGCCTCCTCCAGGAGAGCCGAGGAGCTGCAGCAGGTACAGACCCCCACCTGACCTCTGACCCCTGACCTCCGACCCCTGACCCCTGACCCTTAGAGCGAGCGCTTCCTACGGCAGAGCGACGCCGAGGAGCTGCAGCAGGTACAGCCCGACCCCTGACCTCTGACTCTTAACCCTTAGAGCGCCTCCTCCAGGAGAGCCGAGGAGCTGCAGCAGGTACAGACCCCCACCTGACCTCTGACCTCTGACCCCCGACCCCTAACCCTTAGAGCGCCTCCTCCAGGAGAGCCGAGGAGCTGCAGCAGGTACAGACCCCCACCTGACCTCTGACCCCTAACCCTTAACCCTTAGAGCGCCTCCTCCAGGAGAGCGGAGGAGCTGCAGCAGGTACAGCCCGACCCCTGACCCCTGACCTCTGACCCCTAACCCTTAACCCTTAGAGCGCCTCCTCCAGGAGAGCCGAGGAGCTGCAGCAGGTACAGACCCCCACCTGAACTCTGACCCCTGACCTCTGACCCCCGACCCCTAACCCTTAGAGCGCCTCCTCCAGGAGAGCGGAGGAGCTGCAGCAGGTACAGACCCCCACCTGACCTCTGACCCCTGACCTCTGACCCCCGACCCCTGACCCTTAACCCTTAACCCTTAGAGCGCCTCCTCCAGGAGAGCCGAGGAGCTGCAGCAGGTACAGACCCCCACCTGACCTCTGACCCCTGACCTCCGACCCCTGACCCCTGACCCTTAGAGCGAGCGCTTCCTACGGCAGAGCGACGCCGAGGAGCTGCAGCAGGTACAGCCCGACCCCTGACCTCTGACTCTTAACCCTTAGAGCGCCTCCTCCAGGAGAGCCGAGGAGCTGCAGCAGGTACAGACCCCCACCTGACCTCTGACCTCTGACCCCCGACCCCTAACCCTTAGAGCGCCTCCTCCAGGAGAGCCGAGGAGCTGCAGCAGGTACAGACCCCCACCTGACCTCTGACCCCTAACCCTTAACCCTTAGAGCGCCTCCTCCAGGAGAGCGGAGGAGCTGCAGCAGGTACAGCCCGACCCCTGACCCCTGACCTCTGACCCCTAACCCCTAACCCTTAGAGCGCCTCCTCCAGGAGAGCGGAGGAGCTGCAGCAGGTACAGCCCGACCCCTGACCCCTGACCTCTGACCCCTAACCCCTAACCCTTAGAGCGCCTCCTCCAGGAGAGTGGAGGAGCTGCAGCAGGTACAGCCCGACCCCTGACCTCTGACCCCTAACCCCTGACCCTTAACCCTTAGAGCGCCTCCTCCAGGAGAGTGGAGGAGCTGCAGCAGGTACAGCCCGACCCCTGACCCCTGACCTCTGACCCCTAACCCCTAACCCTTAGAGCGCCTCCTCCAGGAGAGCCGAGGAGCTGCAGCAGGTACAGCCCGACCCCTGACCCCTGACCTCTGACCCCTAACCCCTAACCCTTAGAGCGCCTCCTCCAGGAGAGCCGAGGAGCTGCAGCAGGTACAGACCCCCACCTGACCTCTGACCCCTGACCTCTGACCTCTGACCCCTGACCCTTAAACCTTAAACCTTAGAGCGCCTCCTCCAGGAGAGCGGAGGAGCTGCAGCAGGTACAGCCCGACCCCTGACCCTTGACCTCTGACCTCTGACCCCTAACCCCTGACCCTTAACCCTTAGAGCGCCTCCTCCAGGAGAGCGGAGGAGCTGCAGCAGGTACAGGCCGACCCCTGACCCCTAACCCCTGACCCTTAACCCTTAGAGCGCCTCCTCCAGGAGAGTGGAGGAGCTGCAGCAGGTACAGCCCGACCCCTGACCTCTGACCCCTAACCCCTAACCCTTAGAGCGCCTCCTCCAGGAGAGCGGAGGAGCTGCAGCAGGTACAGACCGACCCCTGACCCTTAACCCTTAACCCCTGACCCTTAGAGCACCTCCTTCAGGAGAGCGGAGAAGCTGCAGCAGGTACAGACCCCCACCTGAACCCTGACCCCTGACCCCTAACCCTTAACCCTTAGAGCGCCTCCTCCAGGAGGGCGGAGGAGCTGCAGCGGGTACAGACTGTCCAATGATGACTCACACGTGTAATGCTCGCTGTGGCCTGCAGGTGGCGCAGCAGCTGCTGGAGCTGCTCCTGAGGAAGTTCGACTGGGTGAGCTGGTCGGTGCGGGCGGTGAAGTGCTCGTCCAGCGCGTATCGCAGCTGGCGGGCGGGCGAGCGTTTCCACCTGGTCAGCGGCGACGGCTGGTTCGAGGTGCCTCCGGTGCGACAGCTCCTCCTGGTGGTGTCGTACAGCGGTGCGCCCCGGCCGCTGGAGAAGCAGAGCGTGAAGGAGCTGATGGAGGGGGCGGGTCGACGCTTAGCTCCGCCCGCCGCCACAGAGCTGCTGAGGTCACAGCTGGGGGACGGCCTCCTCCTGCACGCCGTCAGCCGCCACAAAGAGAGCGCGGCCGCCTGGAGTTTCCCCGACGACTGTCACTACTGGGAGCGGCACAAGGAGGTGGCCCTGTGCGTGCACCGCGAATAGACCTCAAATCATCTATCAGGGTCTTAGTTTAACCTCTTAACCCCCACCAGAACTGCTTTACCCAAATCTAAAAGGTCACAGCCTATAGGCCAGTGTAACGCCTCATTTGAAAGACCTACAAAACTCATCTAAATGGATCTTGTTCACTGCTTTTTTGTCACTATTGTTTTTTGTGGCTCTTATCCCCATCCATCCATGTTCTTCCTCTTTATCCGGGGCCGGGTCGCGGGGGCAGCAGTCTCAGCCTCCTCACACCTCCTCCAGCTGTTCTGGGGGGACCCCGAGGCCACACCTCCTCCAGCTGTTCTGGGGGGACCCCGAGGCCACACCTCCTCCAGCTGTTCTGGGGGGACCCCGAGGCCACACCTCCTCCAGCTGTTCTGGGGGGACCCCGAGGCCACACCAGGCCAGCTCGGAGACATAGTCCCACCAGCGTGTCCTGGGCCTTCCACGAGGCCTCCTCCCAGTGGGACATGCCTGGAGGACCTCCCGAGGGAGGCGACCAGGAGGCATCCGGTACAGATGCCCTAGCCACCTCAGCTGGCTCCTTTCGACGTGGAGGAGCAGCGACTCTACTCCGAGCTCCTCCCGGGTAACTGAGCTTCTCACCCCCAGACACCCTGCGACGGAAACTCATTTCAGCCGCTTGTATTCGCGATCTTGTCCATTCGGTCGTTACCCAGATCTCATGACCATAGGTGAGGGTGGGATGACCATAGGTGAGGGTGGGATGACCATAGGTGAGGGTAGGAACGTAGATCGATCGGTAAATCGAGAGCTTTGCCTCAGACTCCGCCCCTCTTCACCACAACAGTCCGATACAGCGACCGCATCACTGCTGACGCCGCACCGATCCGTCTACCGATCTCACGCTCCATCCGTCCCTCACTGAGAACACGACCCCGAGATACTGGAACTCCTCCACTTATTGCGTTTGTCACAGTTTAGTATTTTTTATCACATTTTTGTCACTTTTTTTTGTTGCCGTTTCATCATCATTTTCTTCTCGACGCTTTTTTCCTGAAGCTTTTAGATTTGGGTAAAGCCAAGCTGGGGAAAAAGTGCTCGGTTCAGGCGAGGGTTAAGAGGTTAAACTACTATATTGCCTCGACGCAGTAGAAACTCCTTCATTCATACTCGAGTACTCCCTACCTCAAAGCTCCTGCTGATATTTACTCAAAATGACCAACAGTAATTAGACCGAAGCTAAAATACACTCAATAGAAAATTCAGTTTTCCTTTGAAATTATTATTATTTATCTCCAAAGCTTTAGTGAATTGTGTTTTATTACTGTAATTGAGTCGGTGGAGCCAGAGTCACTCAAATGTGCTTCATAAATAAATACGATTTCCTCGACATCGGCCCCGGTTTGAAAACAACAATCGGTTTAATGTCCTTTTGTGCAGAATGATGTGAGCGATCGTGTTCAGCAGATGGTCCGCCGTCCTCGCTCCACAGCTCGCCTGAACATCCCTGATGAAGACCAGGCGGCAGAGTCGTGTATCGGGTGAAGAGAACGGGGGGCAGCACAGTTCCCTGGGGGACTCCAGTGCTGCTCACGGCCGCTCCAGCTCCTGTGGCCTCTCTGTTAAATCCTCCCAATGAGGGATTTCTTTAAAACTCAGCGAGGACTCAAACCAGGGGCGGATTTACCCCCACTAGTCATGAGTTGGTCCCCTGACCCGACGCTGACCCCCCTCGGCCTCTCGCGCTCGTACGATTCTCAGGTTGAGCGAACGCTTTGACTTAACGCCGCTGCTTCCGCTGCGACTAACGCTCGTCTCCTTCGCTACAGTATTTCCCCGCGTGATCACATGACCCCCTCAGTGTCATATTAAAGATCTTTGAGAACATTTCCCAGCGTTGGTTTCTTTAAGTCTCTCTTCTTCCTCACGGCTCGAGGAGTTCAGTCAGAGAATAAACATCGTAATGAAAGAGTTTTTTTACTCGCCTTAAACGCAGTCGTCTGGTCCGGGATGTCGAGCCTCGTGCTGTGAGCGGGTTTTCACGGATCAATGTGTCAATAAGTCGATCAGTTCAGCGGTGATGAACACAAACAGAAGTGAGCGGATGTATTTATAGATCTGTGGCGTGAGCAGCGTGGGCAGCGGGAGCAGCGTGGGCAGCGTGGTTTCTGCTGAGGTCAGTCAGAACCGGCGAGGGCTGCAAAACCAAAGTGCTGCTCTTAGCAGATATGCATCAGCCCTGAGGGGGGGGGGGCGGGGGGAGGATGCATCTGCACTGACTCTGTTAAACGCTAAATAAGGTCTGGAGGAAATCAGCTCAGCCTCTGCAGCTCCGTCTGTGTTTACATGGTCAGAGAAATCAGATAACAGAGTAATCCGATTACTGGAGTAATCAGCTGTGACGTGTTTACATTCACGTTCAAATGATCATCCAAACCCCGGCTTCCACACGTAGATCTATCATCTCCACCTGCAGCACCACGCCCTGCCCCCTGCTGGCCAATACTAATACGATCAGCTCAGAATCAGAATCAGAATAGGTTTTATTGCCAGGGTTTGAGAACTGGTTTACAAACTAGGAATTGTTCTCGGTGCAAACGTGCGACACAAAACATATAACACAGAATTAAGATAAAAATAAGCTAAAGAACGTTAAACTATAAGGCTATAGGGGCATAAAACATATTAAATAAATAAGAAAAAATAAAAGTGACATGTGGTAAGTATGAATAAAAATACGTGAGATAATCTTCCGTCCAGGACCGTTGTTGATGGAAAAACAGGCAGAGAGAAACATGATGTTCTTCAGGCATATTTATGACGTCTCCACAGCTCAATCCTTATGTCTAAGTTTAGGCCCCGCCTCCTCGATGCACAGCCCTCATACATGTCTGGACACCATATATGAAAACACAGATAAGGCTGTTTCTTGTTCATCTAAACAATCACCGTCCGAGAGGAGCCCGATGAGGGGGGGTCGTCCGCAAACCTGATCAGTTTAACGGACTGGTGACTGTCAGCGGTTCCCAAACTGGAGCCCTGTCCCTCCTGAGGCTGAGCAGCAACATGTGTGTTTCATCTTTTATTCCAGTGAACTCGTGCAGGTTTCCAACATGTGGTCTGCGTGACAGGATATCAAGAATATGTGGCTCTAATCAAATACACAAATATCAAATACATTTCTCCTGGTGAATGAGTGCGTTCTGGCCCCGCCCCTTCTCTCTCTGCTGGTTTAAGCTGCTCCTTCCTCTCGCTCTTTGCTGCAGATCGAAGTTCTTCTCTTTAGGACAGATAGTAAAGAAACGGCTCAAACTTCGTGAAAGGCGCCGCTGTTGTGGCGAGGGCTCACGCATGAACTGTACTGTTTTATCTTGTAATTGTACGTCTTGGGGACTGCAGATGGAAATGAGCTCCAGGAGCTAAAGTCTGGACCAAAGCGAATGTGCTGTCTTTGTTTTACTAAGCGTCACATGCCCGCCACAGACACACAGACACACAGACAGACAGACAGACAGACGGTGGAGCAGTGTGGCGTATTTACAGATTAAACTCTGAGACTGTTGTTCTTAAAAACTAAAGCAGCAACAATAGAGCATCGTCTAGACGCTGCACCTGCGCCGCGCCCTCGCCGCTCTATCAGAGGGAGTGCCGGTCACAACAGCTCTGTGTGTGTGTGTGCGTGTGCGTGTGCGTGTGCGTGTGTGTGTGTGTGTGCGTGTGCGTGTGCGTGTGCGTGCGTGTGCGTGTGTGTGTGTGTGTGTGTGTGTGTGTGTGTGAACCGCTGCAGAGGAACGGGCTGATTCATTAGTGGTTCAGAGGCTGCACACAAGGCCCATTATCGATCCCACACTGGTCGGAGGCTGCACACAGAGCTAAGTATTGATCCCACACTGGTCGTAGGCAGAGCAGGAGCTTCATGTAGTGGTCACTGTGGAGATTTGTAGCTGGTTTAACTCTGTCAGAGTAAAAACAGCCTCTCTCTGATGTTTATTCTCTGAGATCCTGAAGTGACTCCAACATGGCCGTGTCCCCGGTCTTTCCCACACTCGTCCATTCACAGGCAGTGAGGCCAGTAACCAGTTCCTCTAATGTGATTACGTAAACATCTGCCTGAAGATTCACGACAGAGCGATGGAAATACGTCACTTTAACACAGTAACTGTAATCTAACTCAGTGAAGTGACTAAGATACTTTTTAAAGGAGTAATCAGGAATCTGTCATCAGATTACTTTGTGTCATGATTCTGCTTAGTTAGTCATTGTGAAGTTATTGAGAGACTCTGATTCTGGTTGTGTAGGGATCTGTTTTCTGTTTTCTGTCCCTGTCCTGATAAATAAACCGGTCCTGTCGGGAGATCTTGGTTTTCCTTTGTTTGTTTGGTTCCCGTTTATTCAGATATTTCAGTTTCCTTTTCCTCCATCCATTTGCATTTGAGTTCTTCTATATCGGTGATAGTACATTCTAGCCAGCTATGAACTCAGCAGCACAGAAGGAGAGCCCGATGGAGCGATCAGGCTCAGTTAGTATCTGCTACTTCTGAGGTTCGTCAGTCAGCTGCAGCTAATGACCCAACCATAGCTACTCTGTCCGCTCAGATCCAACAGCTGACGGGTACTCTCACTCAGGTAGTCACTGCTGGTGCCTCCTGCTGGTCTTGCTCCTCCATTACCTGTTTCTGAACCTCGAGTGGGTACTCCAGAGCGCTATGGTGGTGACCCTGAAGGAGGGAATCCTTTTCTTGTGGTGGAAGTCGACGTTTCCGAGGAGGGAGTGGGGGCAGTTTTGTCTTAACGAGCATCAGATGATCAGAAGCTTCACCCCTGCACCTTCTACTCTCGCCGTGTAACATCGGCAGAGAGGAACTATGACATCGGGAACACTGGCGGTTAAATTGGCCCTGGAGGAGCGGAGACACTGGCTCGAAGGAAGCCAGGACCCATTTCTGGTTTGGACGGATCACAAAAATCTGGAATATCTTCAGTCTGCAAAACGCCTCAGCTCTCGGCAGGTCCGGTGGGCTTTGTTTCTCACTAGGTTCCATTTCACTTTGTCCGATCGACCTGGTTCTCGTAACACTAAACCAGATTCGCTGTCCCGCCAGTTCTCCACCTCTGAAGACTCCACTGCAGAACCCGAGACAAACCTGTCCAACTCCCACATGGTCGCCATCCTCACATGGGAGGTGGAGGAACGTGTCAAGGCTGCCCTGGAGGAGAGTCCTGGACCCAGCACGTGCCCTGACAACCTGCTCTTTGTTCCTCAGCATCTCCGGTCTGATGTTCTGCAGTGGGCCCACAGTTCTAAACTCACATGTCACCCTGGAATCCAGCGTACTAAAGAGTTCCTGCAGCAGAGGTTTTGGTGGGCCTCCCTGGATGATTTATTAAGTTATATATTGAGTTATATAAACTCCCTCAGTTCCGTCTCTTGCTAGATCGTCGACCTGTGAAGAGAGACTTTCAGACTGTGAAGTTATTCAGAGATTCTGATTCTGGTTGTGTAGGGATCTGTTTTCTGTTCCTGGAGATCTTGGTTTTCCTTCTTTGTTTTGTTTGATGCCCGTTTATTCAGGCTTGTTCCGATATTTCAGTTTCCTTCTACTCCTTCCAGCTTCTTCTGTATCGGTGATACTTTTCCCAGTAATCTGTGGTAACTCTTCACAGGGCGCATGGATCTGTGTCCATGTGTCAGTTTTACTCATTGCTTTTATTCTATTCTTAATTCTATAAACTGATCCCATTGAAGCTGCCCTGTGTATGAAGCCGATTAACCTCGTTCCTCGATGGAGAGCTCGTCCTCCTCAGCTTGTCCTCCTCTCGTCCTCCTCTCGTCCTCCTCTCGTCCTCCTCTCGTCCTCCTCTCGTCCTCCTCTCGTCCTCCTCTAGTCCTCCTCTCGTCCTCCTCTAGTCCTCCTCTCGTCCTCCTCTCGTCCTCCTCTCGTCCTCCTCGTCCTCAGCTCGTCCTCCTCTCGTCCTCCTCTCGTCCTCCTCTAGTCCTCCTCTAGTCCTCCTCTAGTCCTCCTCTCGTCCTCCTCTCGTCCTCCTCTCGTCCTCCTCTCGTCCTCCTCGTCCTCAGCTCGTCCTCCTCTCGTCCTCCTCTCGTCCTCCTCTCGTCCTCCTCTCGTCCTCCTCTAGTCCTCCTCTCGTCCTCAGCCTGTCCTCCTCTCGTCCTCCTCTCGTCCTCCTCTAGTCCTCCTCTAGTCCTCCTCTAGTCCTCCTCTCGTCCTCCTCTCGTCCTCCTCTCGTCCTCCTCTCGTCCTCCTCGTCCTCAGCTCGTCCTCCTCTCGTCCTCCTCTCGTCCTCCTCTCGTCCTCCTCTAGTCCTCCTCTCGTCCTCCTCTCGTCCTCCTCTCGTCCTCCTCTCGTCCTCCTCGTCCTCAGCTCGTCCTCCTCTCGTCCTCCTCTCGTCCTCCTCTCGTCCTCCTCTCGTCCTCAGCCTGTCCTCCTCTCGTCCTCCTCTCGTCCTCCTCTCGTCCTCCTCGTCCTCAGCTCGTCCTCCTCTCGTCCTCCTCTCGTCCTCCTCTCGTCCTCCTCTCGTCCTCCTCTCGTCCTCCTCTAGTCCTCCTCTCCTCCTCCTCTCGTCCTCCTCTCGTCCTCCTCTCGTCCTCCTCTCGTCCTCAGCTCGTCCTCATCTCGTCCTCCTCTCGTCCTCCTCTCGTCCTCCTCGTCCTCAGCTCGTCCTCCTCTCGTCCTCCTCTCGTCCTCCTCTCGTCCTCCTCTAGTCCTCCTCTCGTCCTCCTCTCGTCCTCCTCTCGTCCTCCTCTCGTCCTCCTCTCGTCCTCCTCGTCCTCAGCTCGTCCTCCTCTCGTCCTCCTCTCGTCCTCCTCTCGTCCTCCTCTAGTCCTCCTCTCGTCCTCCTCTCGTCCTCCTCTCGTCCTCCTCTCGTCCTCCTCGTCCTCAGCTCGTCCTCCTCTCGTCCTCCTCTCGTCCTCCTCTCGTCCTCCTCTCGTCCTCAGCCTGTCCTCCTCTCGTCCTCCTCTCGTCCTCCTCTCGTCCTCCTCGTCCTCAGCTCGTCCTCCTCTCGTCCTCCTCTCGTCCTCCTCTCGTCCTCCTCTAGTCCTCCTCTCCTCCTCCTCTCGTCCTCCTCTCGTCCTCCTCTCGTCCTCCTCTCGTCCTCAGCTCGTCCTCATCTCGTCCTCCTCTCGTCCTCCTCTCCTCCTCCTCTCGTCCTCCTCTCGTCCTCCTCTCGTCCTCCTCTCGTCCTCCTCTCGTCCTCCTCTCGTCCTCCTCTCGTCCTCCTCTCGTCCTCAGCCCTGGCCTCTAAGCTCTCACACGCAGGTGCTTTATTGATATTGATTCCTCTAAAGCGTCGGCTTCCTGATTGATTTCCTGTGCACTTTGCCTCAGCCTTTAAACCTGTGTTTGCACCGAAGACGAATCAGGAAACAAGCTCTGACGAACTGATTGAAAAGGTTTTTCTGCAGGAGTCGTCTGGACATCGGGATTAAAGAGTCCAACTGAAGGAGGAGGAGGATGAGCTGCACAGAAACATCTCCGTCTGGATCTTCATGGTTTGGCGTCGGGACAAAACAGTCGGCCATTCTGGGCCATCAGTCTGGCCTCTTAGTTTTCTCCTTGACCTCTTAACCGAGCTTTACCCAAATCTAAAAGCCAAAAAGGAAAGCATCAAAATAGCAACACAAAAAAGAGACTAAAACACAGCAACAAAGACAACAAAACATTACAAAAAGTTCCAATCACGGTTGTAGGTCTTAGCTTTCAAATGGGGCGTTACACTGATGCCCTCCAGTCGAGAAGCCTTTATTTGTTTATTTGAGCAGTTAACAGCTTTTAGCTTTTGGATTTGGGTAAAGCGGAACTGGAGAAAATGCACTCGCTCGGTGAAGGGAGGGGTTAACGTATGTCGTTATGGAAGTCCACGTTTATGCCACACTGGTCCGAGTCCAGGGCCGTTTTTAAGTCCGCCCTGAAAACAGTAGCACATAAATACTGAGTCTCTGGAAAGTTCTAATACACCTTAAACTTCTGCACATTGTGTCACGTTTACCATAAACATAAAGATTTAATTCTGAATATTTTACTGAAAGTTCACACACGAGTAACAGACGACTGTGAAGTGAAAGTAAAATGAAACATGATTCTGTTATTTTATAAAAAACAGAAAAGTGAAAGTGGGGCGTGCATAAGTATTCATACAGCATGACTGAATACTTTGTGGAACCCCCTTTTGCTGCAATAACAGCAGCAGGTCTTCTGGGGTTTGACTCTACAAGGTTTGCACATGTAGAGACTGACATTTGAGCCCATTCCTCTTTACAAAACAACTCAAGCTCTGTCACATTAGAAGGAGAGCGTTTGTGAACAGATGTTTTCAGGTCTTTCCACAGATGTTCAATAGGATTTAGGTCAGGACTTTGACTGGGCCATTCTAACACATTCATATGTTTGTTTTTAAACCATTCCATTGTACATGTTTGTGTTTAGGGTCATTGTCCTGCTGGAAGGTGAAGCTCCGCCCCAGCCTCAGTTCTCTTGTGACTCCAGCAGGTTTTCCTCCAAAATGTCTCTGTATTTGGCTCCATGGATTGAACAGTGCTCCGTGAGATGTTCAGATCTTTGTATAACTTAACGCTGCTTTAAACTTCTCCACAGCTTTATCCCTGACCTCTCTGGTGAGCTCCTTGGCCTTCATGATGTTGTTTAGTGACCACTCTGACCATAGCTCTGAGGCCCTCACAGAACAGCTGGGATTATACTGAGAGTAGATCACACACAGGTGGCCTCTATTTAATGGTTAGGGCGAGGAGTGAACTTTCTGCAGTCGTTAGGAATGTTATAAAGGCAATTTAATGACCTCAGAAAATGCTGCACGTTTCTATTTAAAACAAAAATAAAAGTACTTTCACTGCACAAAGTGAGGAACTGTAGCAACAGCAATAATATATAAATAAAAACATTCATTACTTGGTCTTTCACCAGCCAGGCTTTAGAAGAAGAGCTGCTGAGGGAACGAAGCTGTTCCTGTAGCACTATCTGAAACCTACGCCGCGAGGAGAGCAGCCTCAGCTCCACGGGGTTAGGGGGTAAATGCTGCACCTGCTGTAGAGTTTCAAGACTCAAGCGCTTCATGATCTGCTTCAGTTTGTTCCTGAGCTTCTAAACCGAGGCCTGAGGACGATAGATCTGTAGAAGAAGGTGACCATCGTGTTTGTTAGAAAGAGGCTCTTCAGGGAAAGACGCTGTTTTATGTTTGTAGATGTTTGTAGATGTTTGTAGATGTTTGTAGATGTTTGTAGTTTTACGCCGTGACAACAGGAGCAGATGTTTTCGCTCTAAAATCTTCTGTTTCCCGTGTTCAGCTTGAGCTCGGACTCTTCACGCTGAACAAAGTGGTCCTCAATAAGTCGTGTTCATGTTCTGGAGCAGGAGCCGATACGACTCTACGGGAGAAAGAGTTTTTGAAAGACAAAAGACCAAAGCGTGAAAGTCCAGATGTTTCCCTGATCGTTATCTGACTCATTCTCACGTTTCTGAAGATCGGCTCCACTTCACGAGGAAATAGTGAGACCTGAGTTCATCTGAGCTGGAGAGGCGACTTTGAACTTTGAGTCCGTTTTTTGTTTCATGTGAATCGGCCTCAGAGAGAGACATCAGAAATCTGCATCAGACAGTTACCATAGTAACCGCCTCAGTGTTAAACTATAAGCTCTTCATGAGGTTATGACGTCACGTTGTTCTGTTGTTCTGTTGTAACACCTTCATAATGACACATAAAGCACCTTTACATCTAAAAAGACAATGATTGAATTACAAAGATAATCTTTTCTATCATTAACTGAAAAACAGTTTCATACACAAGGCCATCGGGAAGCTGAACTCCCTGCCCTCCTTCCCACCCCTCTTCCCCCACCCCCCGCTCCACAATCAAGGATGAGAGAAATACAATTTCGAATCAGTCATGGTTTGACAAATAAAGCAATCTTGAATCTTGAATAAAGGTCCACAATCACAAAGATCTGCAAAACAAAACCCTCATGAACAGGTCTGCAGAACGATGTGACGTCACCTGACACACAGACTCACAATCACAACAACAACACACACCAGCGCACTGGATGAAGAGCAAAGGAGACAGCACGCGCCCTTGTGGCGGTCCAGTGGAACTGCACATTTTGACTCTCATAGTTCTGTCCGTTAAAAAAGTCTGACATCCAAGAGTCTTCCTCAGGTCAACATGGTCTAAAAGAGTTGAGATGTTCGGATGGATGTGTTAAAGTATCTGTCGGAATATTCGTTTCCGTTTAAAGGGACTATTCAGAGTTTAAACATGTCCATGTCCTCATGTGTAGAACGAGCCCAGACCTGTTCACCACAACGGCCTCGAAATCCCGCACTGTCACTCACAAAGGTGTTAGTTCAGGTCCGGAGAGCACGAGCTTATATAGGGACTGCAGTTACGCGTGAGACCTGAGGGGGCAGTAGTGAGCATAACATGACCAGCTTGCATCCAAAGTTATTATTGTGTTTGACTGCTCTTACCTCTTCAATAATGTTCAGAGTCAGGTTTAAAGGTTTTATTTTGTGACGTATTAGTTCAGAGGGATTTCAGATCTTTTTTAGTTTTTGAATAAACTAGTTAATAGTGTCTCGTTTTTAGGATTCAAAGTCAAAATCCGTGTGTGTGAAATCCCTCTCGCTGTTCGCCTGTGACGTGTGCAGTCGTGTGGAGCAGAAGTTTCATACTGATATATTTATCCCTGTTCCACTGCAGTGGTCACATATGGCGTTGTACAGAGCGCATCCAGCAGAGGGCGCTGTCGGCTCACTCACGCGCTCACAGTTCCCTCTGCTGAAGAAGCAAACCCGCGACCATCAGACACGTTTCAAAGTCACGGTGACTCGTTTAGGTCAAATCAAGGCCATTACAAAGATCACGTGGGATCAAATCTAAACGTATTGGACACTTTTTTTAAAATACTCAAATCATCGAAAACACCGACATGAGGAGTTTCCTGCAGTTTTATTTCCTCTGTTTGAGGAAAACCTAAAATATTCAACATGTGCCAGTTTGTTTCTGCATTTGTGACATTAAAAAGTGTAAATGTTTCTGCCTGGTCCCACACTCTCAGTTACTCTTATATTTACTTGAGTAAACATCGGCCCGTAGTTTAAAGTGGAGTCGGTGTCCTATTGTGGTAACCATGGTAACGGGCTGGATCTATCGGATATGCACGTGGAACAAAAGATTCAAGATTTGTATTTGTCAAACCATGTGACTGATTTGAAATTGTATTTCTCTCATCCTTGATTGTGGAGCGGGGGGTGGGGGAAGAGGGGTGGGGAGGAGGGCAGGGAGTTCAGCTTCCTGATGGCCCTGTGTACAAAACTGTTCTTAAGTCGACTGGACCTGGCCCGTAGATTCCGCAGTCTCCTCCCAGAAGGCATCACTCTGAAGAGACTGTGTGATGGTGCGTAGGGTCCCTGGTGATTCTGAGGGGTTTGCGGGTGAGACGGGTGGAGGACATGTCCTTAATGGAGGGGAGAGGGTGAGGCGGGTGGAGGACATGTCCTTAATGGAGGGGAGAGGGTGAGACGGGTGGAGGACATGTCCTTAATGGAGGGGAGAGGGTGAGGCGGGTGGAGGACATGTCCTTAATGGAGGGGAGAGGGTGAGACGGGTGGAGGACATGTCCTTAATGGAGGGGAAGTGGAGCTCCACAAAACCTGTCCCAAAGTCCCTTACCTTCTCGCTCAGCACAGACGAGCTCAGGTCACATGACTGTCCCGTAAAGGTCTGAAAGTGGGGGCGAGATTCAGGACGATGAACGCGGCAGGTTCGATCTCAATGACCAGGGAAACGTGTCTCTCCCGGAGGGCTGGAAAATATTGTGATACACGATATTCATGAGGTGCAGCTGAAACTGAAGTCTCAGGAAGCCCTTGATCTAAGTTTGTGATGAACACAAAACTCGATGGAAAGACTTTGCTTTAGGGGAACATGACGATAAGTCCATATAGTAATTATTATTGTGACACTTGTATCGGACTCACGTGGAGAAGTAAATGATGAATCTTCCAGAAGCCGATGATGATGATGATGATGAGGAGGAGGAGGGGGAGGAGGGAGGAGGGGGAGGAGGGGGGTCTGTCGTCCACTAAAGCCTCATAACACAATTACCCATCAGGCCTTGCTGCGGCGGAGAGTGCTCTAATCCCATTTGTCCCGAGGCCCCAGAGAGACTCCACTTCACCCTGAGTGTCCACGGGGAGGCGCTGTCACACTCACCGGGGACTACGGTCTAAAAGAGTGGATGTTGCCGTGGTAACCGACTCCCGTAAACTGACATAATGCTGGGTTTCAGTGACGTCACAGCGTTCTAAAGGCCTATAGTATTATATGGAGGAAAAATGATTTGTTTTTTGCTCTTGTGCAGAGCGATCATGGACCCAGTGGTTGATATTAATAATATATAACTAATTCAGACATTTTCTCTTTAGCTACGACTCGTGAAAGTGTAACGCAGTTAAGAGGAAAAACTGGCTCCGCCCCCACTGGGCCCGGTGACATCATCACATTCTAGAACCTGCGACCCAGCGATAACATCCAAACTATCCTTTTTATAGAGTTCGGGAAATTCCACCGTTACCATGGAGATCCGCCATCTTTGCAGCTGTTAGCGTACACAGACCAAACACCAGAGCGGAGAACATGGAACATCTGCTGAGTCACTGCTGGTACAAACATCTCACTCACTGTGGTGTCCAAGCGTTTTCATGTGGACAATAAAATCTCCATTAGTTTATAATCGCTGCTGATCCCATGATGCTTAGCGACATGACCTCACATTCCAGAACTCTATTGTGATGTCATGGTTTACTTTGTGTATAATTCATCCAGTGATTAGTTTATCCTCATCCAGGACTCACTGGACTTCACTCACAAACCCACAACTGCTCGAGTCTTTCCACGTTTGTCTTCTAGAACTGTTTCCAAATAAAGTAGGACATAAACACTTTTCACTATATCATTTTGATCATAAAAATGCCCAGTACCTTTAGGGTTAATTATATAAATTCATAATTGTATTGACTTTTTTTTATAACATACAGTATAACAATACGTTCTAGCCACCAGAAAACAATAGCTTATATTCAACATCTCCCTGCTCAAAGATGGCGTGTGGATGTAAGTCTTTAATTGTCTTTTCTGTTTAAGAGGAAAGAAAACACGATCAAAAGTCTGTCTGCACTTCTCCACCTCTCCACGAGTGGCGCTGTTTCCCTGACTTCAGCCTTGTGTATATATCTGGTTTGTTTAGTCCGCGAGCAGCCGTTTGATGCCAAAGGCTTTGTCCTTTCACCTGCAGAGCCGCGCCCGAGCGATCCAGTAACACGAGAGAATAATGAAGCTCAGATCCACCTCTAAACCAAACCTGATGTCCTCATCCACCAGGGGAGAGTGTTCCTGAACCACAGGGCCTTTAATGTGGACATCCAAAATGGCCGCCAGGGATCAGTGACAGGTGTTTTAATTTAATGATGTGTTTTTATATTTGACTACGCTAAAGTTCTCCACAAACTATAGCATTTTGGGGGGAAACTGGGGGAAAAATGATGGTGCTCATCCACCCCTGGAGCCACTGAGGAGCTTTCTAACCACCTTGGTGACCTCAGCCTGGGTGATGGACGAGCCCCCCTCCGAGTCCCCAGCCTCTGCCTCCTCATCGGGAGACGTGACAGTGGGATTTGAGATCGAAGTACTCCTTCCACCACCAGGTGGTGATCGGTTGACAGCTCAGCCCCTCTCTTCACCCGAGTGTCCGAGACACGCGGCCGGAGATCAGATGACACAACTACAAAGTCGATCATCGACCTCCTGCCTAGGGTGTCCTGGTGCCACGTGCACTTATGGACATCCTTGTGCTCGAACATGGTGTTCGTTATGGACAAACCGTAACTAGCACAGAAGTCCAATAACAGAACACCACTCGGGTTCCGATCGGGGAGGCCGTTCTTCCCCATCACCCCCACCCAGGTCTCGCTGTCGTTACCCACGTGGGCGTTGAAGTCCCCCAGTAGAACAATGGAGTCCCCAGCCGGAGCACCATCTAGTACCCCCCCCCCCAGGGACTCCAAGTAGGCCGGGTTCTCTGCACCGATGTTGGGCCCGTAGGCCGAGACAACGGTGAGAGACCTGTCCCCGACCCGAAGGCGTAGGGACGCGACCCTCTCGTTCACCGGGGTGAACTCCAACACGTGACGGCTGAGCTGGGGGGCTATGAGCAAACCCACCCCAGCCCGCCGCCTCTCCCCGCGGGCAACTCCAGAAGCCCACAGAGACTGAGGGAGCAGAATATGCCATTATTTCACTGAGACAAAGGAACATGATATGAGCTTTATTCCAGCGCCTCCATGTGGTTATGTTTGTTATTGATCCATGGTTCATATGACCTGAAATTGACCCCATTATCGCGGGGTCGGACTTGTTTACTGGGACAGGGATTAATAAAGGAGATAGAGGTGAACAGGTTAACGTCTCAATCTGTGAACTGGGCTTTAAAGTGAGAAAATCATTCAGAAGATTCACTTCGTCTTTTCAGAGGTGAGTCTCAGACACGTGTGATAAAACAACATCCGCACGTTTGAGAAACAGCATGAAGCAGAGTTTGGGTTTAGGTAAGTCAGGACTAACATGTTAAAGACATTTGACTGGAGGCCGGTGTCGATTTTTATCCCTTTTAGTTTTAATTTTAGTCTTTGGGACGAAAGATAAAGTCCCCTCGCTCCGATCAGGAGCTCTGTTTATGAACGTCTGACCAACCACTTTCTCCCATTGTCATCTCATTAACATAAACTCATAAACGTCTGGTCATCGTTACGTTATCGTCCATAAAAAGGTGACGAAATGATGTCGTGATAGTGCAGAAACACACTGAAGACTTATGGGTCATTCCAATCACCCAAAACATGTGCAGTGCCTCAGTAGTGACTATGTGGTTAATGGCCAGAGTAGGACCATCTTTGTGAAGTTATAACTCAAAGACCTTTTATCAGATCAACGTCCTGCTTCTACTGCAACAAGGTCATATCCTAATAAACTAAAACCCAGAATATGAAGATGATCACTCAATACACTTCTTTTCTAGAGCCCCTGACATGGGGATCTGAAATTTGCCTTTTTTAGCCTATAAATCCAAAACTGTACAATCTAGAACATGTTTGATGATTGTTCCTGGAACTATGTTCAGTAGACATGTCACAGGCCAAGCGTTAGCTCTATACATGTTTCCATCACTGAGCTTCAGCTCTTTAACAGTGCTCACAAATGCAAAAAGCACCTGGGAGCAGAGAAGATGCAACTCCCTGTTTTGTAAATTCTCAAAAAAAACAAATGCGCTATTGGGAGTTAGAGACAATCACTTTGCACGTGTTCATTACACATGTGGAGGAACTCAGTCCAAATCTGAGAGGGTCACCTGAGGCTTTGGGTGAAACCACACGGAATGTGGCTGCACTACGATCAAAGGTCTGCACGACCTGAGGTCTGGTCAGAGTCGCCGTGGAAACAGACTGACATGAACACACGAGGTTCTGACCTGTTCCCTTCCATCCAGCTCTGACTTGTGTTTCACTCACACAGATCTGACACGCATTTTCAGAAAGGTCTTAGCGTTCAACCAAGGCATCGCACCGACCTGTGGGCTGAAAACAAAAAAGTGAGAAAATAGCAACAAAGGAAATGACCATATTTGGATTACAGCGTCACCATGTGTAGGTCACAGCCCACAGCAGAAGTATTAGCCGTTTGCAGAACTCTGGGGGTGAGACAAAGTCATTTCCTGAACTCTGTCGACAGAGATCGGAGCCTGAGGGAGACGAGGCCGACCGTGAGAAACAGAGAGGGCGGTGACATCACTCTAATACCTCTGCCACAGAAAACACACCTCCACATTCTGGAGAAACCCCTCCCCCTGGACACGCTCACACACGAGGCTGCAGCTCTGACTCCGGGCCGGGCCGGGCCGGGTTCAGGGATCATTTCATCGATGAGCTCGTGTTGAAACAAACAAATAAAGCACATTCAAATGGTTTCGTTCTACTGTAAAAAAAAAGAAGAAGAACTGGAGAAGCCAAAACTGTCTGTGGAGGAAACTAACCACGAACACTACAGGGAGCAGGAATGTAACACCTGGCTATAAACGAGCATAGACCGACTGATTAACAAACGAACTAACGAACTAACTAACTAACTGTAGCTGTAACACCAGAAGCAGCAATAGTCAGATGTATCTCTGTTTTATGACAGGCCTAATTAGAAACAGGGCCGAGCAGGGACTACATAAAGTAAAGAGTTAACTGTAAAACGATGGAAACACAAATGCTGGTGTGGTAGAGCGGGATAAGTGGAAACGAGACAACAGTTTGGTGGAAAACGGCTCCGGCCCAGAACAGGACCCATGCCAGTTCCTCCAGCCTGTCCTCGGTATTTCCCAAACACACCTGTCCCAAACCCCGCCCCATGGAGAGACCAGGAGGTTCAGGAGCAGATGTTCAAGCAGCAGCTCCCCGTCCGGTCTCTAAGGGAGGAACCTGCTTCAGTTTTGTATTTGAGCAAAAGTCTGATACAAGTGCACAGTGTGGCGGTTTCTAGGTTTGTTCGACACTAATCACTTCTTTCTTTTTTCAGAAAATAGTTTCAAAACAAGACAACAGCAAAAACACAAAACAAGCTTTAAAACGAGGAAACTAAACTAAAAGTGATGAGTTCTGTGTCAGATGAAGCCTTCAGGGATTGACCCGCGTGTTGCTTCTTGGATGGATTTTACTGCAGCTGATATGTTCCAGTTTGTTGTGGTGTCCTGGTTTGTCTGGAGTTTGTCAATCGCTCTTAAATCGACTCTTTCTTCGCCACAACCGTCCGATCGAGCGACCGCAGAGACATCTGTCAAAGTCGTCGTCCAAACGGGGACAGATCAGCACAACCACTCGGACCATCTGATCGCGCGGCTGAAGGTCAGAGATGGAGATAGTATCGATCTGCAGTGAAGGACGAGCTCCTCCTCACACGTAATGTCCTGACACGACTGCTCACCTCACGCGCCACCAATGCTCCGTCATCTGGGACATCTGGGACATTTGGGACATCTGGGACATCTGGGACATTTGGGACATCTGGGACATTTGGGACATTTGGGACATCAGTAACATTCAGAGCCGTGGGAAGAACTTTTAATTAGGGGGTGCTGAGGGATAAAGTTTACCCCAAAACCACTTTTTCTGTGCATATTTCCTATTTAATAATATTGCCTGCAATTTGCAAACTATCCACCAGGGGGTGCTGCAGCGCCCTCAGCCCCCTGGGTTCCCACGGCCTTGGTAACATTTGGGACATCAGTAACATTTGGGACACTTTTTGATTGAGATTGAACTCTTTCTGGTTTGTAAAGGCCCAGCTCCGTGTGGGCGGGGCCTTGTTTGGATGGGGGGGTTGAGAGGGGGGGGGGGGGGGGGTATGAAGTGCTGAAGCCACTGGAAAAACGTCCCGACTGTTTTCAAGACAAAACCTGCTCCACAGGAAAGTCTGTTTCTGCCGCGGGTTTAATCATTTGGACGAGGATTTATTCGTCTTTACGTCAGAGTTTGTGTGAATGATGCTTCTAGTATTTCAGTTCTTTATTGAGTCAAATCTTACATTGTGTGGCTTTAAATATTTTTATATTAATGTTTAGATTTAGGCTCAAACTGAAGAGGATCTTCTTCTCTCTGGTTTGTGAATGTTCTGCCTGTGTCTAAGTTCATGTACAGCACTAGTTTGATTTCAGATGTTTCCTCATTTTCCCTCTGCAGCGTGTCTCTCTGTGACCTGGAAACATCTGCAGGAACATCTGCCCATCAGCAGACGAGGGTCAGGGTCTGATCCAAGGGGTGTCACGGAGACCAGAGCGTCACCATGGAAACGCTGAGCTGCTCAGACTTCCTGCTTCATCGGGACTTCCCTGTTCCACTCGCACTGACTCAGGCCGAGCACCAGACGGGTCGGATTCCTTTAGAATCTAAAGGAATTCAGATCAGAGTCTTCCTGATCAAGGTGACACATGATCTCCGTATGAAGACCAACGCAGGTAAGGTCTCAGGTTTAGTTCTGCTGGACCTGGGCCTTTGACCCCGTGGACCACGGGATCTTACTTCACAGGTTAGAACCTGGGTGGGAATCTCTGGTACTGCTCAAACTGGTTCAAGTCCATCTGGAGGACAGGACGTACTTTGTCCAAATTGGCAACTGTGTCTCCATGACCTGTGGAGTCCCCCAGGGGTCAATCTTGGGACTCCTCTTATTCAACTTGTACATGCTTCCATTGGGTCAGCTAATCAACAGCAACACTGTGTCGTACCCAGTGTTGCCACAGATACTTGAAAAAGTAATATATTACTGATTACTCATTACTCCTTTGAACAGGACCGGCTCAGGCCTGGACCAAAGCCGAACTGATGCTCGAGACCAGGGTCAAACAGGACCGAGCTCAGGCCTCACATCTTCTAAAAGTCTCTCTGATGGGACTTCACTTCCGAAACTGACCGTGCGACCTCACAAACTGAGGCCTTGTACCTTGGTATCGAATGAGCCTCATATTTGTGCTTTACAGATGCAATCGTATCTTTAAACCTTTACGGAGAAACAAGTCGTGTCTTCTGGAGTTCGTTGAGAGAAGGTCCAGTGTGGTGAAGACAGTGTGAGCCACAGACACAGAGGCCTTTCTCTCTCACTGTGACCAAAGCTGTGACCGACGACGTGATTCGCTCTCGCTCTGCACCAATCACAGCACGGCGGGACGGTCACATGTCACATCACAACAAGACTTTGGATTCTTACGAGGAAACAGCTCAGGCCTCAGTCTTTTTAAAGCATCTGCATTTGGAGAAAAGGTCTGTTTTCTCCTGGAGTCATAAAGCACAGTTTGTTAGAGTCACATCTCTTTCCTCCTGGACGGTGTGGACTCAGGAGGAAGGTGTTTGGTGATTTGCCTAAACTTTGAAAGAACCAAATAAGAATCAGCCGCTTTACTCAAAACAGGTTTAGCAGGATCTAAACCAACGTTACAACACGTGAGCAACGGTTAGGAGAGACTTTGGAAACAAGTCCTGGACTCACTGTGAGTCCAGCTGTGAGGTTCAGGGCCTTTAAACATGAAGCTGTCCACCGCAGAAAACATGTACAATAGGCCCGGGTGAGTGGGAGCGTGTTGACCCCGAGTCAGCGACAAAACTCCCCAACAGTACGGCCCAGTAACCGTGGCAACCGCGCCGAAGCCACAACAACTGGGCCTTTGTGCCGATCCACGTCTCCCCTTCACCCTCTCTCCCCCCTCTCTCCTCCCCCCCGCCATCCTTTCACTTTCTTTTCTCTCTCCCTCTCTCTGCCTCCCCCTCTCCCCTCTCTCTCTCTCTTGTCTCCAACTCCATTCCTAATGGAAGGAAACTTCACGTCCTGAGTTTGAGATTTCACAGAATCCATGTGTAAAATATAAAAGCAGCTTTGGAGTAAACTGTCCTGGGACCACATTTAAATAAACTCAGACCAAACGTTTATCAAAAACATTTCTTAAAATACACGGACACCCCCTCAGTCATCAAATTGAATCTGAAATTAAAATACATTTTACATATTTTTTTGTTTTATTTTGTCATGTAACGGTGTAAACATGTGTTTTAATCAATTACATTTTTTACATTTTAATTATGCAAAAAATACCTGTCCCACAACTTGTCATATTTGTGTAACTTTAAGCCAAATTACCCCCCCCCCCCCTCTCGTCTCTCGCTTCTCTCTCCTTTGTCTCTCTCTCTCTCTCTCCTCTTATCTCCCCCCCTCCCTCCCTCCCTCTCTCTCCTCTAGTTACCGTCTCTTCTCTCTGGAGCCTGGCAGTGTCTGTGCCGCCGCTCTGCTGCTCCGTGGGATGTGAGGAATGCTGTCGGGAGGAGCGAGATAGAGAGAGAGGAGGGAGAGAGAGGGGGAGAGAGAGGGAGGAGAGAGAGGGAGGGAGAGGAGGGAGGAGAGAGAGAGGGAGAGGAGAGAGGAGAGAGAGAGGGAGGGAGAGGGAGGGAGGGAGAGGGACGGAGGGAGAGGGAGAGAGAGGGAGAGGGAGAGAGAGGGAGGGAGAGGGAGGGAGGGAGAGGGACGGAGGGAGGGAGAGGGAGAGAGAGGGAGAGGGAGAGAGAGGGAGGGAGAGAGAGGGGAGAGAGAGGGAGGAGAGGGAGAGGGAGAGAGAGGGAGAGGGAGAGAGAGAGAGAGGGAGGAGAGGGAGAGAGAGAGGAGAGGGAGAGAGAGAGGGAGAGAGAGAGAGGGAGAGCGAGAGGGAGGAGAGAGAGAGAGAGGAGAGAGAGAGAGAGAGAGAGGCGAAAGAAAGGGAGCGAGAGGGAGGAGAGAGAGAGGAGAGAGAGAGAGAGAGAGAGAGGGAGGAGAGAGAGAGAGAGAGAGAGAGAGGAGGGAGGGGGAGAGGGAGCGAGAGGGAGAGAGAGAGGGAGAGACAGACTCCGCACTTCCACCCCCCGTCAGTCGCGGTTCACACGCAGCTGAACTCTCCTCGCGCGGACTCAGGTCAGTGCAACTTCTGTTTTTTTCTTCACAAACATCTTTTCTGAAACTTTCCGAACCCGAATCTTTCCTGCTCTTTCTCCGCGCGCGGACGTTTCTCTTCTTCCCCCCCTCCCGGTAGGATTCCCCCCGAGGCCGTAGTTTAGCCGTGACCAGAATTACAGGGTGGATCTGACAGAAATAGAGTCTGTGTGGAGGGAGCGGTTCACGCGCACTCGTCCCGGTTTGGAACGGAACGGTTCAGTTTGAAAACACGCACTTGTCGTCCGGGTGAACGGACTCCTGCCGCGCCTCGTCCCGGTGAGCTCACTTCACTCCTGACTGCACTATTTCACACGCTCCGGTGCGGGTGCGGGTGCGGGTGCGGGACACGGGGACACGGGACACACTGCTCAGACACAACAGAGTCCCGAGAAGAGTCCCGGTCTCCATCTGAGTCCGTTTGAACCGTTACGTCAAACCGTCGTGCGCGTGAGGCCTCTTTGCCATGTTTATTCTCCGACAGGAAGTGACTCCAACGTGTCTGTGTCTTTCCCACGCGCATTCATTCACACATACTGAAGTTCGGTATCCACGTGTTGCAGGAAAGGCTGTGAGTTACTTATAGTTAACTGTTAAGTAACCAAAGCTTCAGAACCAGCGTTTACTCTCAGTCTGTGACCCCCCAGACATAATAAATAATAGACTCCTCCCCGTTTCGATAGGGCGTCCATGCTGGATTTAGAGGCTCCTCCTCCCCTGTTCCTAAAAAGGGCATAAGGGGCGGGGTCTTCAGTGGAATGTGGTTCAGTCGTCGCCGCGCCGTTAGCTCTGATGCTAACGGCGCTCATTAATATACCCGATTGCAATGCTTTTTTTGCCGCCGCTAAATGGAGGTGTTGCAGTAATGGCGGCTAATGGCGGCCCTCTGCATGGCGGTCACATGGCGCTGCATGAACGCTCTGCAGTAAATAAACCTCTCTGACTTCGCCGCGGGAAACAGACGAGCGCGGGAAACGAGGGACGCGTCGTTTCTGCGCTTCCTGCGTTATTGAGAAACGAGAATAATCACTCATTAGACCCCCGTTCAGAGCTGGACCCCCAGGCGTCCCCGTACCCCTGTTTGGGAAACACTGGCGTTTACACAGGCGTCCCGAGTGGACGTTTGTCATGAACCTGCTGCTCAAACACAAACATCTCAGCGGACGTGGACTCTCTCGTGAGAAGGGGCGGCCATGTTGGTTTCAGCCGGAGCTTTGCGGTTCATTCGGGAGGAGCGGCCATGTTGGTTTCAGCCGGAGCTCTGCGGTTCATTCGGGAGGAGCGGCCATGTTGGTTTCAGCCGGAGCTTTGCGGTTCATTCGGGAGGAGCGGCCATGTTGGTTTCAGCCGGAGCTTTGCGGTTCATTCGGGAGGAGCGGCCATGTTGGTTTCAGCCGGAGCTTTGCGGTTCATTCGGGAGGAGCGGCCATGTTGGTTTCAGCCGGAGCTTTGCGGTTCATTCGGGAGGGGCGGCCATGTTGGTTTCAGCCGGAGCTTTGCGGTTCATTCGGGAGGAGCGGCCATGTTGGTTTCAGCCGGAGCTTTGCGGTTCATTCGGGAGGAGCGGCCATGTTGGTTTCAGCCGGAGCTTTGCGGTTCAGTCGGGAGGAGCGGCCATGTTGGTTTCAGCCGGAGCTTTGCGGTTCATTCGGGAGGAGCGGCCATGTTGGTTTCAGCCGGAGCTCTGCGGTTCATTCGGGAGGAGCGGCCATGTTGGTTTCAGCCGGAGCTTTACGGTTCATTCGGGAGGAGCGGCCATGTTGGTTTCAGCCGGAGCTTTACGGTTCATTCGGGAGGAGCGGCCATGTTGGTTTCAGCCGGAGCTTTGCGGTTCATTCGGGAGGAGCGGCCATGTTGGTTTCAGCCGGAGCTTCGCGGTTCATTCGGGAGGAGCGGCCATGTTGGTTTCAGCCGGAGCTTTGCGGTTCATTCGGGAGGAGCGGCCATGTTGGTTTCAGCTGGAGCTTTGCGGTTCATTCGGGACGATCGTCTTTTCGACTAAACTTTTTTTCCAGCACATTTTTGGCATTTTTCTCCTCGCCGCTTCGTCATCGTGTTCCAGGAATTCCCCCAGAAAAGGGAACTGGGACGTCCGTGTCGGGCAGTGTTTGGACCTGATCTCAAAATAGCAGCGCTCATTTAAAGCTGCGGAGGGGAACCCGAGGGCGTGACGTTGTGGAGCGGGACAAGTGCGGCGGGGCGGGGCGTCTCCCTGGGACGAGGCTCCATTATTACACACACACAGAAGACGTCATGAACATCTGCGTTTGCTCTCGCGGGGAGTTCCTCCTCACGCCGTTGCACAAGAGCGGCTCATAAATCCACACGGGATGTTTTTGGCAGTGACGGCGTTTATCAGCCGCACAGAGCGCCGTCTGCGCCGAGATAACGGCCTCGGCAACGGCCTCGGCAACGGCCTCGACAACGGCCTCCACTCCATGTTTCTAACCCAACAGGAAGCAGAGGAGACAGAGACAGTTATTACAGACAGAATGTCCACACTATTCCCTATAGTGACTATATCGTGGTCACATTTTGTAGGGGTGTCCGAATGTCCAGAGAGAAAAAAGTAGTGCACTCAAAATTTCCCACAATGCATTCTGAAAAGTAGTGAGCAGCAGCGGTCACTAAACGGGTCAATATAGCCCACAATGCATTGCGAGAGTCAGAGAAGAACGCCTGACAGCGACAGGTCTTTGAACTAAACAACACGACGGAATGAAATCAGCCGTTTCAATCGTGTGTTTGTATTTATCCTGAATAAATGACTTAAATATAAACGGTTACGGTGAAACATGCTAGCGTTAGCTGCTTACCTTTAGCTCAAGCTGTTAAATGACCGATAGCTTCCTCTTGAATAATCCAAGACATTTATGTAAAATATATCTGACTCGTATTTATCCATAATTAGTCTCATTAGTTTGATCTTTATCTCAGAAATACTTTATTCCCGGAGTTTAGCGACTTTTATCAGATGTAGTCGCTCATTCTGCTGGAGCTTCGGACACCGGGATCTGACGTCTTTGAGCTAACGCTGGAGTCAATTTTTTTTATTTTTATGATAGTTTTCATTTTAATTTAAATGTCAAATAAAACGCCTGTAAAAGTGCCCAAACTGTCGTTCTGTTTCATAAAATAAACGTTTGTAACAATAAATAAATTCAGAAAAAAAAATAAAAAAATAAAAATCTGCACGCCGCAGACGTCACGCAGCTCGGAGAAAGTTGTGGCTTCTGTCCGAACAGCCACAGAATCAGTGACTATATAGTCTACTATAGTGCGGCCTATGTAGGGAATGAGGGTTAGGGACGAGGGTGGACATTCTATTATAGTGCGGGCCTATGTAGGGAATGAGGGTTAGGGACGAGGGTGGACATTCTATTATAGTGCGGGCCTATGTAGGGAATGAGGGTTAGGGACGAGGGTGGACATTCTATTATAGTGCGGGCCTATGTAGGGAATGAGGGTTAGGGACGAGGGTGGACATTCTATTATAGTGCGGGCCTATGTAGGGAGGGACCAGGGTGGACATTCTATTATAGTGCGGCCTATGTAGGGAATGAGGGTTAGGGACCAGGGTGGACATTCTACTATAGTGCGGGCCTATGTAGGGAATGAGGGGTTAGGGACCAGGGTGGACATTCTACTATAGTGCGGGCCTATGTAGGGAATGAGGGGTTAGGGACCAGGGTGGACATTCTACTATAGTGCGGGCCTATGTAGGGAATGAGGGGTTAGGGACCAGGGTGGACATTCGGACACAGCCAGAGACAAAGTTATTACAGACAGATGAGAAATGGATCTCTGGACCTGTTTTCAAACCCAGAGGTTCCTCAGTCCGTAACATCTGCTCCACCTGAAGCTCATTATGGCGCCCCCTCTCTGACCCTCAGGATCGTTTCGATACGTTTGTTCAGTGGTGACGTCCCGGCTCTACCTCCGGGTCTACAGACGTGCGAGAAACTACAAAAAAACTCTTTAATACAACAATCAATATTTCTGAAACTCAACAGTTACTGAAGCTACTTATCTCTCAGACTCATTGGCCAAAAATGTCACACCTACTGCTAAAAAAGTCATATTTAACAAAATCGCTACATCCGGGTTAGCGGAAAAAAATGCTAACGGCGCCGCAGCTACGCTAACCCAGGAAGTAGCGACTTTAGTAAATAATACGTTTTTAGCAGTAGGTGCGTCATTTTGGGCTGATGGGTCTGAGAAATAAATAAGTTCAGTAACTGTTGAGCTTCAGAAATATTGATTAAGAGTTTTTTATGTTTTTTTCTCGTACATTTGTCCGTCTGCAGGACCCGGGAGCGGAAGTCGTGACGTCACACTTAACACACGTATAAAAGACTCACTCGTGTTTGTCTCACTCCCGTTTCTTCTTCTACATATTCATTATTTCTGGAACCGTGTTCAGATCCAGGTTTGACCCAGTGCTGTTGCACGAGCTCAGTGGTGAGCGCTTGTACCTCAGAGCAGAAGGTCCCAGGTTCGATTCCCAGCCCTTTCTGTGGAGTTTGCACGTTCTCCTGTGTCTGCATAGGTTGAAAGTTGAACTATTGAATAAGACGGTGCTTTTATTTTGGCGTGCTGGATCGAAACAGGAAGTCACTTCTTGGCCGGCGTTGTTATGTTATGCACAGAGTGAATTCACTGTATTGGGATTATCTGACATTAACTTGGTCCCACAGGCCGTTATTATCATCATTACCACGAGGAGCCGTTTCCTGCAGAGGAATGGAGTTCATATAAACTGTAAACCGGGCGTGTGAGAGCTGGTGTTACATCATCTCAGCTTTACTCCATCAGCGACATCTGGATCAGAGAAACTCTAGTTTTTCTTTTGTGCTCGTGCTAAACAACAAACTCTTGTGCAGATCTGAAGAGTTGAAACCTTCCCAGAGGAGCAGATGTTTGTCTTCAGATAATTGAAACAACCCCGCGGGAAACGAGGAGGAAAAGTCACGGAGCGAGAACATTCTGAAGGTTTAGAGCTGAAAACAAAGTCCCTGAGAATCCAGAACATGTGAGGCCCTCACTGAGGCCAGACCTTCAGGACAGTCTGAACAAAACTCCACGTTTCTCACAGGGATTCATCACGATCGGATTCCTGCTCGATTTATGTTTTCAACCAAAGAAAAACGATTTTAGTCGAGATGTTGAGCTCGTTTCCTTCACGACGTTTATTCTCTGAGATTCATCCTGAAGTATCTCCAACATGTCTGTCCCTCTGCAGTAATAGTACTCTGGTCTCTGCAGTAATAATAGTAATAGTACTCTGGTCTCTGCAGTAATAGTACTCTGGTCTCTGCAGTAATAATAGTAATAGTACTCTGGTCTCTGCAGTAATAGTACTCTGGTCTCTGCAGTAATAGTACTCTGGTCTCTGGTCTCTGCAGTAATAATACTCTGGTCTCTGCAGTAATAGTACTCTGGTCTCTGCAGTAATAGTACTCTGGTCTCTGGTCTCTGCAGTAATAATACTCTGGTCTCTGCAGTAATAGTACTCTGGTCTCTGCAGTAATAATAGTAATAGTACTCTGGTCTCTGCAGTAATAATAGTAATAATACTCTGGTCTCTGCAGTAATAGTACTCTGGTCTCTGGTCTCTGCAGTAATAATACTCTGGTCTCTGCAGTAATAGTACTCTGGTCTCTGCAGTAATAGTACTCTGGTCTCTGGTCTCTGCAGTAATAATACTCTGGTCTCTGCAGTAATAGTACTCTGGTCTCTGCAGTAATAGTACTCTGGTCTCTGGTCTCTGCAGTAATAATACTCTGGTCTCTGCAGTAATAGTACTCTGGTCTCTGCAGTAATAATAGTAATAGTACTCTGGTCTCTGCAGTAATAATAGTAATAATACTCTGGTCTCTGCAGTAATAGTACTCTGGTCTCTGCAGTAATAATAGTAATAGTACTCTGGTCTCTGCAGTAATAGTACTCTGCAGTAATAGTACTCTGGTCTCTGCAGTAATAGTACTCTGGTCTCTGCAGTAATAATACTCTGGTCTCTGCAGTAATAGTACTCTGGTCTCTACAGTAATAGTACTCTGCAGTAATAGTACTCTGGTCTCTACAGTAATAGTACTCTGGTCTCTGCAGTAATAATAGTAATAGTACTCTGGTCTCTGCAGTAATAATAGTAATAATACTCTGGTCTCTGCAGTAATAGTACTCTGGTCTCTGCAGTAATAGTACTCTGCAGTAATAGTACTCTGGTCTCTGCAGTAATAGTACTCTGCAGTAATAGTACTCTGCAGTAATAGTACTCTGCAGTAATAGTACTCTGCAGTAATAGTACTCTGCAGTAATAGTACTCTGCAGTAATAGTACTCTGGTCTCTGCAGTAATAGTACTCTGGTCTCTGCAGTAATAGTACTCTGGTCTCTGCAGTAATAGTACTCTGGTCTCTGCAGTAATAGTACTCTGCAGTAATAGTACTCTGGTGTAAAAGCAGCCGGGGCAGTTCCACCTGTGGCAGCGACAAACAAACCGCTGGGTCGTGTCGGGACTCGTCGGATCCGGTTTCGCCGCCGCGCCCTGGTCTCCGTGTGACGGCGCCGCCGCTTCAACAAACACTCGGTTTTGTCTCGGACTTTGGACGAGAGGCGGGAAACGTGTTCTAGATCAGAGGGAAGTCGCTGTTTGGATGAGTCGTATATTGTATATGTTTTTTGTGTAAATGTAGATGTTAACACTTTCACACAGGGCTGGTTCTTCATCTCCTGCTCTCGTTCTTTCAGGCGTTCCTCACACACGGCGAGATGATGAACAACGTGGCCGACTGGCTGGTCCAGAACCGGGACAAGATCGAGAAGGGCGTGGAGATCATGGGCCAGGCGTCCGAGGTGCTGGCGGCCACCGTGGGCCAGTTACACCCGGTCCTGGAGGCCGTGTTCGTGGCCTCGTCCGAGATCTTCTCCAACCCCGACGGGAAGGAGGCGCGCTTCCTCACGCAGCAGCTCGAGCAGGTGCCTTCACATTCGTCCTTTTCAGATTCGGTTAAAAGAAAAAACTTTATAGATATAGAGCTGAGCGATAAATCGTCTTTAGGATCAGATAGAAACTGCTGTTTGGAAGATCTGCACATTTACAATATCGAGTTTATCTCCAATGTCAAGACAAGTGGAAAAAATTTGTGTGGGGTCAATGGGGGAGGGTTCGATTCCCACCTGGGCGGGGCCTTTCTGTGTGGAGTTGCATGTTAAAGCAGCACTATGTAACTTGTTGACTTTAATAAATCTTCTCCGTGGTCCCTCTGGGGGTAACACAAGTGTTAATGGGATGATTGGGGGGGTCTTTCATCTCCCCCTGGTGTCTCTGGACAGAAAACCACAATTGCAACTTTCCTGCCATCAGGTCAGAGCCACCAACACACACTAATGGAATCACGAAGAAGAAGCTAACAGGCTAACGGGCAAAGCTAACTGTGGGCTAGCGCCACTTAAACAGTATTTACAGCCAAGTTTGAGTGAAAAAAATTGTGTAATTGGATGAACAACATCCCTCTCTCGCAAATGCAGATACATTTGTTCTCTGCATTTGACCCGTCCTTAATGCCGCTGGGACGGCCTGTAGGAGCAGTGGCTGCCAGCGTGGGCCGGCGCTCGGTGTAATTCTAATTCTGTGTCCGGGACTCCCTTGAAAAAGAGGTTTTGAATCTCAATGGGACTTTCCTGGATAAATAAAGGTTAAATCAAAATAAAATGATGTGGAGCCAGACTGGTGGTCAGAAACACCTTAGCCTATTGTACATGTTTTTAGTGGTAGTGGAAACCGGAGTACCCGGAGGAAACCTACGCAGACACGGGGAGAACATGCAAACTCCACACAGAAAGGCCCCGTCCAGGTGGGAATCGAACCCGGGACCTTATTACTGTCCCTGCCAAATAAACTCAGAAATAACATGCATTGTCTTAAATAAACCATGAGAGGATGGAAAAAAAACTGGGAAAAAGTGGAACATTAAGAAAAAAACAAAAGGTGTTTCTTCCCTTTTGTAGTTTGTTTCTGGACAATTCTCTTTTTGAGTGAAAAAACGATGTAATTGTAGATATTTGCTTCACGTTTTTACATATTTCTAATGGTTTGTTGTAGTTTCTGCAGTGGCTCGATGACGTCGTCGTCTTCTTGTCAAACTGATCTGGGACTTTCCATAAACACTTATTAACAGACCTCACTCAAATCCAAGCCATAAACTTAAGCAATGGGTACTTTCCTGAAACACTTTGTAAAAATATTACTTCATCATTGTTGGTGAGAAAGTCCCCAAAAATATTGAGATGTTCATCTCACCATCGTCCAGCCCTTAAACTGAGATAATGTCACTTGTATAAATAAGAAAGAGTATAGGTCCAAGGACTGAGCCTTGGGGGCCTCCACACACCCATATCACAGTTGTTTTTATTCTGTATGACTGATCCCAGGTCAACACTAAGCTGGAGGGCATCCAGAACGAGATCGACCAGATCGCGCTGGAGCTGCAGAAGACCTCCATGAACAAGCAGAACTTCGACCGCGAGGCGCAGATGCTCAGCCAGTACGAGAAGTTCCAGGACTTTGTGAACGCCAAGCCCAAGTTCAAGGAGAAGAAGATGCAGAAGTTCGTCTCCCACTTCGAGAGCACGGACGGCGACCTGAACCTGGACGCCCTGTACAACGCGGTGACGGGCGAGAACACGGCGGGCGACCCCATGCTGGAGACCGTGGTCACCATCCAGCGGAGGAACAGACGGGCCGTGGAGGACTTCTGCGCCCGCCTCAAGAAGCTGTTCGTGGTGGGCATCATCGCCGTCATGGGCCACGCGGCGCTCACGGAGAAGACGGTCGGCGAGGACATGGTGCAGAAGTGGCAGCAGCGCATGGAGGACGTGGAGACACGGATGAAGGTCAGGACTCAGGGTGTGTTTCTGCATAAAAGGACTGATTACAACCAAACGTCTCCTCTGGGGCGTCCCGTCAGGAGGAGCACTAGAGCTGTGACGTTTTGAGCGGCTCTTTTGAGCGGCTCTTTAAGGTGAACGGTTTGATTCTAATTCAGTTGGAAAAAGAGCCGGATCTTTTCCCCAGAAATTTAGCTCCTATTTAAAGGAACAGGCCAGTGTTTCTCCAGACTGAGATGTTCTTACCTGAGCTTAGACGAGTTGATGCTCACCTGTCTGGTCTTTACGTGTGCGCTCAGTCCAAGACCAAAGATGTTGTTAGCATTTAGCCTCTCCCAGTATATTCCTATGACTCCAAACCATAGTGAAGTTAGAAGCGACCGAGCTCTTCCACGGGCACAAAGACCAGACAGGTACGAATCCACTCGTCTAAGCTCAGGTAGGAACATCTCAGTCTGGAGAAACACTGGCCTGTTCCTTTAAATGTACCTCCCAATACTGGGACTAACGTTCGGATCGAGGGGTGCACAGTCATGTAGGACCTGCAGATAAATCTAAAGGCCTTTGAAGTGAAAGGCTTTTCTCAAACTGCCGCTTTAAACATGTGATTTATCCGTTCATCATGAATAAAATCAGGCAGGTCATTGTTGCAGAAGAGGGAACATGTGGCTCATTTGTTGGCGACAGTTTCCTGCTCAGACTGAAGCAGGATCCTGACGGTAGTTCCTCTTCCTCAGCTGCTCCTCTCGTCCCTTAAACGAGGTCTACTGCGGTGTCTTTGTGCCTCAGGCGTCGGAGACTCGACTGTAGAACTGCAGAAGTGCTAAAAACATGTGTTCCTCGCCGCGTCTGGGTTCAGCAGATCCCAGTCGTGGCACGTTCCTCATCTCGCCATTCACCATTTGTCTGTCTGTTCTCCTGAACATGGTGCTCACCTGCCTGTATGTTATAACCCCTAGGGGTCTGAGGGCTATATTTTGGGATTCTCGCCTGTATTTTTTCCCACTTAATTGCAGATTTTGTCCATTATTTCAATATTATACATCACTTGTTATACCTTGTTTTTTTCAGGACACCCTGGGCTTTTTAGATCTGTAGGACTTGTTAGTTTCAGATGCATCTAATTGAAATTATTTTAACCATTATATAAGGGAATAATTCAGGCGAAAATTATTTTAGACATTTTGTTCATCAAATAAATCCCAAAAAGTGACTGAATATGGGTACACACATTATAAAAATGTTGTATGTGGTCCAATTGGTCAAAACAAAAGAGCCCAAAGTTGTAACTATTTTATAAGTGTCTTTTTGTTCACAAAATCTTCAAAAAGTCCTATTTCTATGATTTAGAAGAAAAACAATTGTTCCAAAACAGAATAAACAGAGAGCTACAATATCACATTTAGGGCATATGTTTCACCCAGCTGTAGACAGAGGACCTAACACGTGCGCACCATTGACGGTATACCGTTGTCAATGGTGAGTGCGCCTGTATCTGGAGCCTATCCTTCGTGCGTCTGGCTCAAAATAGCATTTTGCGCGGGTGTTAGCGCAGATTTCCTACTTACTTTCTGATGTGTGATCCTTTCCGGGCCTACGACGTATTATTATAGTCAAATAAACGTTGAAAACATCTTCGAATGCGCGTAATCCATGTAGTAAAGTTTTTCATCCAGATTCCACGCGTAAAATTTACAAAGACCGCATTTGTTTTGGCGATAGGGATAATACCTTTCCACTTCTCTCTGTGTCTGGTCATTTCCGGGTCAGAGAGCGCTGCACACGGAGGACATAACTATCTTGAGCTCACACTCTTTGGTAGAAGTTCCCTTGCGTTACAATTGGAGAACCGCGGCCATGTGCCAAAAGGAGATGCTACTATTGGACAGTTTGCCCGCGACGTCATTCTGTAGTTTAGTGCATTTCAAGATGGCGGACCGTCGACTCGCGTTCTTCAGAATGTTACGGTTTTGGTGCAAAAAAAAGTAAGTTTCTATCATTTACGGATCAAAATTGACACACAATAATGTAAAACATTGTCTCAGATGGCACCCACGACATGGCCGCGGGGTAAGAGTTAAAACGTCCTGGATTGTTCTCTCTGTGTTGTTTTTATATTACTGATGCTCCAGCTCCACAATCATGTGTTTCTTTGCGCCCCCTTCAGGTGGCGGTGGAGGACTGCACGCAGAACTTCGCGGTGCAGGCCCAGCAGGACCTGGAGCTGTACGTGCAGGAGAACCCGGGCGCGGCCGACATGGACTTCACCAAGGCCCTGTTGGACTCGCTGGTGCGTAAGTTCGACTGGGTGTGCTGGTCCATCCGCGTCTTCAACAACCGCGAGCGCATCTTCTTCTTCAACTGGCTGGCGGGGAAGAAGTGCCACGGCAGCGGCGGGGACAACTGGTTCGACCTGCTGACCCAGGCCAACGTGAAGGTGGTGGTGTCGTTCTCCGTGGAGCCGCGGCCCATCGACAAGGTGCAGATCGCGGAGCAGATCGAGCGGCTGAAGGGGAAGGGGAACATGATGCAGCTGGCCCTGTCGCTGAGGCGGGACTTCCCCTCCTGCCTGGTCCACGCCGTCAGCCACTACAAGGAGGTGGTGGAGACCAACAGCTTCCAGCCCGAGTGCTACTACTACGGCAAACACAAGAAGTCCTACATTTGCGTGCACCCGGAGTAGGACTGCAGATAGATGTTTGCTCGGCGGGACGTCTGGGGCTTCGTGTGTTTCGTGCGCTGTAGTTATGACCAAACGCCGCTGTGGGAGGGGGAGCTCAGATGTTCTGCTCTGAAGCCGGACTCACACTGTGCGATTCTAGAGACGATCTTGGACAAAATGAATCATCTCAACTTTCCTGATGGACCTGCACGAGTGGAATGACCCAGCGGCGTTACTATGGAGACCAGCTGTCGATCACTAATGGCCGGTGTTTAAAATAAAAGATTTGTTTTTGTCTGATAAGACTGACGGTAAAATCGATCTGCTCTGGTCTCCACAGGGCGAGGGTTCGAAGAGACAATCGTAGCTGTGACCAAAGTTACCGGCCGGGTTTATTTCCCTGAGAAGTGAAAGTCCTGTGAAAGGCAGAGTCCGACCCGGGCCTGGGTTTGACTCCGGGCCTGGGTTTGACTCCGGGCCTGGGTTTGACTCCGGGCCTGGGTTTGACTCCGGGCCTGGGTTTGACTCGGGCGGCATTGATGAGTCTCAGAGTGAGGCTCCTCTCTGCAGCGAGAGGAGCCTCACTCTGGGACCATCCTAAAGATCAGACTCGGTTTTAAATCTTTGTCCCTGAATCACAGCACGACCTCAGACTGAAGAGTTTCCCTAAAACCCGACTTCACCCCTAAACATTGACTGAAGAACTCTGTCCAGGTGAACTTCAGCCGCCGCTTCAGTTCGAGCCGACAGCACCAACTGTTCTGATGACCTTGTGTCTGACGTCTTCAGCATGTTTAGTCCTCACTCTGCTCTGCTCTGTCTGTGTCTCCTCAAAATCTAAAATCCCAGTGTGAGCCCGGCTTAAAGCAGTCCGTCTGGCGTCGGGAAATATATCGAGATCATTTCACTATATTATCGAGTTTATCTCCATGGTCAAGAAATGAAGAATAAATGGGGGAGGAGTGGATTTTTTTTTTATAGGAAAAAAATAGAAAAGACAAAATATGTATAATGGAAAAATGTGGGAAATTGGTGAAACAGTGGGGGAGGGGTTTTCTTTCTGCTCTATTGAACATATCGCTTCATCGTCCTTTTCTATATATTTTTTTTTTTTAATTTCGCCCATAGAAACCTTTCCATCATCTCAGTCTCTCCCACAGACTCCTCACAGCCGCTCTCCAGGCTCCTCCAGGTGTTTGACTGAAACGCCCCGTGTTTAAAGCCACACGGCGGAACATTCCAGGTCACATGTTTTACACGCTCACGTTCTGACTGAAACACGTGAAACTTTGTGTTCAGGTAAATATCCATTTCCCAGACGCGCCGTGGGCGGATTCACGAGTTCCACCTGTTCAGAGAAGATGTTTTCACCCAACAGGAAAAGCGCTAACGTTAAGCTAACGTTAAGCTAACGTCGCTGCAGCTCAAAGTTCATTATTATCTAATTATTACGTAAATCCTCACTCTTCGCCAGACTCCACATTCTCCGCGCTCCACTCGTTGCTATTTGAACATTTTCACGTCGTCCTCTTCGGTCCGCGGGGCCCTTCGGTCCGCGGGGCCCTTCGGTCCGCGGGGCCGCCGTCACCGATCGCCGCTCTGTTCCTCCCCCACAAAAATACGAATCACAGAAACAATCGACGAGCCCGTGAAGCTTCTGTTTCTCTCATTCAGGCCCGACGAGTGTTGCGGACAGGAAGTTAGCATCACGTCGCTAAAGGCTACGGAGCCATTAGAGTTTACCCTCTGACCCCCACTTTAACCAAGCTCATTTTCTCCAGTTCGGCTTTACCCAAATCAACAGCTCATCGGCCGGTGTAACGGCTCCTTTTTTTCGCTGTATTTTCATCCTCGTTTCCGTCGCCATTTTGACGCTTCTTTCAAGAATCCTTTAGATTTGGGTAAAGCCAACCGAGAAAATGCACTCGGTTCAGGCGTTACTCGTGACTATTGTCTTTGTCTTTCTTCACACATCAAACATGTTTATGGGATATGAGATACTTGTATGAAATATGAAATATGTTTATTAAATATATCCACCCTGAGCCGGACTGCTGCTGTCGTGGATGTGTGTGACGTTTACCGGAGTGCGTGAACTGAAGCCTCTGGGACAAACTGGGAGCGGCTCTTCGCTCTCTGTAAACTGAGCGCCGCCGCTTCACGGGGATCAGCGTCTGAGGTCAGAGTCTGAGCCCTGTGGTTCGTAAGTGACGTTTCCCCATCGAGGCTTAAGAGTTTACAGTGAAGGAAAGTGAACGAAGCTCCAGGAGCCACTTCCTCCAGTGCAGGCTAATGCTAATGCTAATGCTAATGTATAAAAGCACTTTAAACCAACAAAGAGCTCCACACTGCAGAGGCATGACATTAAGGACAGAAGAGCAATAAAGGTACAGTTTGTTTTAGGAGGATGGAGTGATGGGATACTTTTTAGTTTTAACAGGATCATGGCCTCAGCAAAAGGAGGATTGTGGAGCTGTACGTGTGTGAAGACCCTTTATGATTTATGATTTAGATGCAAATACCACAGGCCTAAAACATAAACACGTGTCATATTTAGTGCTGACCTGTTTTAGGTCGAAACACGACTTAAAGCTGAGCCGATCAAAGCTGGATTCTCCTCTTTCTCTCGCGTCAGTTTAATCCCGTAAATTTCCCACATTGTTACTAAATATGGAGATGCCCCCCTAACGTGGTGGAGGGGTTGATCCTGGAGCTCTGTGCCCCTGTAGGGTCTCCCAGGGCAAACAGGTCCTCGGTGACGGGTCAGACGGCCCTTATGAGAGACCGGTTAGAACCATGAGGCCGTCCTTCTGTGGAGCCGCCACCTGCAGGGGGCGCTATAGGGGCTGGTGCAGCTCCAACGGGTGCCCCCACGACCCGGCTGCGGAAGAGAGTGGATAACGAAATATAAAACCCACTCCTCTGAACCGACCTCTGTCACTCGCCTCGTGAGAGCGCCCCCTGCAGGAGCCTGAGCGTTTTGTCCTGGAAACCGCCGTGCTGTGGCCCGTCCTGGAGCTTGGTCGGGCTCTGGGTCGGTCGACCCGGGGCGGCGCTTTTGGGTCAGTGTGAATCCAACCACAGCAGTTTGGGCCGGACTAAACTCTGACCTCCAGCCTGATTCTTATAATTATAGAGTTCATTCAACCTTCATCAGATCGATCCGTCACATCAGAACATCTGGGCCCCGACCTTCTACACGACAGTGACTAGGCCACTTGTCATGTAGAAGGTCGGGTCCAGATGTTCTGATTTGTAACTCTATAATTCTCCATCAGAGCCGAACTCTCGCTGAAACTGGATCAACTTTCACTCCTGAGTTTGTTTCTTCTGCCCCTCGTTTTCTTCCTGCTGAACTAAAACGTTCCTCTGCGTGAGCCGATCAAGGTCAGTCCGTTTTTATGCAACTCCTCATTTTTATACGAGAACATCGAATGA
>CM038350.1:1207914-1335414 GCA_021464625.1 Proterorhinus semilunaris | reverse complement strand
ACCCAGTGTCTCCTCAGCAGGTCTTTGAGAGGACACATTTATATAAACCCAGTGTCTCCTCAGCAGGTCTTTGAAAGGACACATTTATATAAACCCAGTGTCTCCTCAGCAGGTCTTTGAAAGGACACATTTATATAAACCCAGTGTCTCCTCAGCAGGTCTTTGAAAGGACACATTTATATAAACCCAGCGTCTCCTCAGCAGGTCTTTGAAAGGCTTCGTCTTCTCGTTCCCACAGTTCAGTCGAGTCACCGCTGAGTCTTTCAGACGATTCTGCCTCAAACGCAGTAAACCTGATTATCCACTTTCCTTTTGCTCCATTACCTGAAACTCTGCTCCGAGCGGCTCCGTTTACACGAGAAACCGAGAGGCCAGAGGAATACTGAGAGCAGAGCTTCAGCAGTCATCTGGACGGAGCTGCACAAACTCTACGACTCAGGGGCCATTCCACCAAACCAGGGCCTTTAGCTTTGACCCATGTTTAACCACTTAACTGCCACCCGAGGGTTAAGGATTATTTACATCCAAGTCTCAAAGTGTATTACAGCCTATATGCCAGTGTGATACCTAATTTGAAAGCCAAGACCTTCTAGTTTCTAAAAACTGTGAGATCTGTGTGAGTGAAACACAACTTACGTTACATTTTCCGTTTTTAACCCTAATTATGTCCTGATTAACTAAACCTGACCCTGATCAGGGGAGACGGCAGTTGTCCAACAACAGCAACAACAGGACTAACTCAGTCTCTCCTCTTTATGTGAGAGTTAAACTCACTCCTGTGAGAGTTAAACTCACTCCTGTGAGAGTTAGACTCACTCTGTGAGACTTAAACTCACTCTGTGAGAGTTAAACTCACTCCTGTGAGAGTTAAACTCACTCTGTGAGACTTAAACTCACTCTGTGAGAGTTAAACTCACTCTGTGAGAGGTAAACTCACTCTGTGAGAGGTAAACTCACTCCTGTGAGAGTTAAACTCACTCTGTGAGACTTAAACTCACTCTGTGAGAGTTAAACTCACTCCTGTCTGTGAGAGTTAAACTCACTCTGTGAGAGGTAAACTCACTCTGTGAGAGTTAAACTCACTCCTGTCTGTGAGAGTTAAACTCACTCCTGTGAGAGTTAAACTCACTCTGTGAGACTTAAACTCACTCTGTGAGAGTTAAACTCACTCCTGTCTGTGAGAGTTAAACTCACTCTGTGAGAGTTAAACTCACTCCTGTCTGTGAGAGTTAAACTCACTCTGTGAGAGTTAAACTCACTCATTATTTGATGGATTTACATGAAACCGTTTGTGTGACTTTATTTGTGTCTAAAATTAGTTTAACCTCTTAACCGCCGCCTTAACCGAGGGCATTTTCTCCAGTTCAGCTTTACCCAAATCTAAAAGGTTACAGGCCAGAGTAACGCTTCATTTGAAAGCTAAGACCTATAAAACTCAGCTAAATGGAAGCTCCATTTAGCTCCCTCGCATTGTTGCTGTTTATTTATTTGTTTTTATGTATTTGTTTATTTCATAGAGACATAAACATGTACAACAGTAACACATTTACAGAAGTGCTGAATGACTTCTGCCATTACACACAGGACGTGCATTCGGCCGAGAACTAGGACTGCAAACACGCTTTGGTTCCTTTTTCAAAGTCCCCAGATCTCAGTCCAGTTTCAGGAGACGAGGAGGTCCAGAGTTCAGCTCCTGGACCTTAAAGGACTTTTCCATGAGCAGCTCCTCGTGCGATGGAAGTTACAGAATTTAATACAATGTTCAAAGTTTTCAAGGCCTGGTCGTCGTGGCCTCTGACCCGGAGGTTCTACTTGAACTGTCTGCTGTTGTTTTGTCCATCGCGACACTTGTTCGAGTCGCTTTTAGATTCGGGTAAAGCCAAAGTGGAGAACATGTGCTCGGTTCGGGTGGGGGTTAAGAGGTTAAGTATGCAAACGTTTACTCATTAAAAAGTGAGTCTGTTCAGGACAATTCTCTTTTTCAGCTGAGAGTCTTTGGGATGTGCTGGAGAAGGCTTTGCACCGTGGTCGCACTCTCTCATCATTGATATAAGATCTAACTCTGGATCTTTGAGAATGAGCTGGAATCAACGCAGTTAAGTTTTTCTCTAAAGTCTGTATTCAGAAGTTTTTTATTCCTGGATCAAAGTATTGGTTTCCTCTTTGCTCCGTCTGGAACTCACACTCCTGAAATAACGAAGCACGTTTTGGACTCAGCGACGTCTGGACCGGGTTTTGGGGGATTTTCCGACTCCAGTAAAAAAAAAAAAAAACGATTTCTGTTTTTTTTTTCCGTAATCACATTTTTTCCCATTGACTTTTAATGGGTGTTTTCCAAATTCATGATTTTCAGACATTCTTTCCACAGCTTCACCTTCTGCAGTTTCCCAGTTACTGGCGAGTCATCTGTTTGGAGAAGTTTTCCTTTTTATAGGACTTCAGGTATTTTCTACTATTTAGCTTTACCCAAATCTAAAAGCTTGGGGGAAAAAAGCGATGAAATAGCGATGAAAACATGACAAAAAAAACTATGAAAAAAAATGTGGCAACGAAAAGGTGAAAGTCCGTTTTGTAGGTCTTAGCTTTCAAATTGCTCTCCAGTCGAGAAGCTTTTAGATTTGGGTAAAGCTGAACTGGAGAAAATGCGTTCGGTCAGAGGTTAAATCTTTCATCGGTTTCAGTGATTTTTTTTAGACACTTCCAGTAATAACTCAGTATTAACTCAGTAATAACTCAGTAATAACTCAGTATTAACTCAGTAATAACTCAGTATTAACTCAGTATTAACTCAGTAATAACTCAGTAATAACTCAGTAATAAGAGCTGGGTAATCAGGCTAAACCATGAACTTCCTCATTTCCCTCGTGTTTCTATGTTTTTATTTTTGGAGACTCTGGGACCATGCGCTATGACGCACGTGGGCGGAGTCTGCGGCCTGCCCTCGGTCCCTCCTCCCCCCGCACCCACTGGGCCCGGGTTGAGGGTGCCGCCCGGGAGCGTCACGTGACCCACGGCAGGAGGACAGTCACAGCGCGCGTGAGGGGGTCTGCTCGGGCCGTGAAAGGTGAGTGACCGCAGTGACCTGTGCGTAACGACCGTCAGCGCGTCAGCGCGCGACAGAAACGGTACCCGACACCCGCTCTAGACCTGGTTTAGACCTGGTTTGGACCTGGTTTAGACCTGGTTTAGACCTGGTTTGGACCTGGTTTAGACTTATTTAGTCCAGGTTTAGATCTTAAACCCCTCTTTAGTCTCGGGTCAGGCCTCATTTAGACCCATCAGCGCTGATTTGGTCACGTTTTAATCCGAGTTTCGACGCGTTTTTGCTCCTTTTTCCTCCACTTTTTCTCCGCGCACGACATTTCCCAACTCATAACAAACTTCCACATTTGTTAACATCGCGTTCCCACCGCTTCAAACACACTCCAAACTAAACCGAGCCCCCTGTAGAGCTTTAAAGAGAGTTTAGGGCTAAACCTGAGCTAATCCTGAGCTAAACCTGGGCTGAACTCCGCTGGGCGTTGGTTGTCTCCATTTGCGGGGAGAGTTTTTTTTCCAGGAAGTGCGCAGCGTAAAGTCCAGTGTCTCAGTGTCTGTGTCTGTGTGTGTGGAGGAATTACAGGCCGTGTGTTGTCGTAAAGCAGATGTTTGTTGGCGCGTGCCCTCATGTAAAGTAATCTGTCAGAGCGCGTGTACTCAGCGCCGATCGATGCGTTTCCCATCAAAGACAAAAGCATTAACACCGCGCCTGGTTTAGAGACACGGGCTGTGGTCAGAGGAGGAGGAGGGGGGGGGGGGAGGGGGGGGGGGGGGGGAGAGGAGGAGGAGGAGGGGGACACGGATCTTACACAGATTTTCAGAAACTTAAGATATTCGACGAAGACACGTGACAATTCAACATGAATGTGACATACAGGGTTTCAGCTTTCAATGCCTAAAGGCTGTTAAAAACATGCACAAGAGCGACGAAACCACGTATCGAGATATGAAATGTTGTCCTTATCGTTCAGACCCAGGACACGCTGGAGGGACAGGTCTCTGAGGCTGGAGGAGGTGTCTGGGTCAGTGGGGTTTCTAGGGGTGCCACCCCACTCAGGGAGGAAGAGTATTTGTGGCAGTGTTTCCTCATTAGCTCACCCCTCCCCCACCCGCACCACCAGCTTTGTATTATTATTAGCATATTACATTAATTATTATATTAATATTAAATGGCATTAGTTCCAAAATGAGTTCTGTCGCTGTAGCCGTGAGGGAGTCTGGTCACCGCAGCGTCGAGTCCATTTCCACAGCGGTTCAGACGCAGACAGGAAGTGGAGTAAACCAATCAGAGGAGGGTAATTAGCGGTTTTGCGTTAATTATGAATCACAAAACTCCCGACGGGTTTTTGATCCTTCACTCTGTCTCTCTCTGTTCAGAGTTTGTTATTGAGGCACAAATCTGATCACGGGTCGGTTTGATTTTTCTGATGCCGCCACCGGGGGCGGGGCTTCCAGACTGTATAAAAACATATAGAGCGGAATCATTCTGTCTCAGCAGGCTGTTAGACTGCGGCCTCCACGACCCGGGATGAACCAGTACAAAAGATAAAGAAAACATGTTTGAAATGTGATGCAGATGTTTTTGCTTCATGGAGAAAGTCCCAGGGTAGACTTTATTTATTTATTTATTTAGCCTATAATGTGTAAACTCTTAAATCATGAGCTCAGTCAGAGCCTCGGCTCAAACGCCTGGTCTTTAGTCAGAGCCCTGTGACTCGGCTCAAACGCCTGGTCTTTGTCGTCGTCTGGTCCGGCCAGTTTGACCTCTTTATCTGATCCCAAACCCAGACTGAAAATCCTCTGACGCGGCCGGAGCCCAGGAGCTTTAGTTTTTATAACAATGACTAAAAAGTGAGGGACATTTGAGTTTTAGTGCTTTCCAAAGTCAAGCCGATATTTTAACAACTCAACTCAAAGTTACACTTAACCAAACAGGGCTGAGCGATATTGATAAAGATGAAGATATTTCATTTTCCCCACATTTGTTCCCAATTCTTCCTCCATCTCCCCCCAATTTATTTTCATTTTCCCCCCTTGTTTTTCTGATTTTTTCAACTTTTATCATAATTTTCCCTGATTTTTCCCCCAACTCATTCCCCATTTAAAAAAAAAGGTTTTCCCCATTTATCCCTTTCTTTTTCCCTTTAAAAAACACAATTTTCCCTCATTTTCTCCCCCAACTTACTCCACATGTTTCTCTCTTTTTTCCCTCAGGTTTTCCCCACATTTTTACAACTTTTTTATAATTTTCCCAGATTTTTCCCAACAACGTATTCCCCATTTTATCCCAATATTTCCCCTATTTTTGTCTTTAATTTCCCCCCCAGTCCCCTCCTCTTTTCTCCCCTTTTTTTAAATTTATTTTCCCCCACATTTGTTCAAATCACCCCCTGCCCCCCTTGTTTTTCTGATTTTTTAAGAGTTTTTCAACTTTTTTCATAATTTTCCCTGATTTTTCCCCCAACTCATTCCCCATTTTCCACTTCTTTTTCCCTTTAAAAAACAAAAACACTATTTTCCCTCAGGTTTTCTCCACATTTTTTTTATTTTTGTTTATAATTTTCCCTGATTTTTCCCAACAACGTATTCCCCATTTTATCCCAATATTTCCCCAATTTTTTCTTTTACGTCCCCCCCAGTCCCCTCCTCTTTCTTCCCCATTTCTTGACACTGGAGACCCACTGGACCTCGTCGACATGTCGAGCTCCAGAACAAACAGTTTTTCCGCTGACGATCTGAATAAAATATGGAAATGCTGTGATTGATGCGGCGGCTTTTATTCCGATGAAAATGTTGCAGAGGCACTTTCTGTGATCGATGCACTTTCCTTAATGAAACCTTTACGATGATCCGCTCTGACGGGCCTCTGTGCAGACGCTGCTGTGAGAGACACCGGCCCAGAGGAAAGCACCAGAGGAAAGCACCAGAGGAAAGCACCAGAGGAAAGCACCAGGCCACAGTGAGGCGGAGAGGTAAGCACCACGACACAGTGAGGCCCAGAGGAAAGCACCAGGACACAGTGAGGCGGAGAGGTAAGCACCAGGACACAGTGAGGCCCAGAGGAAAGCACCAGGACACAGTGAGGCCCAGAGGAAAGCACCAGGACACAGTGAGGCCCAGAGGAAAGCACCAGGACACAGTGAGGCCCAGAGGAAAGCACCAGAGGAAAGCACCAGAGGAAAGCACCAGGCCACAGTGAGGCGGAGAGGTAAGCACCACGACACAGTGAGGCCCAGAGGAAAGCACCAGGACACAGTGAGGCCCAGAGGAAAGCACCAGGACACAGTGAGGCCCAGAGGAAAGCACCAGGACACAGTGAGGCTGAGAGGAAAGCACCAGGACACAGTGAGGCCCAGAGGAAAGCACCAGGACACAGTGAGGCTCAGAGGAAAGCACCAGGACACAGTGAGGCCCAGAGGAAAGCACCAGGACACAGTGAGGCTGAGAGGAAAGCACCAGGCCGCAGTGAGGCCCAGAGGAAAGCACCAGGACACAGTGAGGCTGCACGTGTAAGTGACCACGGACTCACAGACTGGGTCTTAGCTTTCAAATAGGGCGTCCAGTCGAGAAGCTTCTAAAGCAGGGGTGTCAAAGGTACGGCCCGCGGGCCAGAACCGGCCCGCCAGTGGGTTCAGTCCGGCCCAGGGGATAAATATGCATTATTAAAGAAGAATAAACTTCATTTTCTTTCAAATTTGCAGTTCTTATATTATCCGCTAGGGGCGCTGTGTTTGAGTCAGTTCTATCGCTTTACCTGCGTGGTGTTTGTTTAAAGTGATAAATAACCCTTGTTCTCGTCTCTGTAGTTAAAGATGGCGGAGCATCTGCAGAGGGTGGTGTTTGTTTAAAGTGATAAATAACCCTTGTTCTCGTCTCTGTAGTTTTTTTATTTTTTTATTTTTTATTTTATTTATTTATTTAACAATTCAAGGCACCAGACATCAAAGCAACAGAAACAGAAAAAATTAAAAATATGAAAATTAAATAATTAAAACATAAACTAAAACAAATCCATTCACACACACACACACTCCCACTGAGCAGCTACAGGTCTTCTCCAAAAACATTCAGATTGTCAAACGCATTAAGAAGAGATAGTGCAGATTTACATTTCATACATCTTAAAGATATCAGATAGTTTCCTTTAAGTTGTCTCTTAAACACTGTGAAAATAGGCATGACTTTTTTCCATTTGCAAGAATGAATAAACTATTTCGAAAGGATTAATAAATTGTTCAAAGCATAGTCTGTCTGTGAGTCCTTCAGGGAAATCCCAAAAATTATGTTGTCCATTGTTAGAGAGTCCTGCTGCAGCTGGATTTTCGAAGAGAACCAGTCCATAAAGTCTTCCCAAAATGTGCTTGTGTACATACATGTGCTTGTGTACATACATGTGCGTGTGTACATACATGTGCGTGTGTACATACATTGATAAAACAGATGTTCAGTGGTTTCAATGTCTGAGTCACAGAAAGTACAATTGTTATAATCTATACCAAACCTTACTCTGAGAAGCTCACTGGATGGATATATCGCATTCAAAATTTTGAAATGAACTTCTTTAGTTTTTGGACTAACAGGAAATTTTAAATATTTAGTTCTTATATTTGTAATTTGTTCTTTTGAAAATTTTTGAACAATTGAGTTTCTGTTAGATTTGATTGGATAAAAGTGATCATTTAGACACTTTCGCAAAGTTTTGTTTGGTATCTCTTTTCCCATAAAATCTTGCTCATTGATATCGTCTCTGTAGTTAAAGATGGCGGAGCATCTGCAGAGGGTGGTGTTTGTTTAAAGTGATAAATAACCCTTGTTCTCGTCTCTGTAGTTAAAGATGGCGGAGCATCTGCAGAGGGTGGTGTTATTGTTTAAAGTGATAAATAACCCCTGTTCTCTTTTTTTTTTTTTTTTTTTTTTTTTTTTTTTTTTTTTTTTTTTTTTTCCATTTTATTAATCAATAATAAATGCGTTACATACACTTATGCCAGGGGTTTCCAAAAAATATATACATATACAAAAAAACACACAACAAAACAAGGTAAATAAAAGATTACAAATAACATACAAAAATAACAGCGGCCCTTAGCAGCAGCACTTAAAACAGGTTAAGGCGTCAAGAGTCTTAATAGCTTTGGGGTTTGAAGAGTAATGTATTGATTCTTTATATTGTATTATTTCGAGCAAGTAGAGTTTAAAAAGGGGCTTTTTACCAGAAAATTTACATTTATGAATATGAAATTTTGCAAAAATAATTAAAAAATTTATCAAGTAGAATTCTTTTTGTTTAGAGCTACAGGGATTGTAAAAACCAAAAAGCACATCAGAATATGATAGCGAAAAGTTACTGAGGATATTAGTTTGTATATAACGAATAAAGTATTTCCAAAAAACTACAGTGAAGGGGCATTTCCAGAATAGATGGATGACAGTTTCATTGTCCTGACGACAAAAGGAACAGCTACAGTCAATGTCCTTGTGTAGAGATTGCTTAGCAGGGTAGCATCTGTGGAGAAGTTTAAAACACACATCCCGAAATTTGTTTGTAACTAGATATTTAGAAGGTAAAGTCCATACAGTAGTCCATTTGATATCAGGTACAAACTGCCTCCAGTAATGAATGACATAAGGCACAGTAGCAATATCTTTCTGAAGTAAAGCTTTAACTTTTTTGTTACTCATGGAAGGGCTGGAGGCAAAACAGATTTTGCCCACAACAGTCTCAAAAATTGACAAAGAAGCAATCGGTCTCTCGATAAGTGAATGAACCCCACCCCGAAATAGCATGAGCACACCTTGAGGAATAGCGTCCATAACAATAGCGTACTCCTTAGGAGTTACAGGAATCTGATAGGATGACAAAAACTCAGAGTATGACATCAGGAACCCCTGAGGATTGAAAAGTTGCTTGACAAAAAATAAATTATTATTATACCAGTTTGAGAAAAAAATCGATTTGTTTTTATATAGAATGCAGGCATTGTTCCAAATTTGGAATGTGTGGGGAGAGAAAGAGTGTTTATAAATAAGAGACCAGGCTAGGAGCATCTGTTTGTGATAATTGGCTAGTTTTACGGGAAGTTTCTCGATGTTGAAGTTTGACATTAGAACTAACGAGAGGCCACCGACTTTTGAGAATATATAATTAGGGATACAATTCCACACGGAAATAGGATCCATTAAAAACTTTCTAATCCATTTAATCTTAAAAGTATAATTCAAAGTGGTGAAATTTAAGAAATTGAGTCCTCCAGAACCTATTGGATTTACAAGCACACTATCTTTGATTAAATGGGGCTTGGTGAAATTTAAGAAATTGAGTCCTCCAGAACCTATTGGATTTACAAGCACACTATCTTTGATTAAATGGGGCTTGTTTTTCCAAACAAACCTGTAGAGCATTTTATCGATGGATTTACAAGTTGAAGCATTAACATTCAAAGCAAGAGCAGCATATGTTAACCTAGACAGCCCTTCTGATTTAGATAAAAGGAGTCTGCCTCTTAAAGATAGATCTCTTTGAAGCCAGTGGTTCAATTTTCTTTTAGTTTTCTCAATGATAGGATCAAAGTTCAGAGTGCATCTTTCTTCTATGTTTTTGGAAACAACAACGCCGAGGTAAGTGACTTTGGATTTGACAGGGATATTATATAAGGACGATTGAGTACAAGATTTAATTGGGAGGAGCTCACATTTATTAATATTAAGTTTAAGGCCTGAAGCACCCGAAAAATTCTGTATGAGATCAATGACAATAGGAATTTGCTCAGAGTCTCTTAAGAAAAGAGTTGTGTCATCCGCCACTTGGCTAATCAAAACTACTCTATCAGCAATTGAGACACCACGCACATTATTCTGTGTAATATAAGTTGCCAGAAGTTGAGCTGCTATTAAGAAAAGGTATGGTGAAACGGGACAGCCCTGCCGGACACCTCTAGACAGGTGGAATCTAGGAGTAGTCCCATATTTTAGTTTAATTGAGCAATTTCCATTATTGAATAATGTCTTAATGGAATCTATGAAGAAACGACCAAACCCAAATTTTTCTAAGGCTTTGAAGAGGAATTTGTGCTCTAAGGAGTCAAATGCCTTATAAAAATCTAAGAACATAACAAAGCTATTTTCATTTATAAGCTCAGAATAGTCCAGCATGTCCAGAACAAGCCGTACGTTATTAGTAATATGTCTATGGGATACGAAACCTGACTGCGATTCATCAATAATGGAGGATAAGGTCCTTTTAATTCTTTTCGCTAAAATGATGGCATATATTTTGTAATCATTGTTGAGCAGACAAATAGGTCTCCAGTTTTCGATTGATAACTTATCCTTATTGGGTTTCGGAATAAGGGTAATAATGCCTTGAGTCAGGGTTGTTGGTAATTTACCATGATTGATACTTTCAGTGAGTGTGTTAAGAAGGAAGGGACCAACTTCATTTTCAAATGTCTTGTAAAATTCACTTGACAAACCGTCGCTGCCAGGTGATTTGTTATTTTTAAGACACCTAATAGCTTCTTGAATTTCATTAAGGGTTAAATTATTATCACACAGTTTTTTATCAGCATCAGAAATGTTTTTACAATTAATAGAATTTAAAAATTCCCTAGTTGCTTGTTCGGAATAATTAGAGGAATAGAGTTTGTTATAGAACTCGGAGCAAAAAGAAGCTACGGTTTTAAAGTTAGAGATGATTTCATTGTTAATTTTAAGTGTGTCCAAGGAATTATTAAGCTTTGATTTTTCTAGGCCAAAAAAATATGAGGAGCACTGCTCACCCTCCTCCAGCCAACGAGTTCTGGATCTAACAAAAGCACCACAAGCCTTTCTTTTGTAGATTTCATCCAGTTTACTTTGGCACTCACCAAGGTGATATAACTGTTCTTCAGTTAAATTCTCGTTACTAATAGAAGACAAAGATGCAATCTGAGAGCAGAGATCATCTTCCTCTTGTTTTCTGAGTTTTGCTAGGTTACTGCTGTATGATCTCATAAATTTACCAATGTCATATTTCAGTAGTTCCCAGGATAGGCTGAATGAATTTTTGACACAGGCCTCTTGCCAGCGTGACGATATAAGATTTCTAATAGTGTCAGTAACTGAGGCATGAGTCAAAAGGCTGTTATTGATCTTCCAACATATAGGCCTCGGGATGTTAACTTTAGGCGAAACCTCAACGATGAGACTAATAACTTTATGATCAGAAAATGGAGCTGCATGTGTATTTACAATTGAATTGGTGTGGTTAAATTTATTGGAAACCAACCAATAATCTATACGGGACATTTTAGATAGATCTTTTGTGCTCCACGTAAATGATTTCAGTGTAGGGAATTTATGTCTAAAGATATCTATAATATCAAATTTCTCCATGAAATCCTTTAAGTAACCATTTGACACATTTAAACTATTAGGAGGACATCTGTCTAAATTATTATCAAACACAACATTGAAGTCACCACCCAAAATTAAGGAAGCGTCAGGATATTTAGCCAACCAAGAAGTTATTTTTTCATCCCATGTATCAAAAAGTTTTCTATTGTCTGAATGAGAGTTATAACCATAAATATTAGTTATTACCACCACGCTTCTAGAAATGGACAAAACAATAATAATAAAGTGCCCTTTTGGATCGCTATAAACGTTCAAAATTTCTCCAGAAAATCTGTCTTTTAGAATCAAGACACCAGCCATTCTCTCAGAACAATGTGCCCCCCACAATTCCTTACCCCATTGACTTTTCCAAAAGGCCAGATCCTCTTTAGTGCTGTGTGACTCCTGAATAAAACAAAAATCACATTTAAATTGCTTAATAAACAAAAAAACTGCTTTACGCTTTAAATTGTTCCTTAAACCCCTGGCATTAAAAGTAACAAAAGAGAGAGACATACAAAATAGAACAAGTTCTGTAACAGAGAACAATAACAAATAAAGTCAGTAGAAATAGGACCTTACTCTTATAAAGATCTTATGAACTCGAGCTCCAACAACTATAACAATAATAACTGATGAGCCAGAAGGAGAAGCACTCCATTAAATAAAAAATAAAAATGTAGTGTATTTTTGGAGACTTATTTAGAAGTGTCAATATAGACTCCCTGCTGATGATTCCATCACATGAGGAGGACAAGATGGCGCAGGGGTCTTCTTTAACTAGATGTCATCCGGGTAGACGTTCAAGAAGAAGGCGGGAAGATTTCGGCGCCGTTCACGAAGGCTCGTCCAGCGATGAAAAACGCTGCTTTCCCTTGAGCGCGAGCCTCTTGTACCTGCGGCCATAGAAAACGTCGTCTCTCCCGGTCCTCAGTGGTGAGATCTTCGGCGAAGCGCAGGTTATTGTGCTTCAGGAATGCCGACTGCTTAGCTGCTTTCCACACCAAATCTCTCAGAGAGCGAGACAAAAACCTGATGATGACGTTGCGTGGAGACTTCTTGGTGAAGTCCCGTTTCCCAAGCCTGTGCACAATGTCGATGCCCTCTGCCACTTTCACATTCTCATTAGCAACCGTTTTCAGACAAATGTCAATCACCATGGCTTTAATATTCTCCGCATCAGACTCACGGACCCCAGCCAGCCTCAGGTTCCATCTTCGAGAGTAGCGTTCAAGCTCAGAGATGCGTGTTTCGCAGCTTTTCACTCGAGTCGCCTCCCTTGTGGTTTTAGCGTCAACCTCCTTCAGCTTCGTTTTCATATCTTTCACCTCGTCCGACACAAAGTCAATAGTTTTCTTAAGCCCTTCGATTTTAAGAGTTACCATGTTCTCCAGTGAATCAGCTCGAGAGTTGATGAGGGCAGAAAGCTTGGCCACAATGCCGTCCGGGTCTTCGTCAGCAGCGGTGGGCTTACCCTTCTTGGTTGCCGGAGAATGGAGCGGGGAGTCCGGCAATGGGGAGAGCGCGAAATCGCCCGCCTCCATCAGGGCTTCGGAAGAGGCAGCGTAGTTGTGAACCTCCATGTCCACTTGAGAAACTGAGAGCGACTCACGTTCCTTCCTCTTGACATCTGCTTTACGCATATTGGCAGAAAGTTTGTCAACGTTTCTTTTTTTTTTTTAAGTTATTATATTTTGGCTCAAAATCTAGTTTTCAGCGGAGCTCGAATACAGACGCCTTACAGAGTCGCCATCTTGACCGACCTTCTAACCCCTGTTCTCGTCTCTGTAGTTAAAGATGGCGGAGCATCTGCAGAGGGTGGTGTTATTGTTTAAAGTGATAAATAACCCTTGTTCTCGTCTCTGTAGTTAAAGATGGCGGAGCATCTGCAGAGGGTGGTGTTTGTTTAAAGTGATAAATAACCCCTTGTTCTCGTCTCTGTAGTTAAAGATGGCGGAGCATCTGCAGAGGGTGGTGTTTGTTTAAAGTGATAAATAACCCTTGTTCTCGTCTCTGTAGTTAAAGATGGCGGAGCATCTGCAGAGGGTGGTGTTTGTTTAAAGTGATAAATAACCCTTGTTCTCGTCTCTGTAGTTAAAGATGGCGGAGCATCTGCAGAGGGTGGTGTTATTGTTTAAAGTGATAAATAACCCTTTTTTTTTTTTTTTTTTTTTTTTTTTATTTTATTGAAAATACAAGGCACAAAAAATGTATAACAAACATAGCGAAGTCGAGTTCGCAATAACCTCACAGTGACAGTATAGTGCAATCAGATTCGTGCAAAAATTGTACAGTCAAATGTTCGAGGGGGTCACAGATGTACATCAGATAACAGTTCATCAGGTCCATAGTCAGATTGAGTCCAGGGGGATTTCACTTAAACAAGAATACAGTTGCGTGGCTTTTGGTCCTTTCATTCGTTCCAGGGAATTAATGTACAATTTAAAATCATTTAAAAAAAAAGAAAATGTGGGTGGGCATTTTTGACATTTGCTTTTGTGTATACAAAATTTAGCAAGACATAATATCACATTAGTACAGAGTTCTACTTTTTTACAGTTTGTTAGCACACCAAACGTTATATTGTCTCTTGAAAAGACTGGAGTTGAAGGAAAACATTTTTTCACCCATGTTTGTAAATCTTTCCAAAACAATTGAACAGAGTCACAATAAAAAAACAGATGGTCAGTTGTCTCCACATTAATATTGCAGAATGTACATAGATTTTCTTGTATGTTAAAACGTAATCGAAGTAGTTCTTTGGATGGGTAAATATTGTTCATAATTTTGAAGTGTGTTTCTTTAGCCTTAGGGGCTATAGGGAAAGATAAGTACATAGTTCTTAGTTTGGAAACTGTCTTTTTATCAAATTTGTTTAGGATATCATTTTTATTTTGTAAACCAGGGAATAATTCATCTGTCAAGCTTTTCCTAATAAAAAAATTATTAAATTTTTTGTCTAAGATTGATATCCCATGTATCGTGGGAGAGGGCAAATGTGTTTGTGTTATCTGATGAGCTAATGAGTTTTTGGATAGAAAAATAAATTCTTTAGGGAGGGCGTTACGCAAACGCATGAAGTCTAAAAGTGAGGGATTAAAACTGTGTTTAATGCAGAATTGTTCATAATCTAATAAATTTCCTTCGTTGTCCATAAGGTGTGACACTGACCAAATATTGTTTTTAAACCAGTCTTCATAAAATAACGATTTGTTGCGATGTAGTACATATCGATTGTTCCAAATTACTGTTCGGTGTGGAGAAAAGTTATGGACATATAGCATTTTCCAGTAAAGTAAAATTTGTTTGTGGAACTCTGATAAGGGTACAGGAATCTTATTGATAGCAAAGTCGCATACAAGCAAGAGGTTTAGACCGCCCAATTTTTTAAAAATAAAGTTAGGAATACAATACCATAAAGATTGATGATTTTTAATCCAAGATTTTAGCCAGTTTATTTTTAAGGTTCCGTTAAGACACTCTAGATCTATTGCCTTCAGGCCTCCTTCATTAGTTTGTTTGACCATATGACTTTTCTTTATATAATGTGGTTTATTTCGCCAGATGAAATTGAAATTCATTTGATTTATTAATTTGGATAAATTGGTAGGAACAGCATTTGAATAAAGGGGGTATATACATCTAGATAAGCACTCCATTTTGGTTAAATATATACGACCCAAAATCGATAAGTCTCTTTGGAGCCATATATTCAATTTTGTTTTACATTCTTTTAGTTTGTTCTCTATATTAACTGTTTGACACACCTTTTTGTCTTTACAGAGAAGGACACCTAGATATTTAATCTCAGATTTTATAGGTATATTGTATATTTCCTTTAGAGAAGTATCGTGCAGAGATAAGATTTCACACTTTTTAAAGTTTAAGCATAGACCTGATGCTTTGGAGAATTGTTCAATTTTATGTATAGCTTTTGGGATTTGATGTTCATCTTTTAGGAATAATGTTGTATCATCAGCTAATTGGCTGATAACAATTTCTGTACCTAGAACATTAAGTTTTTGAATATCGTTACTATTTTTTATATAAATGGATAAAAGTTCAGTGACCAAAATAAATAAGTAAGGGGATATGGGGCACCCTTGCGGAATACCAACATCCACATTAAAACTTGGAGTAGAACCCTTAGAAAGGAGAACACAGCTATTTATGTTTTTATACAGACCACCAATGAGTTTTCTAAATTTAACACCAAACCCAAAATGTTCAAGTGTAGCAAAAATAAATGGATGTTCAACGGAATCAAAAGCTTTAAAAAAGTCCAAAAATAAAATAAAGCCATTGTCCTGTATTAAATTTCTATATTCAATTATGTCCATAACCAGTCTTATATTATTATGTATCGATCTGCCCTTCAAAAATCCTGATTGTGTTTCTGAGATTACATTACAAAGACCTGACTGCAGCCGAGAGGCAAAGATATAAGTTAAGAGTTTGTAGTCAGAGTTTCTAAGTGTTATAGGTCTTCGATTTTCTATGATTCTAGGGTCTTTATTGGGTTTTGGGATAGATATTATGACTCCATGTGTCATTGTATTTGGGAGAGTGCAAGTTTCAAAAATCTCTAAAAAAACATTGAACAGTAATTCCTTAATATCAAACCAAAAATGTTTATAAAAGTTTCCTGTGAGACCATCTGAACCAGGAGCTTTGTTAGGAGATAGTCGGCATATCGCTGCTTCGAGTTCAGAAATGTTTAGTGGACTGTCACAAGTTTCTTTAAAAGCTTCATCAATTTTTGGAATATACTGGGCTATATCTTTCATAAAGGATTCACAGTCAGTTTGGGAAAATTTTGAGCTGTAAAGTTGTGTATAAAATGTATAGATTTCTAAGGACATTAGTTTATCATCTGTAATTTCAATGTTATCGACTAGCAATGACTTTAGGTTGTTTCTTTCTTGTCTATTTTTTTCTAGACCACAAAAATATGCCGAATTCTTCTCTCCTTCTTCTATCCACTTTGCCCGGGATCTAATAAATGCTCCTTGAGCTTTGTGAGTATAGATTTCATCTAGATTAGATTGTAACTTTAAAATTATTTGTTTGTCAATTTCACTCAGATTTTGTTTGTTACAATGAACATTTAACTGGTTTATAATATCCAATTCCTTTTGATCAAGTTCTTTTTTATGGTTTTTACTGAAGGCAATAGAGACATCACGAATTTTGAACTTTAGAAATTCCCATTTTTTAACTGGGGTTGCAAGTTCTTCGCAAGATGTTATTTTATTAATAGTTGATATAATTATTTGACAATAGTTGTCATTTTTAAGGAGACTTGAGTTAAATTTCCAGTACTTATTTGAGAAGTTTTTAGTTCTAGGTCCAACATGTAACATAATGACACAATGATCAGTTAAGGGGGCTGCAGAAATAGTTGAATTAATATCATTAGAGAGCAAATTGTTTGAAATTAACCAGTTATCAATTCTAGATTTTGAATTATAGTTTGAACTGAACCATGAAAACTGGGTTATTCCAGGATTGAGGTATCTCCAAGCATCAGTGAGATTTAATTCACTGCAAAAGTTATTAAATACAATATTAGGCTGACTTGACGTATATTTGGAGGGGTATCTGTCAAGGAAATCATCATTAACTACGTTGAGATCACCCCCTATTATTATATTCTCTATGGCGTGAGCAACTTTAAGATTATCTAGGTGTAATGTTATCTCTTCTAACAATCGTTTATTGTCCCTGGGGTTGTTGTAACCATACACATTAACAAAAATGAGTTTCGTGTTGTCAATATTTGTGAGTAAAATTAACCAATGACCCTGATTATCTGCCATATTAAGTATAATTTGGCCAGAAAAGTTTTTAAGGAGGATAGCTACTCCAGCTGATCTAGCAGTGCCATGACTGAAATAGGCTTTGTCACCCCATTGTTGAGTCCAAAAAGAAATGTCCTCTTCTTTTGAGTGCGTTTCCTGTAAAAAAAAGAATTGTACTTTTTTCCCTTTGCAAAATAAAAACAAACTTTTACGTTTTGTTAGATCTCTTAGACCCCTTGCATTCACAGATAAGAGAGAAATTGAACTTTTTAGTTCAGACATAAAAAAGGAAAAGTTTATAAAACGAAAACAAGCTTATAGCTTTAACTAACACAGGTGCGTTACCAATCGTAACAAAGGTGCAAATCCCTGATTGAAAACTTAACTTGAACAAAAAGTGCTTCTAGGACCAGGAGAATCATGGTGTGACCCTTTGACCGTTGATATAGGCGTAGCGACCTCGGTACACAGCCTTTTGACCCAGCTTCCTTGCTTGATCCACTTTCGGCCAGACTGCTGCTCTTGCTTCTAGAACATCTTTGGTGAAGTCTTCTGCAAAGCGAAGGTTGAGCTCCTTGCAGATTTGGTGGTTCCTTGTCACACGCCAAAGTTCATCTTTGTAGATCCTCATTGTGAACTGTATGATGATTTGTCTAGGGTGGGTGTTATTAATCTGCCCAAGACGATGTACAGAATCCAGGATAAAGCCCATCTTGTCTCTCCAATGTGGAACAAACCTGAGAATAAGGTTTACAACAAGCTCTCTAGTATTCTCCTCTTTTTCTTCTTTGAGACCATTTAGTCTCAGGTTCCATCTCTTTTTGTAATTTTCTGAATCAGAAACTCTTCCTTCCAGCTCAATTACCTTTTTCTCCAGCTGGATATTCCTCTCTTTTAGGACTTTTACTTCCTGATGCAACTCTTTGGTTGATTCTTTGCATACTTGTATTTCAGCAGAGTTGAATTCCAGACTTTTGTTGATGTTGGTTATTGCCAGAGTGTTGTGTTGTATATCTGACTTGATGTCGATCACCAGAGAATGAAGAGCCTGAATCTCTCCGGATTGTAATTGAATTGCTTTCAATACGTCAGCAATGGAAGCAGTACCCGGGCTGGAATCAAGAGGAGCATCGTCGTTGGGTTTTATTTTCTTTGGAGGTTGTTGAGTAGCTTTAGATGGCGAGGTAAGGGCTTTTTTATTCCGTTTCACTTCAGTTTCCATTGCCTCGAGCGCGCAGTAGTCATGGGAGATGGGCATTTTCGCGGTCTTAGCTTTAGCGCTATATTTATCCATGAGTCCGAACAAGGTTTGTATTACTGTTGTTGAATATTCTTGCTTACGGATTGGACGATGTGTAGCGTATCACCGAGGGTTGTGAAAGAGTCTGTTGTGATGATGGTTGTTGGTCCTGTTCTTTTTAATTCAGGGTTTGCACCGGAGAACAATTATCGCGCGTCTGCTCCCTCCGCCATCTTTTTCCCGCTTTGATAAATAACCCCTGTTCTCGTCTCTGTAGTTAAAGATGGCGGAGCATCTGCAGAGGGTGGTGTTATTGTTTAAAGTGATAAATAACCCTTGTTCTCGTCTCTGTAGTTAAAGATGGCGGAGCATCTGCAGAGGGTGGTGTTATTGTTTAAAGTGATAAATAACCCCTGTTCTCGTCTCTGTAGTTAAAGATGGCGGAGCATCTGCAGAGGGTGGTGTTATTGTTTAAAGTGATAAATAACCCTTGTTCTCGTCTCTGTAGTTAAAGATGGCGGAGCATCTGCAGAGGGTGGTGTTATTGTTTAAAGTGATAAATAACCCTTGTTCTCGTCTCTGTAGTTAAAGATGGCGGAGCATCTGCAGAGGGTGGTGTTTGTTTAAAGTGATAAATAACCCCTTGTTCTCGTCTCTGTAGTTAAAGATGGCGGAGCATCTGCAGAGGGTGGTGTTATTGTTTAAAGTGATAAATAACCCCTGTTCTCGTCTCTGTAGTTAAAGATGGCGGAGCATCTGCAGAGGGTGGTGTTTGTTTAAAGTGATAAATAACCCTTGTTCTCGTCTCTGTAGTTAAAGATGGCGGAGCATCTGCAGAGGGTGGTGTTATTGTTTAAAGTGATAAATAACCCTTGTTCTCGTCTCTGTACGGTTAAAGATGGCGGAGCATCTGCAGAGGGTGGTGTTATTGTTTAAAGTGATAAATAACCCTTGTTCTCGTCTCTGTAGTTAAAGATGGCGGAGCATCTGCAGAGGGTGGTGTTATTGTTTAAAGTGATAAATAACCCTTGTTCTCGTCTCTGTAGTTAAAGATGGCGGAGCATCTGCAGAGGGTGGTGTTATTGTTTAAAGTGATAAATAACCCCTGTTCTCGTCTCTGTACGGTTAAAGATGGCGGAGCATCTGCAGAGGGTGGTGTCCGAGCGTAAGGACATGGTGGAGACCATCATGGAGGTGTTCGAGCAGGGAGCGGAGGTCGTGGCCAGCATCGCCGGAGACATCTTCCCGGTGTTCTCCATCGCCGCGCCCATCGTCAGACTGGCCCTGGACAACGTGGAGAGCAAAGAGGCGGTCTTCATGAAGGAGCAGTTCCAGAAGGTGAGATACCATCACAGACGAGATGTTTCCACCAGGGAGACGGAAAAACCCGCTGCTTTAAACTAGGGCTCAGTGATGTTCACAGTAATGAATCTGAGACTTGTGGGAGATGATTGTCCTGAGTGAGGTCCATGGTTTCATGGTTAATAGCTCCACCCTCAGGCGTGTTCTCCTCTGTGTGGACTAAAGACAATAATGCTTGTCCCTGGTTGGCTCAGTGATGATGTAATGTGTGAGATGCTGCCATAGCAACGCCGCCATTACCCTGTAGGGCATCAGCTGTAACTGGACACATGTTACAGTCGTTTATTCAGATGGACTTCTTCTATTGGGAAGATAAACTCCACATTTCATATTCATTATTCTGACATGAGAGCAAATCCCTGGAATCTGGGGGAGGCACCTGAGTGTCATTGCTCCGATAAACTACTACTACTAATAGAAAGGGTAAAAAACTTTCCCAATTTTTCTGTTCCCTACTTTTCCCCCCAAAAAAATAGCTCAAATCTTTTACCATTTTCCCCCAATTGTCCCAGTTTTTTCAAATTTTTTCCATTTGTTTCCTTATTTCAGAGTAGGGCTGAATGATATGGACAACATTTCATATCTCGATATCGATACGATACGAGGAAAAATCTTTTGCATCTTGCTTTTTCGATATTAATCTTTCAGCCCATCAGAGATAAACTCGATACTGTAAATTTGAAAATCTTCCAAACAGCAATTTTGATCTCAGCACTCTTGTAGACCAGGGGAGGGGAACCTTTGTTCATCCAACACTGAGGTAGGACTTATAGTCCGGAGGATCATCCTTTCTATGTCAGACTCACATAATGCGATGGAACTGTTTATCTTTGTTGAGGTGTCTTATGTCAGCTGACAATGATGATGATGATGATGATGAGGATGATGATGATGATGATGAGGATGATGAGGATGACGACGAATCTGGTTTTCCAAGTTTGGGTCAGTCTTGTGAAAGCTGCTGCTGGGCCCCAAACTCCGATGAAGAGTTTACATTTGATCCAAACGCATTTGTTCCGAGGTGTTCGAGATTTACCTTCTTCATCACTGTCCTTCACCACAGACTGGCTTCGACAAAGAAGAACTCCTTTGTCCATTTCTCCTGGAATAAGGTCCATTCCTTCTCTTCGCGGTCACCAGGACCAGCACCGGTCACTGCTGCGCGATACGTCACGTACAATCACATGACCCTGATCTTTACTATATTAAATATGAAACATGCCTTTGGTCAAATGGTCTCGTATACGGCCCTGAGGCCTGATCAGGGGTGAGGAACCTCATGAGGTTCCTCACCCCTGATGTAGACGATAAATCGTTTAAATTAAATGAGTTGTAATTTGAACTGTCTTCAGGATGATGATGTGGTGGAACCGTCCGCATTCAAGACAAGATTCCCTCAGGAGACATTAAAGTTCCTTCTTCTCTTCAGGTGCGCGAGCGGCTGGAGGTGGTGTCCGAGCAGATGCAGCGCATCAACGACGAGATCAAGAAGAGCGGAGCCGACGCCGCCTACTTCTCAGTGGAGGAGAACATCACCAACCAGTTCAGGAAGTACATGGACATCCTCAACGCCAAGCCCAAGTTCAGAGAGGTGAAGAAGAAGCTGTTCCTCGATCACTTCACCAAAACCGGAGGAGACAAGAACCTGCACACGCTGTTCTCTGCGGTCACCGGGGAGAACTTCAGCGGGGAGTCGGTCCTGGAGATCACCTTGAACTACGAGGAGAAGGGCCGTCGGGCAGTGGAGGAGTTCTGCGCGAGGCTGAAGCAGCTGTTCTGCGTGGGGCTGATCGCGCTGCTGGGCCACGCCGCGCTGAAGGACTGCGGAGACGAGGAGAACCTGCTGAAGGTGTGGGGCGAGAATATGGCCACGGTGCAGAAGAGGATGGACGCCGTCATCCTGGACTGCATCGAAAGCTTCCCCAAACAGGCGGAGCAGGACGCGCGGAGAGTGGTGCGGGACAATCTCGAGATCGGAGTCCAGCCGCTGGCCCAGGCCGTGCTCCAGAAGCTCACGTGCAGGTACGACACTAACATCTAAGTTTGGACTCTGTCAGAGTAAAAGAACCGGCCAAGGTCTCTCAGTCTAGAACACTGATGAACATATCGGGTTTAGGACCTCAGGCCGGCATGACTTTGTCCTGATGCAGAGGTTTTAGTTGTCCTGGTCCAGGTGGAGTTGTTTTTAATAACGTAATATTTCCAGGGTCTTCTGGTCCGTGCGTGTCTTCAAGTCTCCCACCGGGATGATAGCGAAGAGGCGAGAGTTCCACTGCCCGACGGGGAAGAACCGTTTCCAGGTGCCGTGCTCGGACGAGCGCCTGAACGTGGTGGTCTCCTACAGCGCGTCTCCGGAGCCCGTGGACCACGACCGCGTGGAGCAGCTGGTGTCGGGGCAGAAGAAGCTTTCGGTGGTGGCCACGGCGGAGCTGCTCTTCAAGGAGCTGCCCGGAGACTGCGCGGTCCACACCATCAAGACCAGGGACAGGGACCTGGCCATGGAGTCCAGCTTCAGCCCCGAGGCGCTGTACTGGGAGAAGCACGAGCGGCTGAACGTGTGTGTGCACTCCGCCTGAAGGGGGCGCGCTGGGACTTTACCAATAATCACTATCGATCAGGGTTTAGGGGCAGTTTTCTGATGATTGGTGAGGTTAGGTTACTCCATAGGACTGTACTGCGTTCAGGCTGGGCACCGATAAACTCTAAACTAGTGGGTCACATCTGCTGAAATGTTATTGGGCTAATTTCAGTCTTAAAGGTGAATAAAAACGTATGTGGAAAATACAATATTTTATACGATATTTGACAAATTACATTTTTATTTTGGTTGCACGTTTTGACATTTCTCTTGATTTCACTCAAATAATCTGCACACAATCAAACATACATCAAATTAATGAATAAAAACAATCTTGAAAACATCTCCCACCAATGGCCGCCGGCTGCTCTGCTTTACGACCGCAACCCTGGAGGCCGCCATTGCTCCGCCCCCGTGCTGTAGCGCCGCCATATAGCCACTAGTCTCCCATTGAAAAGCATTGGACTTTAGACACGTGAAAAACGCCTGGGTCTCATTGTTAAACACTTTCTACACGTTCCTCCTGAGAGAACGCCGGGTTAGTCACAAAGAAACCAGGCTGGTTTTCCAAAGATTTTTTTTTTTAAATCTCGTACTAATGAGGGTCGGACTGTTAGCATTGGAGCTGCACGAGCTAGGGCGGAGTCTACTGTGAAGATCCCGCCCTTATGCCCTTATTAGGAACATGCTTCATCCGAGCTGGGGAGGAGGAGCCTGTAAATCCGCCATGATTTCCCCCTCGAGCGTGGTCATTATGGTAAACGGGGAGGAGTTTATTCTTTTTAACGGTCTATGGCCCCCACCCTCATTTGGGAAACCCTGTTTACTACAACAAACATTATAGTATAGATATAGAATTAGATGATGGTTCAGTTATCGGTATCATTAAAGTACCAGTATAAATTCCATCTTGATCTAGGGCGGGTCTGGGCAAACTGATGGAAGGGCCACATGGGGCTTTGGCGCGAGGGCCGGACTAGTCGCGAACAGAAATGTTTCAAATAATTAAGTTTAAGTTTAAAAAGCAACAAAATAGTGACCGTTACATATTATCTTTTTTTATATATATAAAAAAAAAAACATTTGTGGTTTTCACCCTTTCCCGGTGTATTTCAGGCTTTATTATGATTTTGCGGGCCAGATTGAAAGGCTAGGTGGGCCGCATTTGGCCCGCGGGCCTTAGTTTGAGGGATATTTAGCTGTGGTTGTTGTTATGACCTCGGCCGCTCCCCACACAGATCCAGTCGCTTCCTCCTACAGGTCCGCTCCGGTGGAAAAGGGGTTTATATTAACCGGTTAATGTCTCTGTATCGGACCCGTCCACATGAAACCAAAACCGTCCCGAAGTCCAGAGTCTCCTCCCTCGGCACAGATGAAGGTCACATGACAGAGTGATCCATCAGATGATCAGGTTTGTATCGGCCTCTGCTCCAACTCACGTGATCACATGACTTTCTCGAATGACGTCAACGCAACCTATTGAGTAAACTAAACTTAAACTAAACTTAAACTTCATGTCTCTTTTTAATGTATAATGTTTCCTTTCTGTTCTGATGACTCTGTAATCCTCCTCCTCTCTGAATAACTTCAGAACAGCTGCACATGCGTTATGTTTGTTTACGTGGAATAACTGTAATAAAGTGAACGCTCGTTTGTCGTGACTTTGTAAATATTTCTGATCCACGAAATCTAAATAACGGACAGAGCCAGGTTTAAATGTGTTTTATTTTGTGACATATTAGTGAATACACTGTTCATCTGCTTCAGTTTATCCTGAAGGGTCAAGATCATACAGAGTTTTCTCCTCAGAGTCTTTTTAACTCAGAGTATAATCAGCCCAAACTCTTTACGAAGTTTATTCTCTGAGATTCATCCAGGAAGTGACTCCAACACGTCTGTGGCTCCTGGTCTTTCCCGCGCTCATTCATTCACAAATACTGACAGGTTTGGTATCCACGTGTAGCAGGAAAGGCTGTGACCGGGATGACGCTGTGATCCAAATATGGTCATTTCCTTTGTGGGAGACAGTTTTGAACAGTTTGTAAATATTTTGGGGGAAAAACTTTAAAGTAAAAAAACTAATAAAACAAATGTTGGAACAGTTTAGGTATTTTTGGGGGGAAATCAAGGAGACGATTTTTTTCCACTAATTCAAAAACTAAACCAGATCCAAAATCCCTCTGAGCAGATCTTCATAGTGTGAGCAGTCAGAAGGAGCAGCTTAGCTCAGTGCTGAGGTTCTCAAACGGCGGTGGAGCTCAGGTTTCTGCAGGTCTGGATCATCTGCACTGTTCGCCTTTGTGTCGTTCAGACTCGGTTTACATGCAGCTCCAGTTTAGAGCCGGTTTAGTCCTTTGGGTGAAAAGTGTGAGGACCTGTGGAGAGCCCGGCTCAGTCCCAGCCGGAGGACACCCCCCTCGCTGCGTTCAGTGGGGTCTTTGGAGCAGAGTGACTCAGCGAAGAGCCAGAGGAACGACGTGTTCTGCTCCTCGTGGATCAAGCTAGGTTTTTATTGCACTTTTTCATATTGGATCAATACTTTTACTGATATGGTTCAGGCTCAGAAGACAAGACAGACCACCAGGAAAACAGACCCAGAGCCTGATAAAAGCAGAAACCTCTCCTTAGAACTCTAAACCAGGAGCGGTGCCTTCAAGGAACTGGGATTCAGTGAAAACTCTCCACTGGAAATACTGATAATACGACTGGGACGAAAGTCACTTTGCAAAATTCGAATCAAAAGTCTAAGACCATTTGAAAAATTTAAAATTCACATTTCTCATGGTTGGGTCCCAGTAGAACTTCAATACACAACCAGAACAAATGGGTCTGATTGTCTGGAGGATCCTCCGTTCCTGGAGCGACTGAAGCCCAATGACCAGAGGTCCCACAGACGAGGCCTGAGGTTAAACCCGATTGGTGAGAGGTCTTACGTCAAACCGGACGTGCGTCAGCGTCCGCCAGGACGTAGAGGCTACGTATTTGAGGGTTTCGGATGGAGCTTCAGTCTGTAACATCTGCTCGGAGCCCGTTTGACCTTCAGTGGCTCTTCAGTACGGCACGGTAGCACAGTGGTTAGCGCTCGTGCTTCACAGCTAGAAGGTCCCGGGTTCAAAAAAAAAAAAAAAAAAAAAAAAAAAAAAAAAAAAAAGAAGGTCCCGGGTTCGATTCCCACCTGGACGGGGCCTTTCTGTGTGGAGTTTGCATGTTCTCCCCGTGTCTGCGTAGGTTTCCTCCGGGTACTCCGGTTTCCCCTACCACTAAAAACATGTACAATAGGCCCAGGGACTGCAGGTGGAAATTAGCACAAGTGCTATAACCTGGTACAATGCATCTCTCCTTTCTGAGGCTAATGTAGATTGTACACTGTCCCTGTTCAAATAAATAAATAAATAATATCTTCAGTGGCTGAAGACCGGTCTGGTCCGGTCTCGTCCAGTCTGTGACCCCGGTCAGAGAAATGTCTGAGGTGCTGTGTGTCAGCAGAACAAACAGTCGCTCATTGAGCCGAGTTTATCGGATGATTCTGTGGAACGCCACAAACATCACGAGGCCTCGGCGCCGCTGCCGCAGCCGGGCCTCAGCCGGACCTCAGCCGGGCCTCAGCCGGGACGCCCACACGATGAGCTGCTCATTACTGTCGTCCCAGGTCAGTTCTGCCTTTACTGCAAACTCGTGTATTTCTGTTCATGTTTTTTGTCACTTTTATGTTGCTATTATGACCGTTTTTTCAAAGGAGTTTTTAGATTTGGGTAAAGCCCAGCTGTGCTCGGTTCCGGTGAGTTTGAGTTCTGACTCCTGTTGTATGTTCTCGCTCTTCTTGCTCTTCATGCATTACTGATGTTATTGTGTGATCTTAGTTGTGTTGTTTGGTCCCGCTGTGTTGTGAAAGTGCAGTCTCCTCCTGAGCGCCCCCTGGCTGCAGACACGCGCCTCTCCCTGCGGTGGGGCTGTTGTTTAAAGACAGAGATGGAACATTCCCGCAGGTGACAGGGGAATGTGGCGGCGCCTCGGTGACCTGAGCTCCAGCCTGTCCCGACAAGCCCGACCGGTCCCTCCTCAGAGTCGCTCCAGCGCCTAAAACCAGACGGTCCAGATCCTGGTCTACAGCAGGGTCCTCAAACTAAGGCCCCTTGGACCGGAACTTGAACTCAGTCACAACTTATTCCATCATCTTCAGAGCAGGTGACATGCAGGCGGAAGCACAGATAAAAAGACGTCGCCCAGCCTTGTCTGTGCGTAAAACTGCCGCTCTGCAGCTGCGCGCGCTCGTCTCCTCCTGAATGTGGCGCGCGCGCTCTGCCGTCTCGGCCCTGATCCAGGACACAGAGCTGCAGTTTGAATGAAAAGCGCTTCATAAACAAAGACGAAATAAATACATAATGTTATTCCATTTCACAGGAGGTAAAGCTCCATTTGTTCAGCAGAGTCTGAAATATGTAAGACAAGTGGGCGTGGCCTCGGCTCCACTCAGACACTGCAGATCATACCGTGCACGTGCTCACAACAGTGATACACAACAGCTGTTACTTCAGATATGTTTGATTGTAATTGTTGTGACGTGATAGTGACGTAACAGAAACGGGCGGGGCTGGGGGAGGCGCCAAAGGGAAGTCTGGTGACATTACGCAATGATGTTTTATTTGAAAATATAAATAAATGCAATACCTGTGGTTTTTCAAAACAAAGTGTGGAGACATGATCACTGTCTGTACAAAACCCTGGAGATGAACAAACATGTGCCTGAATCAGGTGTTGAGTATCTCTACTTCACCATGAAGCCTCAGGGCTGAGTCATACAATACTATGTGTCAGAGCCAACCCTAACCCCCATCACAGTCAGGGCACGTGGCCCCTAGAGGAAAAGTTTGAGGACCCCCGGTCTCATATTGGTGAAGAAACGCAGATTTAGATATCGAGTTCATCTCAATAACACTTGGGAAAAAGAGGAAAACATTGTTAAACGGAAACAAAGATGGAGAAAATGTGGAAACAAAAAAGAATTGATTGTATTTAGGGAAAATATGTGAAAAAAACAAGAAAAATGGGGCGGGTTGTAAAAAAAAAGCTGAGGTGAAACTGGTTTAAAACATTAGGGAGAAAATTTGGGAAAGAAAATGGGGACGGGGGATTGTGTAAAAAATGTGGAGGGAACAATAAGTGGATAAAAAAGGGAAAAAACAGGGGTAAATAAGCTGGGACGATCGGTGGGAAGTTTGGGGAGAATCGAAGAAAAGTTTGAGGAAAACAATAAAAAATTGTGGGAACATTTTTATTTTTTTTTCCTGTTCAGGACAAACATTCCTGATGTTTGAGTTTCAAAGTATCGCTTCATCATCAAGAAAGAAAGGGAATCACTAAAGTCACATAAACTTACAGCGAGCTGGTGCCACTGCTTCTCACACGCGCGCGCACACACACACGCGCGCGCACACACACATTACAACTTTCCACATATATTTAGTGCAAACAATCTTTCTTTAGAATGTACCTTTAGTGAACTGAGATCGTTCACATCGAGTGAGACTGAAGACTCTTTTATTTCAGATTTATTTCATTTCATGTAAACTGTGAACGGAAACAAAGCCTGACTTTGACTCACGGCTTTAAACTTTCTGTAATAATAACATAACACAGAACTTCCGGAACTCGCTCCAGGTTTAACAGGAGTCTCTTTCTTGAGTCCAGTTTACTTTTAAACATCTGTATTTAGAGATCCTCTGTTCGGTGGGACGGGGTGATGATGTAAATGTCATGTTGGGTCTTTAAACTGTGCGTCCATCAGGTCTGCTGGATAAGAATGAAGGTGCTGCCCCCTGGTGGTGCGACGCGGCGTTTCCTTTAGGCGTGAGAGGATTCTTTCACCTCTGATGTAAAACCTGTCCTGATTAGCAGCTGCACACAGACAGACAGACATGAAAATACTCTCAGACTCCATTTCGTGATATTGACATTCTAGTTTCACCTTCTTTATTTAACCTCTTAACCCCCGCCTGAACCGAGCACGTTCTCTCCAGTCTGGCTTTACCCAAATCTAAAAGCTTCTTGACAAAGGCGACAAAATAGCTGCAAAAGAGCGACACAAACTGGGCCAAAATGTGGCAAAACCAAGACAAAAAAACAAAAAAAAACAAAAAACAATGGAAAGGCATTTCCATTGTGTGAGGCAGTTTGGACATTTTTTGAAAAGTTTTTGAATGTTTTGATATTTCGGGAACACTTTAGATTATTATTATGTTTCTATTTTTGAAAAGTGTTGAAAAGTAAAAAAAAAAGAAGTTTTGGAACATTTTCATTTTTTTTTAAATGTTGGGAAAAGTTTGCTTTATCAAAGTTCTAACATCTGGACACATCAGTCACGATAGTTCCGGTGTCGTGATATATCGCGCCGAAAGCGGATCAGCGGATTTATTCCAGTGAGATCAGAACCTTCATCCTCGGACCAGAGAGAGACGTGTGCAACAGCGTCAGAGCAAAACGATGATGTCATAACGATGATGTCATAATTATTACAGACCATAATGTAATAAAACAAACACATTTGTGGTTTTTGTTTTTTACTGTTTTATTTTATTCGACGGGGCTCAGAGTAGAGCAGGTAAAGGGTCACTGGTTCGTGTCCCTGCTCAGACAAGTGCAGGATGCCTCTGTGTCCTTGGGCCAAACACTTCCCTCACATCACAGATGTGTGAGTGAGAGGCATATGGCACAGTTAGCAGCCTGCCCAGGGCAGCTGTGGCTACAATAATCATCAGACGTCTCCGAAACAGGGCTCAGACTCAGGGCGGCTGTGGCTTCTTGTTGGATTTCCACATCGGGGACTTTTTTGCTGCAAGTTAAAAATAAATAAATAAAAAACACATTTATTTCCATGTTTTTTATATCAATTAAAACTACTTTAAATATGAGTTTGAGCAACAATGTGGTTTTTACTTTTTATGCTTGAACTGAGACAAAACATCATAATAAATGAATATATTGTTTAATATTGTTTCTTGTTTTTCTCTTTTATTGATGTATTAACCCCTTACCCCCCGCCTTCACCGAGCTCATTCTCTCCTGTTCGGCTTTACCCAAATCTAAAAGGTTTCTGGACTGGGGTCTGTTGGTCGGTTCGGGTGGGGGTTAGGAGGTTATTTATTTATTTAGTTATTGCTGCAGATGTTCCCACGGTAGGGCCAGTGTTGCCATAGAGACGATATTACCCGGAAACTCAATGTTTTACGGAGAGGTAACCCTTTTATTTAAGAGTGACGCAGCGAGGGACGTCATCGCAGGCCGCGCCCCTGACCCGGAAGAGGAAGTAAACACGCTCTGTCACGTGTCCTCCGTCAGCTGACTCGGGTCCAGGATCAGAGACTGTTTTTGTTTCTCCGCAGAAAGATGTTACGCCCGAAGGCCCTGACGCAGGTCCTGAGTCAGGCCAACACCAACGGGGTCCAGAGCACGCTGTGAGTCTCACTGTATCCTTACTTTAGTTACTTTAGTTACTTTATTCACACACACGCGGGATCTGTACAGATGTCACGGGCCGATAGGAGGCAGGGACGGGAGAGTTCAGCCTTTTGACATGTTTATCATTATTCTGGTCAAAGTATCTCCTTTGGGCTTAAATGAGGTTAAACCCGTGACTGGGATCTGCAGAAGTAAAAGAAGCGACTCAGGGTCCAGTCATGACCTGATCTCCACGAGCCTCTGCCTTTTGGTCACATCGTGAATCATTTTCTCACTGTTTCTACTGTCGGGATTAAACCAGCTCTAAAATATAGATCCAGACTAAACCAGACTAAAGCAACTAAACCTGGACCATATCACAGCCTCACCCGGGACTAAACCACAGTCCATGTACGGACTGAAACGAGTCTTAAAGGGATATTTCAGGATTTCTGACTTAGTGCCTCATTTCCTCGTTATCCAGAGTGTTGTTGATTCCTGTAGATATTTATATATTTTTTAATTCATGCAGTCCTTATATCTGAAGAGTTTAGTGGTGCTAGGCTAGTGCTAGGCTAGTGCTAGGCTAGTGCGTGTCTATGGTAACTAGTAGCCTGCATTAAAAACCTCTTCAAAATCATGGGCTCGTCCTCCAAACGTTGCCATATCTGATTTGTAGAAAGCTCCTTTGTGAATTCCACGTGTAGTAACGCCGGCCGCAGGTAAACAAACGACTGTAGATCCGGTAACCGAGCAGATCACTCCGCCGCTGCGTAGCTACAACCAGGAAGCTGCTCAAATATAAAGTTATTTTAAATGCAAAATGGTTATATTTAAACAATTATTCGGTCGACACAGACGTTTCTATGGTTAGTCTGGTGTTATCAGTGATTTGCCTCAGGTGCCCTGGGCTTGGGTCAGACTGTTTTTAATGCAAGCTACTAGTTACCATAGACATGCACTAGCCTAGCACTAGCCTAGCACTAGCCTAGCACTAGCCTAGCGACGCTACACTCTTCAAATATAAGGACTGCATGAATTAAAATATATAAATCTATATAAAAAGAAATAAAAACACTCTGGATAACTGAGGCCCTATATCCCTTTAACCAAGACCAGCTTCCCAGTTTGGTTTTACCCAAATCTAAAAGCAAAAAGGCGTCAATATGTGACCAAAACGAAGCAAAAGAGTGACGAGAAAGTGACGAAAATAGTTAGGATCAGTTTTGTAGGTCTTAGCTTTCAAATGAGGCGCTACACTGTTGCTCTTCAGTCCGTGGGCTTTTAGATTTGGGTAAAACTGCACTGGGTTTGGGTTAAAGATCATCTGCACCGACATCAGCTACACAGAACTAACCCTGTGAACCTACTGAAACCCCGCGTGTTTCCAGTCTGCTGAACGGCGAGGGCTCGCTGCTCGCGTACTCCGGATACGGAGACACCGACGCCCGGGTCACCGCCGCCATCGCCAGCAACATCTGGGCGGCGTACGACAAGAACGGGCACCAGGCGTTCAACGAAGACAAGCTGAAGTTCATCCTCATGGACTGCATGGTGAGTCTGAGGAACATCTGGATCACTGAGGTCTTCGTCACACTGGCCTCCTGCAGATGCTTTTCCCTTGTCGTCCACAGGAGGGCAGAGTCGCCATCACTCAGGTGGCCAACCTCCTGCTGTGCATGTACGCCAAGGAGACGGTGGGCTTCGGGATGCTGAAGGCCAAGGTCAGTCACACGCTTAGATGTTAGGATTACAGCTGGACTAGGATGACACAGAAGACTGAGGTCACAGGCAGCAGACACTTTTAAGGCACAGATGGTGAAAGGATAGATTCTTCACGCTTTGGTCCAAGTGGAGATGTTTATCTAGTCTCCTCCCTTTACGTCTTAGTTTTCATGTCAGAATAAAAATGACAAAACTCACCCAGTTCATTTTCTGATGATTTTGCCGCGAGTGAGGCGGAGTCAACCCGGGAGTAGCAGCTCCGCCTCTTCGTAATGCGCCCCCCCCCCCCCCCCCCCCCCCATACTGGTGGTTTTCTCTGAATGAGGATCAGGCCTCACTCGGGGCAGAGCCGGAGCCTTTACAGTCGCTCACACAGACTCCACACTTCCCAGACCGGGACTTAATAATGATTTATTCAGCTTTGAATCCAAAAAAACAAGGCGGAATTGGAGTTTTTACAGATTTTTTCACTTCTGATTAATTTATTAAAAAACTAAACACGATCCAAAATCCCTCTGAAAAAAACGTAGTTACTAATATGTCAAAAAAAACATTTAAATCTAAAATCCATTATTCAGATTTTGTTGCCCAAACATATCGGCAATTTTGGCCATTTTCATACAAAATGCCTTATTTTTATATGAAAACATAAAATGACAGAAAACAAATTGTTTTTTCAAAAGTTTCACATCGATAGTTCTACATTTACTTTGTTTCCACCTGCAGTGTCTCGCCTTAATGCCCGACTACTTTACTTCTACTGCGTTACATTTGACTTTCTCCTGAGCTGCTCCGTTAACCTCGAGCGGCTGAGGTGGTTTTTCTGAATGATCGAGCCTTCCTTCAGCCGGTCAGAAGGTTCTCCATCCGTTTGTCTGCGTCCTTATCGTGCACCATAAGATCCTTTCAGTCCAGCGTGATGGTCTCCAGAGGGTCCTGCTCCAGAGGGTCCTGCTCCAGAGGGTCCTGCTCCACAGGGTCCTGCTCCACAGGGTCCTGCTCCAGAAGGTCCTGGTGGAGCAGGACGTTTGTGATTGGCCGAGTGTTACGGGCTAGATAGTAGAAGGAGAGTTTTCCTCCTGTGTTTTGAGTTTTTAAACTCTACATTCAGTTTTATTCCTCGCGCTAATGTCGCCTTGTAGGTTGAGCTGCGTCTGATTTTAACTTCTTTACTCCTCCTGGTGTCAACGTTTGTTTATGATGACACCAGGAGGACCGAAGAGCTCCACAGAAAGATAAAAACACGACGGTCACATCCTGGACATACCCGAGTGTGTTCCGAAGTCTTTCATCTGGATTTAAACGGGACCGAGAGGCAGATTTTCCACAGTCCGGGACCTGGGCCCAGAAACCGGAGCCTCTGCTGGGGCGACGTTAGATATAACGGAGCGAGAAGAGCTTTAAAGGCAAACATTAACATTTGAAATCAGTCCGGGAACCGAGCGGGAGCTGGACATCGTCAGCCTGAAGGTGGAAGAACTAATGATGTTTAGTAATTGGAAAAGTGAAACGTAGAGATGATTTTCATAAAACGGCGTTTATGGAGCTGAACAGGGAGGAAGAGAGCGACACGTTTAGTAGAGCGGATTAAAACCAACCATGTTTTCTAACATTAACTCCGGTCCGGGTTCGGTCCTGATCCGGGTTTGCCCCAAACGACCACTCACAGTGAGTCCTGACACTGTGGCTCCACCCGCTCCAGACCGTAACCGGATCTAACGGGAGCCGGGGGTCAAAGGCCTCATGCCTGAGTTGTATCTTGTTGGTGCATGAAGCAAATACTTAATAATCTGACGGAGCCACTTTTACCTTTACTGGTTCAGCGCTGACTCTCCGTGTGCTGTTCTCTTTCTGTCCAGGCGGAGGCGCTGGTGAAGTACCTGGAGGAGCCTCTGACTCAGGTCGCAGCTTCTTGAAGAATCCGTCTTCCATTACTGACCCCGACATTTCCCTGAGGCGTGTGTAAATATCCGGCGTTTTCTATGTTTCACAATAAACGAGTTCAGAAACGGCGACTAAAGACGAGGCGACGGAAAATAGAAGTAAAAATATCTTTATCTGAACTGGATTCAAAGTAAAAGTACAAACTACATGTTCCTCTTTATTCGTATCTGTTTTCGTTTTGCTTTGGTGGTTCTGGTGTAAAATAAAAGACATTTTTTCTATTTATCACATTTTGGAATGTTTTTATTTGTTTCCATCTCCAGAAATCCTCCCAGATTGAACCTCTTAACCCAAAGCTTTACCCAAATCTGAACGGTTCATTTAAAGCTGAAACCTACAGAACAGATCTGTTTCCGCCGCATTGTTGCAGACACTTTGTTTTTTAAACCCTTTATTCTTTTCTTTTTTCTGTGACTCTTTTATGATTGTTTTTTCATCCTCGTTTTCGTCGCCATTTTGACACTTTTAGATTTGGGTAAAGCCAAACTGGGGAAAATCTGCTCGGTTCAGATGCAAGAAAATGATCACAATATATATGTTTCTTTTCATATGTAATGGAATGTAATATTTATTTAGCCCCTAACTCTCCCTCACTGCCCGACACGCGTGGTTAGTGTACATGTTTTAGTGGGAAAATAATAAATAACCTTAATCTGTATCGTGAAATCTCTACATTTTTTATTTTTACGTGTATTTGAACGGGGAAGTCACAGAAGCTCATGTTACTACGACGACATTTTAGCCAAAGCGAATTCTCAGCGTCCGTCCCTAGTTGGGCCTTTACATAAAAATCAAACAATAAAACACAATAATAATAATAATACAACACCATGTAAACACAGCAGAGGTCAGGGGTCACATGTCTGATTAAACAGTCTTTAGTTTGACTCTCCCTCAGGTCGGAGGGAAACCGTTCCAGTTCCCGCTCTGAGTTCCTCCCTCACTGTGGTTCAAACATTTATCAACTTCAGTTTCCAGAAGATAAAATGTTTAAATTCCTCAGGCTGACGTGACCTGAGGGGTTTCCTGTCTTTTAACCGCTCTGTTGTAAATCATCTGTACTGACCGTGAGCAGTGTGGGCAGTGTGGTCAGCAGGCCCCGCCCCTCCTGAGCCGACAGTCATCTCAAAACTAAAAGCCATGAAATTCATACAAAGTGTGTTATTTTGTGGCCAGTGTGTGTGTCATGTTCAAACAATGTAAAGACCAAATCGATCGTGTGTAAAAATCTAAATGTTTTATGTTCAAATGATGGAGTCTGATTCAGCGTCTGGCTGTCCCATAATGATGATGCAATAGTGACCCTGACCTTCCCTTGTCCCGCCCACTCTGAGATGAGTTTGTGTTTGTCGGGCTGTGATTTCACAACGTAAGGGTTTTTGTTCCACTAAATCAGATATTTTTGTAATCATTTATTGATTGATTTATCAGGACGATGTACAGTTACATGAAGGTCGTGAGCGGAGATGATTCACCTTTTTCAACAGTGTAACAATTATCAGACTTTTATTACTTAAACCAAAGGTAATGTATTAGTCAACAATTATTCGAGTTACAAGTGAATTTAAGTCAATGAAAAAAAGCCACAAATGCACTCAATCCAGTTCCACACTGGTCAGAGCTGCAGTTTGTGGTTAACGTCGTCAAAACAAAAACAGAACGAGGAAAGTAAATGTTTGAGTGCTCTGAAGCTCTTTGGCGTTATTCGATTTTCAGTTTTCGTGTTTGAAACAGTAATATGTGAAACAAACATCAGTTCATCTTTTTATTTGAGTTCCACACAGTTCTAGTTGTATACAAAGTTCAGCACAGTGATCAAAGCCAAACAGGTACAGTCGTAGGTAAATAAGTAAATAATTAAATAAATGGCGTGGATGACGTTTAAAAGGAGTAGGCAGAAGCTTCAGCTCGTTTGCACCCCCCCCCCCCCCCCCTGTCAAAGCTACTAGTCACCGATGTTTTAACTTGATCATTTGTTCCTTGTTGTTATGAATTAAATGCTATTAATGGACACAATATTATGGATTATGTCTGTGTAAGTTCTCAGTCGTACAGGAGTCGTCCATCTTCACTGAAGGTACTTGATTCATCTTCTGTACTCAGTGGTTGAAGTCTTCGAACGTTTCGCCTCTCATCCAAAAGGCTTCGTCAGCGACAAAGGTCCCACTCTGGTCGCAGCTGAATATATAGACCAACGGGGAGGAGTTAGGGTTGGCTCCTCCCCTCTAATCACAGCTACTCTCACCTGTGGGTAAACACCTGTGAAGTAGAGCGTCTCTAACGACCTGCTCACCTCAGTATCGGTCAGTCCTGTCCTATTCATGGCTGATCACTGCTAATTACCTGCCTATTGTTCTTTTGTTGGCTGAGGTGCGTCTCCTTGGACTGGCCGGGCCTTTTCGGTTATTAATTATATGATTTATTAATTATGTAAATCTATTTCATATTTTTAACCATTATATTATTATTTATTATACCATTATAATATTATATATTGGGGAGTGGCCCCCAATCAACCGACCCAACCCTGCTGCCTTTACATTTGTAAAGTCTTTATGGATCTCACAGCGGAGAAACTCACTCGTTACATTCGGCTCAGAAACACTCGGGCTGAGCCGGACAGACGGGCATTTTATAAACAACAACGTTAAGGGCAAAAAGTATAAAGAGTAAAAAATATACGAACTATAATACAAAATGCAGGTTTACATCATAGTGCACGTGTTTTAGTAGTCGTTTATTTTCTTCGGTCATTATGAACATTTAGATCTTAGGTCACATGTTTTTCAAAGATCTTATACAATAAGAAAAACGTATACTTTATGTATTTGATAAATGATACCTGACCGATAAAGTGACGCAGATATGAGATTATTGCACGTGTTACTTTACAGTAGTTTTATACAGAATATATTACAATCTTAAAGTAACTATTTTTAGGTTGTTATTGTTATATTGTTGGCAATCTACATCTTGCCCGGGGACTACAGTTGAAAATTAGCGTTGGAGCTAACACCGGCACATGTACAGTGATGTTAATTAATGTGCATTGTCCCTGTTTAAATAAACTAATAAAATAAAAAATAAAGCCAAACACTGTTTTTCCAGCTAACGTCCTGAGTTACTAAGTGTAATAGGCTACAGTATTTTTTCCTTCCTCTTTTGTCCCGTTTTTAGGACCTTTTTTTTTATTGTGTTTTCATCCTTGTTTCCAATACGTGTTTAGATTTGGGTAAAGCCGAGCTGTAGCGCACGTAGCCCTCGGTTCGGCCGGGGGTTAAGAGGTTAACGCGTCGGTTCACTTTGTGCCACATCACCTGCCGCTCGGCCCGCACGTCACCGCCTCACCTTACGACTGACGGCGGAGCGGGCCAATCAGGGAGCCCGCGCGGACAGGTGTCGCGCTGCCATTGACCAGTGGGGACAAAGCGTGGGCGGGACACGGAGACGAGGGAAGAAGCTGCGCCGTCGTCTTCGTCAGTGTCGTCTTCGCTCCCGCAGGAAACCGCGAGCTCTCTCTTCTCCCACGAGCCCCGCGAAACCCCGCAGACCGAGGCGCCATGACGGGCCGCGAGGAGGAGTACGACTACCTGTTCAAAGGTGAGCGTGACTGAGGGAGGGGCGGGGGGCACGGGGGCTAAGCTAGCTAGGTAAGCTATAGGCCGGTGACCAGGTCTAAAGGAGGCTTTGCGCGCGCGCCGATACTTTAACCACACTTTAAAGTGTCTACCCGCGGGTTTGGGGCGATATTCTTCCCGTAACAAGGACGTAAAGCGTTTAAAGGTCGTGACGTTCGAGTATCGAGCTCAACGGAACTCCGGCCGAAAACCGGTCATTTTAGTCACACCTGCTTTAGTCACAGGAGGGAACAGCAGCGGAAAAATGTACTCGCGTAAGAGTAACGTTACTTTGAAGTGGGGTTACTCACGCGCAGGTAAAACGCAGTGACTCGAACAGTTCTCAAAGTTACAGAACACGTGACATAACATCCTGTGGAAATGGTGACGTTAAAGCCCCAGAAAATGTCACGGAAATACAGAATTATTATTAATTTATTTATTTACAAAACGTGACAATTTATATCGTTCAGTTTTGTTTGATATTGAGGTCGGGGACCCACGAGTAAAACATGTACAACATGCAACCAAAGAACAGGAGCAACAAAATCACCCACAGGATTCCATTACACCATTTACCATCCAGTCTCTACACGTCATAATATTCAGATTCACATAGTTTGTACATCAGGAGATCTGCAAGATATTCCTAGTAGTAGTAGTAGTAGTAGTAGTAGTAGTAGTAGTAGTAGTAGTAGTAGTAGTAGTAGTAGTAGTAGTAGTAGTAGTAGTAGTAGTAGTAGTAGTAGTAGTAGTAGTTTATTTTAATTAGGGTAATACATATTAATCAACATGTCAGGAAAAAGCATCAATGTAAATGTGCCGTTAGCACAGTGGCTAATTTTCACCCAAAGATCCGATTAGATTAGACCAGTGGTTCCCAAAGTGGGTCCGGGGGCCTCAGAGGCACTGCAGGGGGGCCCCCAAAGCTTGCCAACAAAACAAGTACATTGGGGTAAAAAAATATATTAAAAGGAAAAGTACATTTATTTGCACCATTATACTATTTTAAACCCTACAGTCGTTGCTAAATGTGGTTTGTACGTAATCTTAGCTGTAAAATAATAATCCCTCAGAATAGAGTAAATATATAATTGCTGGGGGGCCCTAAGAGATGTTTGGATCAATAAGTGGCCCGTGACGTCCCGGACTTTGGGAATAGCTGCCTTTAGACAATATACAGAAGAAATAATAATACATTTAGCTTTAAAATGATTCTGAAGAACGAGGAGCACGAGACGATCTATTTTTTATATATAACGTTTATCAAAGTGAACCGATTGCCGCTCAAATAATACATTTTACTCGAGTAAGAAACCGATACTTTGTTTTACACAAGTAGAGGTAAAAAGTACTGCATGATAAATAATCTATACAACTTTAAAAACTATATAAAGAAGATTAAAAAATAAAAACAAATATTTTTTTTTCTCCTCAAACTTGGCTGTAAATACTGTTTAAGTGGCGCTAGCCCGCTGTTAGCTTTGCCCGTTAGCCTGTTAGCTTCTTCTTCGTGGTTCTATTAGTGTGTATTGGTGACTCCGACCCGGTGGCAGTCAAGTTGCAATTGTGGTTTTCTGGCCAGAGCCACCAGGGGGCGATGAAAGACCCTCCAATCCTCCCATTAACACTTGTGTGACCCCCAGAGGGAGAGGGTTTATTAAAGTAAACAAGTTACGTAGTGCTGCTTTAAGTTTTCACGCAATTCATTTAAAGAAATCTGACTCTTTCGCTCCGTCACTCACAGGAAGTAGTTTAGAGTAAATAATCTTAACCCCCACCTGAACCAGGCACATTTCCCCCAGTTTGGCTTTACCCAAATCTAAAAAGCTTCTGGAAAAAAAAAACCCCGATTAAAACGAGGATGGAAACGCCGACAAAAACACGAAAACTAGAAAGAGTTCTGATCACCTTTTTAAGTCTTAGCTTTCAAATGCGGCTCCACACCATTGCTCTCCAGTCGAGCGTTGTTTAGATTTGGGTAAAGCCAAGTTGTCACTTATATGACGCGTGTTTGTGGCGTGTGCAGTGGTGCTGATCGGAGACTCCGGCGTGGGGAAGAGTAACCTGCTGTCACGCTTCACCCGTAACGAGTTCAGCCTGGAGAGCAAGAGCACCATCGGGGTGGAGTTCGCCACCCGGAGCCTCCAGGTGGAGGGCAAGACCGTGAAGGCGCAGATCTGGGACACGGCGGGACAGGAGCGGTACCGGGCCATCACCTCCGCGTGAGTCAGAGCGCCTCAGATACCCCAGAGCGCCCCAGATACCACAGAGCGCCTCAGAGATACCACAGAGCGCCTCAGATACCACAGATATACCACAGAGTGCCTCAAATACCACAGAGCGCCTCAGATACCCCAGAGCGCCTCAAATACCACAGAGCGCCTCAGATACCACAGAGCGCCTCAAATACCCCAGAGCGCCTCAGATACCCCAGAGCGCCTCAAATACCACAGAGCGCCCCAGATACCACAGAGCGCCTCAGATAACATAGATATACCACAGAGCGCCTCAGAGATACCCCAGATATACCACAGAGCGCCCCACAGATACCACAGATATACCACAGATATACCACAGAGCGCCGCACAGATACCACAGATACACCACAGATATACCCCAGAGCGCCTCAGATACCCCAGAGCGCCTCAGATACCCCAGAGCGCCTCAGATACCCCAGAGCGCCTCACAGATACCACAGATATACCACAGAGCGCCGCACAGATACCACAGATATACCACAGAGCGCCGCACAGATACCACAGAGCGCCTCAGATACCACAGATATACCACAGAGCGCCCCAGATATACCACAGATATACCACAGAGCGCCGCACAGATACCACAGAGCGCCGCACAGATACCACAGATACCACAGAGCGCCGCACAGATACCACAGATATACCACAGAGCGCCGCACAGATACCACAGATATACCACAGAGCGCCTCACAGATACCACAGATATACCACAGAGCGCCGCACAGATACCACAGAGCGCCTCAGATAACATAGATATACCACAGAGCGCCCCAGATATACCACAGATATACCACAGAGCGCCTCAGATACCACAGATATACCACAGAGCGCCCCAGATATACCACAGATATACCACAGAGCGCCGCACAGATACCACAGATACCACAGAGCGCCGCACAGATACCACAGATATACCACAGAGCGCCGCACAGATACCACAGATATACCACAGAGCGCCGCACAGATACCACAGAGCGCCCCAGATATACCACAGATATACCACAGGGCGCCCCACAGATACCACAGAGCGCCGCACAGATACCACAGATATACCACAGAGCGCCCCACAGATACCACAGAGCGCCGCACAGATACCACAGATACCACAGAGCGCCGCACAGATACCACAGAGCGCCCCACAGATACCACAGAGCGCCGCACAGATACCACAGAGCGCCGCACAGATACCACAGAGCGCCGCACAGATACCACAGAGCGCCCCACAGATACCACAGAGCGCCCCACAGATACCACAGAGCGCCCCACAGATACCACAGAGCGCCCCACAGATACCACAGAGCGCCCCAGATACCCCAGATATACCACAGAGCGCCTCAGATACCCCAGATATACCACAGAGCGCCTCACAGATACCACAGAGCGCCGCACAGATACCACAGATATACCACAGAGCGCCTCACAGATACCACAGAGCGCCGCACAGATACCACAGATATACCACAGAGCGCCGCACAGATACCACAGAGCGCCGCACAGATACCACAGAGCGCCCCACAGATACCACAGAGCGCCCCACAGATACCACAGAGCGCCCCACAGATACCACAGAGCGCCCCAGATACCACAGAGCGCCTCAGATACCCCAGATATACCACAGAGCGCCTCACAGATACCACAGATATACCACAGAGCGCCTCACAGATACCACAGAGCGCCGCACAGATACCACAGATATACTACAGAGCGCCCCAGATACCACAGAGCGCCCCACAGATACCACAGAGCGCCCCACAGATACCACGTCCACTTCATTCACAGCACATTGTCGTCTCTGAGCTCTGTATCAAAGTGACTGTGTGGTTGCAGTTACTACCGCGGGGCTGTGGGGGCGCTGTTGGTCTATGACATCGCCAAACACCTGACGTACGAGAACGCGGAGCGCTGGCTGAAGGAGCTGCAGGACCACGCGGACAACAACATCGTCATCATGTTAGTGGGAAACAAGAGCGACCTGAGGCACCTCCGCGCCGTGCCCACGGAGCAGGCCAGGGCCTTCTCAGGTACAGAACAATGTTTACAGCTGAGGCCAGGGCCTTCTCAGGTACAGAAGAATGTTTACAGCTGAGGCCAGGACCTTCTCAGGTACCAGGGCCTTCTCAGGTACGGAAGAATGTTTAGAGCTGAGGCCGGGGCCTTCTCAGGTACGGAAGAATGTCTAGAGCTGAGGCCAGGACCTTCTCAGGTACAGAACAATGTTTAGAGCTGAGGCCAGGGCCTTCTCAGGTACAGAACAATGTCTAGAGCTGAGGCCGGGGCCTTCTCAGGTACGGAACAATGTTTACAGCTGAGGCCAGGGCCTTCTCAGGTACCAGGGCCTTCTCAGGTACAGAACAATGTTTACAGCTGAGGCCAGGGCCTTCTCAGGTACCAGGACCTTCTCAGGTACGGAACAATGTTTAGAGCTGAGGCCAGGGCCTTCTCAGGTACGGAACAATGTTTACAGCTGAGGCCAGGGCCTTCTCAGGTACGGAACAATGTCTAGAGCTGAGGCCAGGACCTTCTCAGGTACGGAACAATGTTTAGAGCTGAGGCCAGGGCCTTCTCAGGTACAGAAGAATGTTTAGAGCTGAGGCCGGAGCCTTCTCGGGTACAGGAGAATGTTTAGAGCTGAGGCCGGAGCCTTCTCAGGTACAGAAGAATGTTTAGAGCTGAGGCCAGGGCCTCCTCAGGTACAGAACAATGTCTAGAGCTGAGGCCAGGACCTTCTCAGGTACGGAACAATGTTTAGAGCTGAGGCCAGGGCCTTCTCAGGTACAGAAGAATGTTTAGAGCTGAGGCCGGAGCCTTCTCGGGTACAGGAGAATGTTTAGAGCTGAGGCCAGGGCCTTCTCAGGTACAGAATAATGTTTAGAGCTGAGGCCGGGGCCTTCTCGGGTACAGGAGAAGAATGTTTAGAGCTGAGGCCGGGGCCTTCTCAGGTGCAGAAGAATGTTTAGACCTGAGGCCGGGGCCTTCTCGGGTACAGGAGAAGAATGTTTAGAGCTGAGGCCGGAGCCTTCTCAGGTACAGAAGAAGAATGTTTAGAGCTGAGGCCGGAGCCTTCTCAGGTACAGAAGAAGAATGTTTAGAGCTGAGGCCAGGACCCTCTCAGGTGCAGAAGAATGTTTAGAGCTGAGGGTCTTGTGGCTCATGTGACCCCAGGGGGAAGTTGAACCACCGGATTTAAAGGTGAAACTGACACTAAACATAAGGTGTTATTTTTTATAGTTTAGTTTCTCATTAGCAATTTGATTAAAAAGAATTGGATATTGTTCTTTTCATTCACACCATCTGTAGATCGTCATTTTGGCTCGAAAAATAATGTTATTGATTTTAATTTGCTTTTCTTTACTGGACCCACCGATCAACACAAACTAAAGAATTTCACATTTCACAATTTTCTGTTTCTGGGTCCGTTTACAAAAAATGTTCTTTTGAAAACACTGTTTTTATTTAAGACGAAATCTGCCTAAACTTGAATCATCTTTGACACGAAACGCCGACATGAGGGAAAAAATGGACCAAGATGTTTTAGTTTTTTGTGATGGTTTTTGCGAAGGGTCCAGCGTCGCCTCAGTGTGAGTTCTTTCAATGGCCTTTAACCACCTGGTTTACAACATGATATCGACTGTTTACAGGATGAGCAAATTTACTATATCGAGTTTTTCCCCAATGCCACGAAATGCGTAAATGAATGGGGGAAATTGGGGGAAACAAATTGAGAAAATGGGTGAAAAAGAAATTTGGTTATTAGAGCCTTTTTTAACCTGTGTGTTGAAGATTAAAACTCTTTCTAAATATTAATTTGAAGTTATTGTGACCTGTGTGTTGTTCCCAGAGAAGAACGGTCTGTCCTTCCTGGAGACGTCGGCCCTGGACTCGTCCAACGTGGAGCTGGCGTTTCAGACCATCCTCACAGGTAAAGGCTGTGCACGGCCACAAGAGGGCAGCACTGGACACTCCACTGTCTGTCTGTGTTTATAACTTTTACTTACAATTCAAAGCTCTATAAACCTATGAGGAGTGAAGAACCTCCGGGTATCTGTACTCCATTCAAAGGAATTTCTTATTTAAAGCTACGATTACATAAAGCAACATCTAGACTGACTGGTTTAAACATTTGCCCAAATAAATGTGGATTTCCTTTTCAAAAACCACTGCAATAATCGATGCACGCTATAGCCTACGGTAGTGCAGGCCTGTGTAGTGAAGGAGGGGTTCGGGACGAGGGTGGGCATTCGGACACAGCCTCTGTAGAGTGTTTGATTTCATCTTATAGTGATGATGTCACATCCTACCAATGGGCGTTAAGCCCCGCCCCCATTAAACAAATGCATGTGTTGTAACCGCAGCTTGTGAAGTGAAGAATGAAAGGAAGCGTGATTGAGTTTTATGTTTACAATATTTATTTTCTATTTCTGATGGTGTATGATTTTAGAGTCACATTTACAATACTGACGATCTACGTTTATAAAACCTCGTTAAAACAGATCCTCATTTGACGCCGTTCAGATTACGCACAGATTAGACGAGAAAACTAAACTCAAACACAGTGAGCTGAACTAAACCCACAGAGGATGGAGAGAATTACTCTTTGTGTTGATAGAAAGCAGGGCTGAACGATTAATTGCGTTTGCAATTTTATCGCGATATTACACAACGCGATTTCGGAAGTGAATGGAGCAGCGAGATATGGCGGCAAAGTCCGCTCCGCCGCTGCTTTTGTTTACGTCTCAGTCTCGTTCAGGTTCCCGGTAGATTGTGGATGTTCAGTGAAAATATCAGCGTTTATCCTGCAGCCAATAGTGAAGGACTATTGCTTTCTTCTCCGTTAGCATAGCGTTAGCCGCAGCGCTAATCACGCCGTTCCCTCGCTGCTGCTACACGCTCTGATGATCACAAACTCCCTCAGCTCCAGATTCACACGCCTCTGCCTCCACAGAGATGCAGCTGAGCCTGAGCTGCTGGTTAAAAGTAAAAAGTGGTTTGTGGCTCAGTTCAGGAGGCTTATGTTTGGGAATGTTGTGGATAAAGAACTTCTCAAAAGCATAATGACGGTTCATGACCATTAAGTATCCGCGGAGACGATGTGCCTTTATTTACCTTTGCCTCTGCCGCATATCCGCTCCGTAGGTCGTACAGACGCGAGATATAAACACTAAACTGCTGTAGGATCTAGGATCCGAGGCAGGAGTCCGTGTCAGGTCTTATTTTGCTGTTTGAGCTGAAATGTCTCTAAATGTCTGCGAGTCAAAGAGACGTGTCTGTGTTCGGCCTCATGTCCCGTCTCCTCACGTCAATGTTCTTCTGTCTTCATATCGTCCAAAGTCCCCAAAACCAAACTGCTGCTCCATCTGGCCTCTCCGTGTCCATCAATAACTCACATCTGAAGCAACGACGAGTCGCAGCTCAGACCGGTGTTTGATTGGCCCAAATAATAAATTACTATTTAATAAATTAAATAATATAATTGGGAGTTTGATTTTCCAACTAGTTAAAGCAGACGTTTGTTCTTCCTTTTCCTGCACTTTAGTGGCTGATGTCACTGACTGGATCAGTGAGTTTATCTTTTTTTAATATCTATATAATTTAGCATTTATTTATAGACTGTACTGTTAAGCTGAGGTGGCTAGGGCATCTGTTCCGGATACCTCCTGGTCGCCTCCCTCAGGAGGTGCTCCAGGCATGTCCTATTGGGAGGAGGCCTCGTGGAAGGCCCAGGACACGCTGGTGGGACTATGTCTCCGAGCTGGCCTGGTGTGGCCTCGGGGTCCCCCCAGAACAGCTGGAGGAGGTGTGAGGAGGCTGAGACGCTGCCCCCGCGACCCCGCCCCGGATAAAGAGGGAGAACATGGATGTTCAGACCGTTTAAGAAGTGCAGTCACATGTTCACACATTTGGTCAAGCAACAATTTTGTTGCAATTTTCACTTCAAATATTGTTTATTATGAAACAGACGGATTTATTGCTTGTGTTGGTGAAAAATACATGAGAAGACTTGAAACAACAATCGCAATATTAATAATAAAAATCGCAATTGGATTATTTCTCAAAATCGTTCAGCCCTAATAGAAAGTGCACTGAGCAGCTGTGTTTGTCCCAGTATCACCGGTCTCCCTCTCACAGGGCGGGACACGTGGGGTACGGGGCGGGACACGTGGGGTCCGGGGCGGGACACGTGGGGTCCGGGGCGGGACACGTGGGATACGGGGCGGGACACGTGGGGTGCAGGGCGGGACATGTGGGGTCCAGGGCGGGACCGTAGTATTTGTATTTGTATTTGTATTTGTATTTGTATTTGTACTACAGTAATGATCTGAAGTACTGTCTGTTTCCAGCGATCTATCAGATCGTGTCCCAGCGACAGATGTCCGGACGCAGCGACTCCGACTTCGCCCCCACCTCCAACGTGGTGCCCATCTCTGTGGAGCCGACCCAGACCGCGGGCAAGGGCTCCTGCTGCCAGCAACACTGACCCGACCCGACCCCCGGCTGTCCCACAGGGAACGGGCCAACGTCCAGAGATTAGGGTTAACTAAATATAACAAGAGGAAACTACTCTTTAAGGCGGGACGCTGCAGGGGACAGATTTATTATTATTTTATTTTTTAATTAAGGTTTGTGTCTCGTTTCCTCGTTAACGTCTTTGTTTAAAAAAAAATCAACTCAAACTCACTTCACGATGTTCAGACATTTTGAGCCGGAGATTTATCCAGGAAGTAACTCCAACATTTTGGAAGAGTTTGGCAAAATTAGGAAAAAAAAAAAAGTTTTGTTTTGTTTTTGGTAACGTTTGTAAAATATTTGTTGAAAAGTTTTCCAAAATTTAGAAAGTTTCGATTTTAACATTTTTTTTTTTTGATGTGGTATAGTTTTGGAATTTTTTGAAAATGTGGAAGTTTTGAAAAAATTTGGGAATGTTTTTATTTTTTTTAGAGTTTTGAAAAATTCAAACATTTTCCAAAGTATTTCTTTATTTTGAAATGGAAAACTAATAATTTGGAAGTTTTGAAATTATTTTGAATTGTATTTTTTCTCTTCCAACATGTCTGTGGCTCCCTGGTCTTTCCCACGCTTCTTCATTCACAAATACTGACATGTTTGGTATCCACGTGTAGCAGGAAAGGCTGTGATCCTAATATGGTCACTTCCTCACAGGCGAACAGCAGAACGAACTCCACATTTAACCGTTCCGCTGCAGCGTCTCACCTTAAAGGGTCAGTTTATCGCTATGGAAAGCCCTTCTTCGCGGGGGTCCGGTTTGGACAGGGGGTGCAGGGACGTTACCGGCTGTGGGGGACGTTTTAACATATTTATTGTGCAGTGCGGTGGTGGGATGTTTCTGATGGAAAAGTCGCTCTGACGTGGAGTTTCAAACGTCGCCTCCGTCGCTGCTCCTTTAGATCCTTTAACGTGTCTGGTTTTTGTGTCTTTAAATGAAGGTCATGGTTTTTGTAAATGGTGTGTTTTTGTTTTTTGTGAAATAAATATTCTATTTCTTATGTTCCGTCCGTTTATTTCACTAAACGCATGTTTACTGAGGTGCAGTTCTTCTTTCCTCCTGGATTTTATCTTTTAATAAATAAATATATAAACCTCCACCTGGAAACAAACCTATCCTGACCCGCAGGGCCTTAAACGTCATTAAACGTCATTAAACTTCATTAAACGTCATTAAACGTGTCTCCTGGAGTTAAATGGTCAGAAAAGACTATTTTAGTAGTGATGGGTCAGTGATGCCTCAGAATAGTGTCACTGTGTTGGTCAACTTAGAGTCGCCATCTAGTGGTGAACAAGCATTGCAGCAGTGAGCCTGAAAACAGCTCAACACTGAGATCATTTATTATTCAGAAATGTGAACCAAATACAGGCTGAGAGAGAATTTAGAAAAGGGAAACTGCTCTGGAGAATGAGAGAAGTGACCGTGATAACCGTCTAAAACTGACCAAGACAAAAGGCCCCAAACACACTCTGATGACCACAGGACGTCAAGTCAAACGACTAAATCCGTAATCCATCACCGGACTCGAACTCACGACCTCCTGTTCCTAAACCGGACTGTCCTCGCAGACTCATGTTATCAGGGCAGGTTAGTCTCGTTGGTTCAGTCCGAGGCGCAGAGGCGTTTGCCATAAGGCGGGGGGGGGGGTCTCCTAGTTACTCCTGAGGTCAACATATCACGGCCCTCGCCTCTGGAACAACCTGAGGAGGAGCTGAGGACCACAGAGAACGTTCATGTCTTTAAGAGCAGCTCAAGACCCACCTTTTTAGCTTAGCTTTCAACTCTCTCTCTCTCTCAGAGGTCTAACGCCAAACCGGGAGTGCGTCCGCGTCCGCCATGATGAGAAGCGTCCGAATTGGACTGTCAGTGAGGAAGGAGCTCAATGCTATCGTAGCCACTTTAGCATCGTTAGTTAGTTAGTTAGTACTTAGTTACTTACTTAGTTAGTACTTAGTTACTTACTTAGTTAGTACTTAGTTACTTACTTAGTACTTAGTTACTTAGTACTTAGAGCATCTCACTCGATGGTTTCAGACTGACGCCGTTGGTCACGAGACTTTTCTCAAACCGAGGCGCTCGTGCTAAACTCGGCCGAGGTGTTTCTTTCTGTGAGACGGGACACGCCCCTACAGGACACGCCCCTACAGGACACGCCCCTACAGGCCGCGGGCGCCGACTCCACCTGGAACAGTTTTGTATTTTTACAGATTTCTAATTCCTGACACATTTCCTGAGCTTTGGAGAAACATTTTTACAGATTTGTTTTTCACTAAAAACCAGATCCCAGATCCGTCTGAGCAGATGTTTGTAACAGATGTTTGTAACAGATGTTTGTAACAGATGTTTGTAACAGATGTTTGTAACAGATGTTTGTAACTGATGTTTGTAACAGATGTTTGTAACAGATGTTTGTAACAGATGTTTGTAACAGATGTTTGTAACAGATGTTTGTAACAGATGTTTGTAACAGATGTTTGTAACTGATGTTTGTAACAGATGTTTGTAACTGATGTTTGTAACAGATGTTTGTAACAGATGTTTGTAACTGAAATGTTTAATTCTGCTCTGAAAATAATTTACATTCCGTCGTTAAAACATTTGCACATTTTTATCCATAAAATGCCTGATTTTAAAAAAACAGTGTTGGGGATAACGATACATGTACTTGGAATACTCTTACATTTGAAAGTATTTAGATTACAGTTACTTTCCTAAAATCACAGAGGACATTGTTGAACTCGATCTTTACTTTTGAGTTTCATATTAATATTAAAAAGCTCAAAATAATCAGAGAAACTTTTGTTACTGACGATTCTTAGGCCCGAGAGGAAAGGCCCATGTTCCCCCCGTAAACTCCCCTGTACGTGTCCCTCACACAGGGACAGAGGGCCCAAACCTATGGGGCCCCTACACGTGTGCCTCACACGGGGACGAGGACAGAGGGCCCAAACCTACGGGGCCCCTATACTTGTCTTTGCAGGACAATGAATGGCCAACTCATGTAGAGGTGGGTGGAGTCAAAAATGGATGACATCGCCATCAAAAAAGACAATGGGGCCCGTGCCGTATTTTGTACAGTGTTGCCATGGTGACGACCGGGGGCCCCCATGTTATGCGTTACACCCTCTGTCGGGAGCGTGTGGACAGCGGACATAGAACTACTGCGCCCTCTGCAGGTTGGAGCCATTATGCACACGGAGAGGCTGTAATGGAGGCCGGGGCCGCTCGATGCCGCTTGCGGCTTTAATTTGCTCTGATCTTGTTTTTTTAGAAAAATCAATGAGAATTCTGAGTTTAAATAAATGTTCCTGAACAAATGTGGAGAAAAATGAAACGTGTTTTCGTTTAGAGACCGTGTCTTTAGTGCAGTTCTGCAGCAGTGTCTCCCTCTAGTGAGACGCGCGGGGGGGTGAGTGAAGGGTGAGTGAGGGGTGACGGGGGGGACGCTCTTATACCGTGGGGCGGGCGCTGGGCGGGGCTTCCTCACGCTGACGCGCTGACGCAGCCCTCCCTGGCGCGCCGCTCCTGCCTTTGTGTCCGCTCTTTGTGCGCCTGTGTGAGCAGACCTCCAGCTCTTCCTCAGTGAGACCATGCCGAGCCTGCTGCTGCTGGCGGGGATCATGGAGAAAAACGGCGGCTACACTGGGGACGCCTTCGGGACCGAGGCGCTGCACGTGCCGCCGGACGAGGACGAGGAGGAGTCCCGCGCGCTGCGGGTCGCGCTGGGCCAGTTGTCTCTGTTGGGTCTGGGGGACGGTCTGGGGGAAGGTGAGGACGGCGCGCCCCCGGGAGTCAACAACAACAACAACAACCACCACCAGCAGCAGCAGCAGTACGAGCCGCCCGAGGGCAACGCCAAAGCGCGCGGCTGCAACATCACGGAATGCGTCCCGGTGCCGAGCTCCGAGCATGTGGCGGAGATCGTGGGGAGACAAGGTAAACTCACTTTCCCGCGGCTTCTTTGTGTCGCTCTTTGTGTCTGAGGCGGGACCGAGCCCCGGGAGGAGCCCCGGGAGGAGGTCAGGCGGTGCTGGGGGGTCCCGGGGCGCGGGGGGGGTCCACACACGTGCGGCGGCTCTGCCTCTGCGGGACAAAGAGCCGCGTGCTTCTTTGTTCCTCTCGCGCGGAAAGTCCGGGGCCACTCACTGCGGACGGACCGCGCAGGACTCTCCGCGCGGAACACGGTGTTTCCGCGTCCCGATCATCGATAGGTTTATCGATCCGCGCGGAGCCCAGACGCACGGGGCGCGCGCAGACGGGGCGCAGGGAGGGGCGCGTCAGGACAGACACAAAGCCCTGGGATTGTAGCGTAAGCACGTGGAGCTGAAGAGGAGCGGGGCGTGCGAGGCTCCGCGTGTCCCCCCCGTGTCCCCGAGTGTCCCCCGCTGACCCCCGTACACCGGGGGACACTCCCCGACCCCCGGGCCCCCCGCGAACGCGGCGGAGCGGCTGCGGCGTGTTGTTGTTTGGCCCGAGACACCGACACACCCACCTCCATCAGCTCCATCACTGAGCCCCATCACTGCGCGAGGAGGCTGCAGGGCGGAGACCCGCGAGGACAGGGCCGCAGCGCGTACAGGCCCCGCACACCCAGGCCCCGTGAACCTCCTAACCCCCACCGGAACCGAGCGCGTTTCCTCCAGTTTCACAAATCCAGAAGCTTCTAGAACAAAGTGTCGGAGACGAGGATGACAAAACAACAACACGATAAAACACACAATAACAGAGCGACGAAAACTGCTTTAAAAAACACTTTTAGGCCTTAGCTTTCAAATCACGCGTCACACTGGCCTGGAGGCTGTGAACTCCAGTCGAAGCGTTTAGATTTGGGTAAAGCCGAACAGGCTGAACGACGGCAGGTGTTGAACAAAAGCAGGAACCGTTTTGTTTTTACACATATTGACACACACTGCTCGACATCGGAGCCGAACCCGATACGGCTCGATTCAGCAACACAAAAAACACACAAAACACACACACACACACAACCACAACAATCGATACAACTCCTAATAATATGTGTAATATTAAAATGAGTTAAAATCAATCATTTGTCAAAGGTCGTGTTCGCGTGACATCACAGATTCTGGCGATGGGGGCGTGGCTTCACCGAAGGGGGCGTGGCGTCACCGCAGGGGGCGTGGCTTCACCGAAGGGGAAAATAGAATGTTTTGGGAAACACCATTTTTTATTCTTTTAGCCGTTTTCTGGTGGAACATAAACGTATTTATCACATAAATAAATCGGGCCCATGTGGATGTTTCTTCACCGCAGTCGTAGCTAGCGCTAGATAGCCGTTAGCGTTAGCACGACGCATCATGTTAGCATTCTCCGTTATTTATGTATTCATGGGCTGTTGGACGCTTTGCTCCTCCCCCTGTCTTTGTCTCTGTATTTAGTATAAAACTATTTTCATAATTCATTTGTTAAAGTCGTTTGTGAATAATCAGAGGAAGTTTAGATTTATCTCGGTGGTTTCCCCCTAACGTTCAAACATGACCATATATGGTCTGTATCTATTCACCTTATTCCGCCCCGCCCACTTTAGCCTGTGTCTGCGTTGGCGAAGCCCGTTCATCAACCGGTTTGATCCGGACGAGCCCCCTGTCAATGATGGGAGAAAAGGGGGCGGGCCTCGTTCATGGCGGCGCCGACGCCGACCTCCAGAATCCGGTGATTTGGTTGCAGGTTCTAGAATGTGATGACGTCACAGTGGGGGAGGAGCCAGTTTTTCCTATTATCAACATTACACTTTCACAAGTCGTAGCTACAAAGACAATGTTTGAATTAGAAAAATGATGAATGAGTCTCCGGGTCCACGACGTCTCTGCAGAAGATCAGACGTTTCCTCAAACACTAAAGGATTTTATATTTATATTTATATAATATAAATATATAATATACCGGCCTTTGGACGCGGCGATGTCACTGAAACACAACTATAGGCAGAGGAGCGGCTTTCAGCCTGGACGTACACACAGTCAGAGTGGAGACCAGTCTCACGTCGTCACGGTGTTTAGTCCTGACTCTGGGAACCCCCAGGAGACCCCCCCCCCCCCCCCCTGAGGTGCTTCACGCGGCGCTAACATGGCCTTTGGACCGGCACGGTTTGTCTTAACACCTCGAGCTGAAGGCCCAGGAGCGTCTGAGCTGAAGCTCGAGGTCAAAGCAAATACAGTCGATCGTTTATTAAAAACATTATGATTTTAATAAATCGATCCAACTGAAAACTCCGTCTCTGGAGGAACTCTTGATCACGCGCTGAGATTAAAACCGTGTTTAAAGAGCGGAGCGAGACGCCGCTCTGATCTACTCGTGGACATCTGGGGGAACACGTATGAACGCTATACAGATGTTTTATTTACATGACAAAAGAAGGCCTTAGGAATTAAACACAACTAAAACAAACATGTACAATAGGCCGGGATGAATGAGTGTGTTTGAGAGTCCACATGGGGGCTACAATCCGGCGTGGCTTGTTTACATGCATGAGACCCATGTATGTTCATTAACATGTCCCGACCCATAAATAAATAAATAAATAAAAGATCCACAAAGTTGGATCAAGAGAAACTCATTCTTCTCAAAGTCGCAGATTTGGTGGATTTAAAAACGGCCCGGACGCTTTACTCAAACCGTGACGGAAGTTCCAACCGAAGAAAGAAAATGAATTTTAATAAAATACATAAAGTATTTCTATTACACGAAGTGGAGTCGACGTCTGGAACACGTTAAGAGGATTTAAAACTATAGTACAATTTAAAGTAACGTACATAAAGCAAATACTGGAAAAGTATTCAGAACTCTCTTCCTGAACTATGACTGTTTTATTTTGTGTATTTTGAGTATTTTGTGTATTTGGATTGTGAGGCGTATGTGGTGGATCCGGACGTATTATGGGATGTCCAGCATGTGCACACACGGGGGTTCTGGCCGGAGTTACTTCACTGTGTTGGACGTGAGCTAAACTGATCTGATCTCACGGTTAAAGCTTAAATACACATTTGATCAGTTAAGTTATTACTAATGGTTTCTGTACATAACATGTACACTATCCCTGTATGCATCTGCTGCTCAGATCAAATAAACATCTAAAAGCTTCTGAAAAAAAAAATGAAAATGAAAACACACGACAAACCGGGACAACCGTGTGAGGAACAAACTCCGATCCGTCTGAAAATAAAGTCCGGTTTTCTTACAGAATTGGCTGAATTCATTACATTTGTAAACGATTTTCATCTTGTCAGAACAATAATAATTATTACATTATCGGCTTATTATTTTTTTGAAACCATCTAAATGTATTATTATTATTATTATTATTATTATTATTCATGCCTTAAATGAATGAAAAGACACAGTTACAAAACCGTGTTGTCCCAGCTCTTCAGATGCTTGTGTTTATTGGATCTGTTTTACACAATTATGTTTGTCTAATATCAAAATAATGTTTCCAAATGATGAGGCTCAGATTCGCTGCAGTCGAGGCTCCGGGTGAGGATCTTCTGTGTGATTTTGGAAACTTCAGGTCTGGTCTCACGTTCTGCTGGAGGTTTTGTCACCGTGAGCCTCATGATCAGCGTTTGAAAATATATATTTAGTCATTGGTACAATATTAAAGAGACACGGGGTTAAAGGTCACGGGGTTTATGTAATAACCTGTAATGTCAGACGTGTTTAACGCTCACATCGTTCCTGAACGGGACACTCGGGGTAACGGTCACTGGACGGGGGGGTATTTGTCACACGGGGGTAAACCGGGTCTGATATGTTTTATCATCACTTTATTTGAACACGAGCTTTTCTGTTTGACTCCTTTTATAACTGGGCTGCAGAACAGGTTTCATCCGTCTTTAAACTAGTACGGTTCTATGAAATAAAAAATAAATCCAAAGATTTCCTTTTATTATAAAGCATTTAGTCCGAGGGCTGCGTTACACGGCCATCAGCTCCGTGGAGCACGTCTGACAAATCAGAGCCAGTTCCCACAGAAACACCCAAACAGTTGAGATTTTAACATTTCTTCAATCGGCCCATGGACGACTGAGATCGAGCCATCGAAAACACTGCAGTGTAGGGCCATTGCTGCTTCCTCCGGAGCCCGGGGCCTCGATCCCGGAGCCTCGATCCCGGAGCCTGGGCTGAAAGAATAGAATCTGGCCTTGGACGAGGTTTCAGCCTCTCATGGATTATTGAATAAGAACCTTTAACATCACCGGCATCGTCCTGTCAGTGACTCGGGCACATTCTCACATTAGACTATAGGGTTATATTGCATATATATATATATATATATATATATATATATATATATATATATATATATATATATATAGGGGTTCCCCAGGGCCAGGTTGCTCTAACTCATTATGGAGCAGTTAGAGAGTTCTGATGTTTAAAGGAAACGAGGTCTATTTCAAGTCAAAGGTTAAAGCTTCATTTCTGAGCAGCTATAGTGAAAAAGAGTCTCCACGAGGCGGCACGGTGGCACAGCGGTTAGCGCTCGTGCTTCACAGCTAGAAGGTCCGGGTTCGATTCCCACCTGGACGGGGCCTTTCTGTGTGGAGTTTGCATGTTCTCCCCGTGTCTGCGTAGGTTTCCTCCGGGTACTCCGGTTTCCCCTACCACTAAAAACATGTACAATAGGCCCAGGGACTGCAGGTGGAAATTAGCACAAGTGCTATAACCTGGTACAATGCATCACTCCTTTCTGAGGCTAATGTATATTGTACACTGTCCCTGTTCAAATACATAAACTAAACTATTTAGCTTAACCTATATTTAAGAAAAACAACATAATCCAGTGCACAGAGCAGATCTCATCCATGTTCATGAAGATACAGGAAGAGTCCCAAAAGGACCATGTGCAGCTGCGTTTGTTTAGGAGGAAGATCTTTGAAAACATTCACACCAGTTTGATTCCTTTAGATGTGGCTCATAATAACAATCATCATATTAATTATTATTATTATCTGTTTCCTATTTAATATTTTAAAACCTTCTGTGTTGGTTTCATGGTAAGATGAAGGATCAGCCGTAGATGTGGAGGCGCAGTTTGAAAAAGTGAGGGTCTTAAATGTGCAGCGGCTCCTGAGCGTCTACAGTCCACAACGACAGATGAGAAAAGAAAAGAGCATTTCATGATCTGTTCTTCTGTTGTGCCTCCTGCGGTTCCTCACTGCAGCCACGCCCACCAGGAAACCAAACGCTCACTGCAGCCACGCCCACCAGGAAACCAAACACTGGAGAATTCAGAAAAAGCACAAATCCAGTTGTGTTAGGAGAAATAACGACAAACATCTCATGGTTGAACAAAACTGTCTGTGGTTTATTGCCCTGCTGCTTAATGTAATATATTAATTATTAATGTAATATATTTGTATCTCCCCCCCTCACACCTTTGTCATGCGGCGAAGACAGAAAACAAAATGTTACTAAGCAAATATTAATGCTGACTGGCACGTTGTTATAATGTTAGTATTAGTTATAATATTGGCATTAGTTGCATTAGTTATTATGTTAGCATTAGTTATGATGTTAGCATTAGTTGCATTAGATGTTGTTGGCATTAGTTGCATTAGTTATGTTGTTGTTAGCATTAGTTGCTGTTAGCATTAGTTGCATTAGTTATGATGTTAGCATTAGTTATGATTTTAGCATTAGTTGCATTAGTTGTTGTTAGCATTAGTTGCATTAGTTATTATGTTAGCATTAGTTATGATGTTAGCATTAGTTGCATTAGATGTTGTTAGCATTAGTTGCATTAGTTATGTTGTTGTTAGCATTAGTTGCATTAGTTATTATGTTAGCATTAGTTATGATGTTAGCATTAGTTGCATTAGATGTTGTTAGCATTAGTTGCATTAGTTATGATGTTGGCATTAGTTGCATTAGATGTTGTTAGCATTAGTTGCATTAGATGTTGTTAGCATTAGTTGCATTAGTTATGTTGTTGTTAGCATTAGTTGCATTAGTTATGTTGTTGTTGTTAGCATTAGTTATGATGTTAGCATTAGTTGCATTAGATGTTGTTAGCATTAGTTGCATTAGTTATGTTGTTAGCATTAGTTGCATTAGATGTTGTTAGCATTAGTTGCATTAGTTATGATGTTGGCATTAGTTGCATTAGATGTTGTTAGCATTAGTTGCATTAGATGTTGTTAGCATTAGTTGCATTAGTTATGATGTTGGCATTAGTTGCATTAGTTGTTGTTCGCATTTTATTTATTTATTTTACCCTTATTTAACCAGGAAAGTCCCACTGAGATTAAGAATCTCTTTTTTAGGGGAGTCCTGGCCCCAGAGGGGAACCTATTGTACATGTTTTTAGTGGTAGGGGAAACCGGAGTACCCGGAGGAAACCTACGCAGACACGGGGAGAACATGCAAACTCCTCACAGAAAGGCCACATCCTGGTGGACATCGAACTCGGGACCTTCTAGCTGTGTAGCGGAGGCGCTACCCGCTGCGCTACCGTGCCGCATTAGTTATGATGTTAGCATTAGTTATAATATTGGCATTAGTTGCATTAGTTATGATGTTAGCATTAGTTATAATATTGGCATTAGTTGCATTAGTTATGATGTTAGCATTAGTTATAATATTGGCATTAGTTGCAATAGTTATGTTGTTAGCATTAGTTGCATTAGTTATGATGTTAGCATTAGTTGCATTAGTTATAATATTGGCATTAGTTGCATTAGTTGTTGTTAGCATTAGTTGCATTAGTTATAATATTAGCATTAGTTGCATTAGTTGTTGTTAGCATTGGTTGCATTAGTTATAATATTGGCATTAGTTGCATTAGTTGTTGTTAGCATTGGTTGCATTAGTTAAATGGGACCTGTCTAAGAGATATGGCTGGAGTGCGCAGATGGAGAACATTTTTGTTGATGCTGATCTCCAGTTTATTTTTAGAAACAAGTTGAGATGTAATGTTGGAGAAATTGCAAAAGTCTACTTTGAAAAGTATAAACATAAATGGTTAAATGATGTCCTGTGTAAGCCAAAGCTGAGAACTTATTTTATGATAAAAGATCATTTTGGCCCTGAGCCCTATGTGACCCTGAACCTGCCTAGAGGTCAGAGGTCAGTCTGTGCTCAGCTGAGGTCTGGGACTCTGCCCCTGGCTCTGGAGACGGGTCGATTCCACTCGGTCCCAGAGGAGGAGCGGACATGTCGTTTGTGTCAGTTAGATGATATTGAAAACGAATTGCATTTTGTGTTTTATTGTCCTTTATATCATGATTTGAGAAGGTTATTATTTTGTAAACTGTCTGATGTTTCTGTAAATTTGTTTGAATTATCAGATGAGGAAAGGCTTAAGTATTTGTTCAAGTATAAGCCATTTTATTTGTCTACGTTTTTATTAAGCGCTTGGCTTCAACGTAAGAGGACACTCTTTGTTTAATGTTTTTCTGTTGTCTGCCTGTGTTTGTGTCTTATAAGCCCATGTGGGCGGGGCACCTTTAAAGGTGCAAGACACCAAATAAGGAAATAAACAAACAAACAAACAGTTATAATATTGGCATTAGTTGCATTAGTTATAATAATAATACAAAAATAAAATAAAATAAATCTTAGTGACTCAGCGGCCGTATGTGTAAAAATATACCAGAACTTTTAAAAAACACATTGATCCATCAGAGAGACCGCCATGATGGGCGGCACGGTAGCACAGGGCGGCACGGTAGCACAGCGGTTAGCGCTCGTGCTTCACAGCTAGAAGGTCCCGGGTTCGATTCCCACCTGGACGGGGCCTTTCTGTGTGGAGTTTGCATGTTCTCCCCGTGTCTGTGTAGGTTTCCTCCGGGTACTCCGGTTTCCCCTACCACTAAAAACATGTACAATAGGCCCAGGGACTGCAGGTGGAAATTAGCACAAGTGCTATAACCTGGTACAATGCATCTCTCCTTTCTGAGGCTAATGTATATTGTACACTGTCCCTGTTCCAATAAATAAATAAATAATACAATGGAAAATACAAACACCAAGTACATTTACTACATGTACTACATGTAGTAAATGTAATACATGTAGTACATGTACTGCATTACTGACCAGCTCCTTCAACGAACTGACAAAATGTTTGTTGTGCTTTTGGTCGCTCTGTAACACATGTTCATCGTTGGTCACCTAAACACATGACATTGGTCTCTCTGCAGGCTGTTGCGTGTTTGTTGCGTGTTCTTCACATGTTTGTGCTTTAACACGTGACGTCTCTCTCTCTGCAGGCTGTTGTGTGTTTGTCGCGTGTTCTTCACATGTTTGTGCTTTAACACGTGACGTCTCTCTCTCTGCAGGCTGTAAGATCAAGGCGCTGCGAGCCAAGACCAACACGTACATAAAGACGCCGGTCCGCGGCGAGGAGCCCGTGTTCCTGATCACGGGACGTAAGGAGGACGTGGCGTTGGCGCGGAGGGAGATCATCTCGGCGGCCGAGCACTTCTCGATGCTTCGAGCCTCGAGGAACAAACTGGGCCTGAGCTTCAGCGGGTCACCGCCCGCCCCGCTGCCCGGGCAGACCACCATCCAGGTGCGGGTGCCGTACCGCGTGGTCGGGCTGGTGGTCGGCCCCAAAGGCTCCACCATCAAACGGATCCAGCAGCAGACCTGCACCTACATCGTCACGCCCAGCCGTGACCGCGACCCCGTGTTCGAGATCACGGGCTCGCCCAGTAACGCGGAGCGCGCCCGCGAGGAGATCGAGGCGCACATCGCCTTCAGGACGGGCGGACTGCACGAGCACAACAACGAGAACGACTGCCTGGGCTCCTCCGGGCCCCCGAGCGGAGGCGGGGCCCTGGAGAGCCGCCTGCAGCAGGTGTGGGGCGTGTCCCAGCGCAAACCGCTCAGCAGTTACCGGCAGAACTTCCCGGAGCCGCAGGGGGGCGGGGACAACGGCGGCGTGTTTAAGGACAAGCCCAGCTCCTACTTCGACCCCGACCAGAGCTGGGACTCGGACTTCAAACAGGCCTTCTACACTCAGCAGCGCTCCAAGAGCTTCGCCGGGCTGGCCCTGCCCCTGACCCGCTCGCCCGGTCTGCCCGACAGCCTGGCGCCCGCTACAGGCCCCGCCCACGCCCGCCGCGCCCACAGCGAGCCTTCAGGAGGCGAGGGCTTCCCCGGGCGCCTGCCTCTGCCCGACTCCCCGCCGGCCGGCGTACGGGACTGCATGACGTGCTACGAGAGTAAAGTGACCGCCGCCCTGGTCCCGTGCGGGCACAACCTGTTCTGCATGGAGTGCGCCATCCGCATCTGCGAGCTGAAGGCGCCCGAGTGCCCCATGTGCCACAGCACGGTGACCCAGGCCATCCGGATATTCTCCTAACGCTCCCGTCTTCTGCTTTTTAAACCACTGACCTTTGCTTTTCCTACACGATGAACATCTATATTTTATAAGATTTGTTTCTAAAGCTTCGATTGTTTTGGTTTTGCTGCTTTTTTAATCTATGAAGAACTTTGTCGGAAGAAGACGACGAGCGTTTGGAGAAACTCTTCTGAAGGCGAGGAAGGAAACGTTTTTGCACCTTAGGCTCACGAGTCTAATCGTCCAGAAGCCTCGGGGTCGGCCCGACACCTTAGGCCTAAGGTCCGACCGACGCCGGGGCTCACGGGACTGTCGGGGTAGGAGTTTAGGAATGACTTTACTCTGGGCGGGTTTAGGGGGCGGGTTTAGGGGTCATCTTTGGGCGGTTTAGGGGTCGTCTTTGGGCGGGTTTAGGGGTCGTCTTTGGGCAGGTTTAGGGGTCGTCTTTGGGCGGGTTTAGGGGTCGTCTTTGGGCAGGTTTAGGGGTCGTCTTTGGGCGGGTTTAGGGGTCGTCTTTGGGCAGGTTTAGGGTCGTATTTGGGCGGGTTTAGGAGTCTCTTATTTGGGCGGGTTTAGGGGTCGTCTTTGGGCGGGTTTAGGGGTCTCTTATTTGGGCGGTTTAGGGGTCGTCTTTGGGCGGGTTTAGGGGTTGTCTTTGGGCGGGTTTAGGGGTCTCTTATTTGGGCGGTTTAGGGGTCGTCTTTGGGCGGGTTTAGGAGTCTCTTATTTGGGCGGGTTTAGGGGTCGTCTTTGGGCGGGTTTAGGGGTTGTCTTTGGGCGGGTTTAGGGGTCTCTTATTTGGGCGGTTTAGGGGTCGTCTTTGGGCGGGTTTAGGTTCGTATTTGGCGGGTTTAGGTTCGTATTTGGGCGGGTTTAGGGTCGTATTTGGGCGGGTTTAGGGGTCGTATTTGGGCGGGTTTAGGGTCGTATTTGGTTTAGGAGGTGGAGTTCTGCTCATGAGGAGCAGGAGGTGAAATGGAGGCGAGGAAGTGAGGGATGTGGAGGATGTGGGAACGTAAAGTCCGTCCTCTCTAACGATCCAGAGACGGCACACCCTGGTGGTAGCAGTTGTTACTGCACGACTCTGAAAGCACTTCTGGCTTCAGTGCAGGCACTGGTCCAACGTGTGCCGTGGCCCCCAGGGGCCAGTGCTGGGGCCTCAGGGCCTCAGTGAATGACTGCAGTGAATATTGTTGGGTTCGATCAGACTGAATGCACACAGGTGCAGCCCATGTGACTCTGTGGAGGCGGAGTCTTTGGCCTTCTCTCTCGAGTGTTGCCCTGAGATCTTTTTTGATAAAACAAAAGAATGTGAATCCACAGAAATTGGGACTAAGTCATTGTTTATTTTTCCAGAATCTAAAGAACAGCACCTTACTCCCATCTAAAACCAAACGGTCACTGACAGGCCTGTCCTGGCGGTGGAGACGAGCACGCGAGGATTTCCTGTCACAGAACAGATCCTTAGACTGAAGCGCTGAGAAGTGTTTAAACCTCTGAGGCCCTCTTTAAATACTTTAGAACCTGTCACATGACCTGCTTTATCACTATAGTTACCTGAGGAGGGGAACGACTCCCCGTACAGGCAGCAAAAAGCTCTGCACGCAGGGCAAAACATTAAATACCCCACAGCTAGCATTAGCATTAGCATTAGCAGATTGTTCACCGTGCGCTGAACGTAAAGGTCAAAGTGAGCCAAAGAATTAGTTTAGAGTTGGTAACTCCGCCCTAACGCTTAGGGAGAGAGTCAGGGAAAGGGGAGGGGCCAAGAGGGATGGGTGTAGGGAAAGGGGAGGGGCGTAGATTTATTATACGAGATGACTTTAGACCATATTAAATAAGTTACTGCTATAGTGAACCCGTCCGAGGTTAAAGGAGACATATCCTGCAAAATGAACTCATGAAGTCACAGATCCAAGAGGAGAAAGTGAAAGCTCGTATTTACAGTTTTATCGTGTGCCACGCCCTCTTTATTTCTGCGCCTCCACGTGTTTGGTCTGAATGTTTCCCAAAGCCTCGGCGCCTTTGAACGCACTCCCCATGAGGAGAGGCGCTGACGGAGCACGATTCAGAGGGAATGGAAGTGACGTCACTAAATAAAAAGGGAGGAGGGGGGTGAGTCTGCTGGGGAGGGGGTGAGTCTGGTGGGGAGGGGGACTCGGGGAGTAAAGCAAATATATATGACTGACGAAAATAGGACTCAGATGATTAAACGTTTGACTGAAATCGTGATTAAAAACTAAATCAAAACATTATAATAAATATATGAAACACCCGTGTATGAAGAACCTGTTTATTGGGAATTATATTCATTTTAAATTATTATAATTCCCAATAAACCAGTTGTTTGTCGGTCCATAAACCAGAGCAACTTGTTTAAATGTTTGAATTAAATAATATTTAAAGTTGACAAAACAAGTCAAAGATTTCGTTTTTTTCTATTGTTGACAAAAAAGACACAAACCTCAATTATTGAATGACCAAATTTTGCCCCCCAACATTTTTTTTTTTCCTAAGACGACAACTTGAGTATTAATATTTGCTTTGTAACCATGGCAACGTCTTTCAACTGAAGACGTTTTATTTGACAGGCTTTTCATAAACTAAAATACAAACCCGTGGCTCCAGCAGTGGCCATTTTATTTTATTACGCCACTTTAGGTATTTCAGTCATAGTTCCTGACGGGGCGGCCCCATGTTCCCCCGTCAATGGAAGTTGGGGAATTTAAGATTATGCACCGGCCCACTCTCCTTAAGGTCAGGGCAGGTTAAGGTCAAGCTGATTGATGTATGTTTGACGTTTTACTCTCATGACTAGCCTCCCGCTAGCTTTAATAATAATAATAATAAAATAATAATAATGATGATGCATCGGTTTTATATAGCACTTTTCTGGACACGCAGAGACGCTTAACATTGCACTGTTCATTCACTCCATACTCGGTGGTGGTAAGCTACTATTGTAGCCACAGCTGACCTGGGGTAGACTGACGGAAGCGAGGCAGCCAGTCTGCGCCATCGGCCCCTCCGACCACTCACTACACTCGCCCCAGGCTTCCTGGTGTAACCAAACGGTCTCCCATCAAATTACCGACCAGGCCCTTCCTGCTTAGCTTCCCAGGTCTGACGGGATCGGGCAGAGCGAAGGCGCTCTGGCGTTAGCGTGCTGTTGCGTTAGCGTGCTGTTGCGTTAGCGTGCTGTTGCGTTAGCGTGCTGTTGCGTTAGCAACATTCAAACATAAATGTGCGGAGGTTAAAACTCCATATTCACTTGGATTTATTTGGTGTAAGTTTTTAAAGAGACAAAGCTGGTATCGGTTCAGTATCGGATATTTGCCGATATCGTATTTTTCCTCGTATCAGCTCCGATATCCGATACCAGTATGGGACCGGTGCACCCCCCGGTCAGGGTTCCCCTGATTGGTTGGTTGATGTATGAGGCGCCTGGGCTTTGGGAAACATTCATCGTTTCAAACTTCAAAACGGTCAAAGCCGGCGCCGCCGCGTTCCCGCCGGACACGCCCCCGCCGGACACGCCCCCTGCCCCCCCCCCCCCCGAAAGCGCTCGGCGTGAGAGGAAATCCTGGGCGTCCCGTCGCACTGAAGAGCAATCGGACCCAGAGCTGAATGTACACGACACTCTGCCCCCCCAGTGTTCCGTTGACCCCCGCAGAGTGTCTTTGAGTTCTTCCACATTTTTAACGAGAAACGTAATCTCACAAAAGAAACAAAGTCTATTCGTGTTTTCTCAGAACTATTTTGCTAATTATTGTTTCGCAGCCGCAGGAAAATAGAATCTGGATATTATTTATGGAAAAGTACGAAATTTAGCCACATATTTATTATATTTCCTTTTTTTTCGTTTTTTTTATTTTTTTTATCGAAATGACGAGTTAATATATTTCTAATGAGGATGAAATCAGTTTCTATGGAGTTACCCAGATAATGACATTTTTATTTAGAGAAGAGTTAAAAAAAAAAAAAAAAAATGCTAGAGGTTTCCACTCGATCGAAGGGAAGAAGATGAGATCTATTTTTAAGACTTTTTTGATATTTTTTAGTCGGAGCATCCGTTTTTGTGCCTCATTCGTTTTCATCTTCGGTGCCCCCAGCCCCCGCCAGCCCCCCCGGCCCCCCTCCCCGGTCCCCCTTTAAAACTCAAATAAAACCGTCCAGCCAGAACTCGACAGATCGGGCTGTGGGAACCGAGGGTGCTGTGGCGCCCCCTGGTGGATGGTTTACACATCGGCGGCAATATTATTATGTAGAAAATAAGCACAGGACAAAGATTCGGGGGCACACTGCGACAAAAGTATATCCTCGTGAGTCGAATTAACGACGTTTCACCTTTGATTTGAGTTTTTGTGTTTGCTGAGTAAAATCATCTGCAGAGGAAGACGTGTTTTTGCACCTGAGACGAGTAAACGCATTTCTGACCAACTGAGTGAGATGTTTTCACTCGAGAGGCGGGATGTTTTGGGCTAACTTCCTGTCGGCGAGCGTTGGGTAACGACCACTTCCTGTTTCCTGTCCGGATTTGAACGTGAATTAAAAGCTCAAATAAACGTCCGGTCGAGTGAGTTTCATAAGAGATTCATTTCAGCGCTTTAACATTTGTTAGCGTTGAATTAGCGTTAGCCTTTAGCTTTGTGGCTAAAACACTGCATTGGCGTCCGCTATAAGTGTTGTAGCGTGTCACGTGCTAACTGTACACGCTTGTCCCGATCAAATGAAATGAACAAATACAAATGTTCAGTTTTAAGTCACTTGACCGTCGAGCTCGGAGCGCGCCCGCCTTCACCACTCGGACAAAACCAAAAAAGTACATGAATTAACAGCGCGGCGGCGACAAAAAACCGCTGCACAGAAAACAAACACGTAACTTTATTCAAAACCAAACATGGAAGGGTTCTTTTTGATCGGGTTACATGTATTTAAAAGACTCCAGAGTAACTGTATCGTATCCTGAGTAACTGTAACACAATAAAGGACGGGTAAGAACTCTCCATAGGAATAAACAAAGACAGGAAGCCGTCGTTACCCGACAGGAAGTGATGTTTCTGAGTCCCATCCCGGGGCAAAACACACTGGTTCCACTGGCAGATCTCACCTGAACATGTTCCCGCGGCTCTGGCCCCTGACACGGGTTTACGGTATGGTTACGGTACATGGTTCTTCGGTGGGGCCCCCGGTGAGAAACGCCTGGATACGGCCCTGGAGAATCCAAAACACAAACGTGTCAGGACAAAGCGCCGCAGAGTCGTGGTTCCGCTTCAGGACCCCGGCCGTGTAGGGAGTGGACGCCTGTGGTTCTCAACTGGTGGGTCGGGGCCCAATAGTGGGTCACGGGGCCGTATTTTCTGCTTTTAGACACTTCACCTCACGCTGGAGCGATATCGACAGAAATGTATATCTCAATATTTGTGGGACTTTCTCGATAACGATTATTTTGGAAACATTATAAATATATTTAAAAATGAGTTTCTCGCTCAAAAAGATCAACAGACAAAAGTTTACATTTTATATTTATTTTTACAATTTATGACGCAAATATTTCCCAATTTTTATTCTTTTTTTTTTTTTTTACCCAATTTGTTCTCCATTTTCCCTCCAATTTTTTCCAACCTTTTCTTTTCATTTTTTCTTTTACAATTTTTATTGTTTTATTTATTTTTCCGTTCCTCTTTAAAAAAATAATAATAATTGGCCTTTTTTCCACCTCCATTTTCTTTGACCATTTTCTTCCACATTTCTTGACATTGGAGATAAACTCATTATCATAAATTTGCATAATCCTCCAAACAGCGACGTAGACGACGTATCGCCCAGTCCTCGTATGGTTGAAGTTCATCTCCAGATCGGAGCTCCATGGAGCCGAGAATATGATCCAAAATGTTTCAATATTAAAGACTTGATCTTCTGAAGGTGCAGCTGAGACGCTAAAAGTCCACGGTGCAAATGTCCTGGATCCAAAGAGGAAGTGATCTCCAAAACACACCAAGTTATGACACATTTCCATAACATTTCAATCTTTTCCATTTTCAAAATAACAACTGAAGAAGTTCAGGCCTTAAACCCGAGTTTGAGACTTGGTCCCGTTCTTCCTCGTAAACGTCTTCCAGAAGGAGCAGGGTTCTGGGACCGTCTCCGCTCCGGCTTTTGGAGATTATTGCCTCGTTATTCACATTAACGAGATCGCGTGTTTGACATTTACACGATCACGTTCCTCCCCTCTCGAGTCCCGACACCAGACCGGCTGAGAACCACCAGGGGGCGCTCTCCGTCCACTCTCATTTACAGAGCAGTGGCCCCAGGGCGGCTGTTCCACGGGCGGCCTCCAGGGGGCGCTGAAGCAGGAGGAGTCTGTAACGTCCTTAAAGATAATGTGATTTCAGATGGATTTTTCTGTGACTTTTTACGTGAATGACATATGGGACTTTTATTGTTGTATATCCATGTTAGGTCTTTTATTTTGAAAGTGTACTGTACGTGTTTCTAATAAAAACACAGCACTCTAAAGGGGGAGGAGTCTGTCGTCTGTCACCGTAAACGTCTTAGACCGGGTCCCCACGCGCAGGAGAGCGGGGCTGGTGTATGAGGCCAGGCCCGACCAACCCCCCTGCACGTGCGGGGGGCGGGACAGAGAGAGCGGGGTCATATATGAGGGACCCATCAACAGACGAGGGGGACTCAGGCTCCAACATCCGGGACAGAGCCGGCCCGAGGTCTGGGTCCAGGCCGTATCACGGCCACGCCCACCGCGTCCATGGTGGGCGTGGTCTTCTTTGGAGTTTTGATCAACTGCCTGGATGACTGAGAAACGATATTGTTTTTATTATTAATCAGTTAAAACAGGTAATTAAGGCTCTTTAATGATCGTGATAAATAATCCTTATTTTCGTAGGTGATACAAACATGGCGGAGACGATATGCAGCATGAGCTCACATTATGACGTCATCAAAAGACCTGCGAGTCCGGACACGGCCAGCAGAGGGCGCCACAGCACTAACAACACGCTGCTGTTTTAAACTCGGATCAAACCTTTATCTGGCAGGAGCGTTAATTACAAAGCCGTTTAACCTCTTAACCCCCGCCGGAACCGAGCACATTGTCTCCGGTCTGGCTTTACCCAAATCTAAAGGTTTCTCGGGAAAAGTGTCGAAATATAACGACGAGGATGAACACGCAAGAAAAACAACAATGACAAAATAAAACATGTGACGAAAACAGTTTCAGTGTCAGTTCTGTGGGCCTTAGCTTTCAAATGTGCATTACACTGTTGCTCTGCAGTTTCATGTGAGAGTATTCAGATACAGTTACATCCCAGTATCAGTTACATTTCAGAGTTAAAGAGTTTATCATTAATGGTGAGTTTATGTTATGATACATATTAATACTTAAATAAAGCGCGTTCCTGCCTCCGTTTGGCCAAAAGTGAAGTGCGTTGCCCAAGGACACAATGTCAGTGCACCTGACGGAGCTGGGACTTGAACCCCTGACCCTCAGATCATGACCCGCTCTACCACCTGCACCACCGTCCCCTTAACGACAATCACTGTGAAAGTATTCAAAGTATTCAGAATACAGTACTCTGATCAGACAAAGTATTTTAAGGCAAGTATTCAGTAACTAAGTACAATTTCAAAGTATTCTCCCCAACACTGCAGGTGAGAAGCGTTTAGATTTAGGTAAAGTCCTGGGCTTCAGCTTTGGCCCGGGGGCATCAGGGGCATCACGGGAACTCCCCCTCCCTCTGAGCCCCGCCCCCTCCCTCCCTCTCCGCGCGCGGGGCAGGAAGGGACAGGACTCCGCTGGATCCGCCGCTTCTGCCTCACGAAGCTCCTCCACAGACGGATCCACTGCCTCCCCCTCTGCGGTAAGTCTCTCCCCCCCCCGCTCCCCCTTTGCCCCGTGACCCGCGCGCGCGACGCTTTGGCGTCACTTTCTCCCACTTTCCCCGGGTTCCTCGGTTCCTGTGGGCTTTGGCGCAGTTTTGGTGGAAAACTCTAGTGAGGCTGGTTCCGCGTGCGTGGTGGGTGTGTCGGTTTTTTTTTTCCCTCGCATGCGCGTGCGTCCTGTCCACACCTGTCCTGCGCGCGGGAGCAGCGGTTGATCAGGACGGATCGGTGCGTAAAAACTCTTCCTGCGAAGTTGGTTTAATCAGTTCCTTCCAGTTTGTGCTTTTGCTCGGGTCTGACACGGGTGTCCGGAAACTACGCGTTCTTAGCTTTCAAATGAGCTGTAGGGAGAGCGCCCCTTATCAAAGTGTCGTAACCTCTTACCCCCCGCCTTAACTGAGCACGTTTCCTCCGTTCGGCTTTACCCAAATCTAAAGGCTCCTGGAGCTCACAGCCAGAGCAACGTCTCATTTGAAAGCTAAGACCTTCGAAACTCATCTTGTTACGATGGATGTTTTGGTCACATTTGAGGCAGTTACATTACCCGAAAAAGGAAGGAAGGTCTTAGCTTTCAAATGAGGCGTTGCTCTGGCCTATAGGCTGTGAGCTCCAGGAGCTTTTAGATTTGGGTAAAGCCGAACTGGAGAAAATGCCCTGGGTTAAGGGTTCAGGGGGTAATGTGATTAAATGTGATTAATGACGGTTATTGAAAAGAAAATGTGTCTGATTTAGGGCGACCCCTGGTGACCTTTAGGGCGACCCCTGGTGACCTTTAGGGCGACCCCTGGTGACCTGTAGGGCGACCCCTGGTGACCTGTAGGGCGACCCCGGTGACCTGTAGGGCGACCCCCGGTGACCTGTAGGGCGACCCCCGGTGACCTTTAGGGCGACCCTCGTGACCTTTAGGGCGACCTCGAACGGTCCAGGAAGTGGGCCGGGTCATGTGACGCGGTGGGACGGACGTGAGAAATTCAAACTTATTTTTGGCCCAAAGTAGAAACGAGTCACGAAATATTTGAATCCCAAATCTAAAGCTCATTTGAAAGCTAAGGCCGCGTTGTGTTTTGTGTTTTTGGCGGCGTGTAAACGGGGGGCAACCGCCCTCTCTCTCGGTACAGCTGCGTTCCTGTAGAAGCAGCTTTATAAAGGAAACAAACAGCAGCTCATGAACTAAAGGCACTGAAGAGCGCCCCCTGCAGCCCAGAGGGGGCGTCACAAGAGGAGCTACAGCAAACAAGGAAGGGACAAAGGAGGAGGTATCCGGGCGAGACTCACAGCTAAGCCACGCCTCTATTGTTCTGGCTAATGGCCGTTCACTGGAGAACAAACTGATGAAGCTCCTCCCAGAAGATGCTGAGCGCTGTTGTGGAGCGGAGGGAGCTGCGCAGGACCAGTGCAGGACGCCACGCTCTGAAACAGGGACAAACCCAGGAGGCGCTGCACCGTTTCAGAGGAGACTGAAGGAGCCGGGTTTCCTCGACCTCCGGGTCAGGTCGGCCCACGGTGGCTCAGTCGCAGCGGCTCAGGACTAACACCTGACAAAAACATGTTTAAAGCTAAAGCGAGGACGCGTCTGTGGAGGAAACTCCCGCCATTTTGTCCCGTTCAGCTTTACCCAAATCTAAAGGCTTACAGACTGTAGGCCAGTGTAACGCCTCATTTGAAAGCTAAGACCTACAGACTCATCTTTGTGTTGCATTTTCTGTAACACTCTTTAGATTTGGGTCAAGCCGAACTGGAGAGCATGAGCTCGGTTCAGGCGGGAGTTCAGAGGTTAATGAAGTCTGTGTCAGCACATTTGAAAGCTAAGAACCTCCAGAGTTCCGGCTCTGGCGCTTCATGGCGGACGTAGAACCCTGTGAAGCTGAATGAAAGGGTCAAAGGTCGATCCTGACGCTGTGGGAGCCGGTCTTTGCTGTGGGCGCGTTGCCGCGGTAACGCACTTCCACACACGGGCGGGGCTTCTTTGGAATCTGATGGCGGCCTCAGCGACCCTTTATCAGCGCCGGCGCCGCCGCCTTATCCAGATCTGAGGTCAATCATCCACAGATGTTTCCAGCTCTCCTGGACCGCCATGGCGGTTATCTGATGATGTCGCTTTGACCAGGAAGTGACTCCAACATGGCGGCAACAGGTGTGGCGTCTCATGGAGCCACTGCAGTTTAGTCCCGCCGCTGTCTCCACACAGGAAGTGACCATATTTGGATGACCGCGTGTTTCCTGCTACACGTGGATACCAAACGTGTCAGTATTTGTGAATGACTCGGCGTGGGAAAGACGCCGCCATGTTGGAGTCACTTCCTGGATCAACCTCAGGGAATAAACGTCGTAAAGAGAAAGTTTATGTTAATGTTTCTTCATATATGTTAACGGTTTGTCCCGCCCTCAGCCTGTCGTCATGGAGACCCCGAGCGTGAAGCGCGTGAACCGCGCGGCGTCGCCCGCACGCATCACGCGGCTGCAGGAGAAGGAGGACCTGTGTAACCTGAACGACCGCCTCGCCGTCTACATCGAGAAGGTGCGGTCGCTGGAGGCGGAGAACAGCGGCCTGCGCCTCCGCGTGACCGAGTCCGAGTCCAGCGTGACCCGCGACCTCTCGGGCATCAAGGCGGCGTACGAGAGCGAGCTCGCCGACGCTCGCCAGACGCTCGACCAGGTCGCCAAGGAGCGAGCGAGGCTGCAGCTGGAGCTCAGCAAACTGCAGCAGGAGCACCAGGAGCTGAGGGCCAGGTGAGGCACGAGGGGACACGAGGGGGGGACGAGGGGGACACGAGGGGGGGGACGAGGGGGACACGAGGGGGCGCTGCCGTGGAGGGACGAGGGGGCGCTGTGGAGACACGAGGGGGACACGAGGGGGGGACGAGGGGGACACGAGGGGGGGACGAGGGGGACACGAGGGGGCGCTGTGGAGGAACGAGGGGGGCAGGAGGGGGACACCAGGGGTGCTGCTGTGGAGACACCAGGGGGACACAAGGGGGCGCTGCTGTGGAGACACAAGGGGGACACGAGGGGGCGCTGCTGTAGAGGCACAAGGGGGCGCTGTGAAGACACGAGGGGGCGCTGTTGAGGCACTAGGGGGCGCTGTGGAGGGACGATGGGGCGCTGCTGTGGAGGCACTAGGGGGCGCTGTGGAGGGATGAGGGGGCGCTGCTGTGGAGACACGAGGGGGACCCGAGGGGGCGCTGTGGAGACACCAGGGGGCGCTGCTGTGGCGGCACAAGAGGGGGGGTTTGGAGGGACGAGGGGGCGCTGTTGAGGCACTAGGGGGCGCTGTGGAGGCACGAGGGGGCGCTGTGGAGACACGAGGGGGCGCTGTGGAGACACCGGGGGCGCTATGGAGGGACGAGGGGGCGCTGTGGAGGGACGAGGGGGCGCTATGGAGGGATGAGGGGGCACTGCTGTGGAGGGACATAAATGTGTCTTGCGTTGGGCAAACTGAAACTATTCAGCATGGAGCCTGAGTGGTTCGCACTCTTGCCTCACAGCTAGAAGGTCCTGGGTTCGATTCCTTTCTGTGTGGAGTTTGCAGGTTCTCCTCGTGTAGGTTCCCTGCGGGGGCTCCGGTTTCCCCCAGCACTAAAAATATGTCGGTTATTGTTTGTTCTACACAATTTGGTTGTTCAATTGAATAATGACGGTAAAGGACCAAACGGCGTCTCGCGGGCCGGGTCGTGTCATGGAGGTATTTTTATTAAGTGTAATCTGAGTAAAAGTATTTGTAACTTAAAGGTGAACCTGGTTTCTGCTGAAACACTGTGTTGTAATACGTTTAGCCCAGAGTCAGAGACGGCTCCGTGTTTGAGATGATGAAAGTGCAGATGTTTTTGCCTCTGGGCCTGTCCCGGCACGAGCCTCTGAGACGAGGGTGAGGCCCGTGTCCCGCGTCCCGTGTCCCGCGGGGGTTCCCGCTCTCAGACTCACCCGATCAGACCAAACACGACTCCAGACACGTTTCCATCAGGAACTTCATATTACACAATGCTCAGTCTACCCCAGGGCAGCTGTGGCTACAATAGTAGTTTACCAGTGAGTATGGAGTGAAAATACAACGAAAAAATGACAAAAATACAACGAAAAAATTACTAAAATACAACGAAAAAATGACTAAAATACTACGAAAAAATGACTAAAATACAACGAAAAAATGACTAAAATACAACGAAAAAATGACTAAAATACTACGAAAAAATGACTAAAATACAACGAAATAATGACTAAAATACAACGAAAAAATGACTAAAATACAACGAAAAAATGACTAAAATACTACGAAAAAATGACTAAAATACAACGAAAAAATGACAAAAATACTACGAAAAAATTGCTAAAATACTACGAAAAAATGACTAAAATACAACGAAAAAATGACTAAAATACTACAAAAAAATTACTAAAATACAACGAAAAAATGACAAAAATACTACGAAAAAATGACAAAAATACTACGAAAAAATGACAAAAATACAACAACAAAATGACTAAAATACAACGAAAAAATTACTAAAATACAACGAAAAAATTACTAAAATACAACAAACAAGTTACAAAAATGAGATGAAAATGAAAACTTTTTAAAAGGGGGTTAAAAGGTTAAGGAGGATTAATTAAACGCAAACATATTAAACACATATCACTACAGTATTTCTCAGGAGCTAAAGTTCTTTCCCTCCATTTCCAAACGCTGCCTTCACAGAACCAGAACAAATCAGGATTTCTTAAACAAAGCGACGTTTGTTTGACATCGTTCCAAGTTTATACTCGACTCTCAGTCACATCGTTTGAAACGCCGTTTAGCCGAGAGCGAGGCGTCTCACTCCGCGCCTCGTGGGACAGACGTGGCGTGTTTGTGTGTGGTTGCCGCGGCGACGCATGTCTGAGGCGGGTCACGTGAGCGGGCCGGTGACTCAGGCCGTCGGTATGAGGCGCGAGGAGCAGGAAGTGACTGTGGAGCTGGTACAAAGGCACATGTGCTGCAGCCCTAACCCCTGAGGCTCCAGGAGGATCAGCTCAGGTCAAAGAACCGTTTAAACTGGTTCATTTCCTGGTTTGTGTTTTTAAGAGTCCGTCGGTTCAAAGACTTTTCCACAGAACGGTTTCCTCCAGAACGTCAGAACTCAGACCAAAGTCTCTCTTCCCGATGTTTATTCTCTGAGATTTATCCAGGAAGTGACTCCAACACGTCTGTGTGGCTCCCTGGTCTTTCCCACGCTCAGTCATTCACAAACACTGACACGTTTGGTATCCACGTGTAGCACGAAAGGCTGTGATCCAAATATGGTCATTTCCTTTGTGGGAGACAGTTTGGAACATTTTTTGATTTTTTTTTTTTTTTAAGTTTAAAAAAGTGTTTAAATTTTTTTAGATTATTATTATTTCTATTTTTGAAGTAAAACAAAAAAAGTTTTGGAATATTTGGAATTTTTTAGTTTTTTTTGTATTTATTTTTTGATTTTGGAATTTTTTCAATGACTTTTTATTTATTTTTTTGGAAAAGTTTTGTGAAAGTGTCCCACACTTATTCATTCACAAACACTGACATGTTTGGTATCCACGTGTAGCACGAAAGGCTGTGATCAAAATATGGTCATTTCCTTTGTGGGAGACAGAGCGGCTAACGACGGATCTATAATAAAACACACTTTTTGAATTAATTGTACTTTTGCAAATAGTTTTTTTGTGTCCAGCACTTTTTAAAAGGCAGAGGGTAGAGCGGGTCGTCTTGTGACGGGAGGATCGGCGGTTCGAATCCCGCAGGTGCACACGGTCACCGTGTCCTTGGGCAAGACACTTTTCCTTATTAGTTATTGGTTTTCATCACGTTTCTGTCACATTTTTGTGGCTTAATCAGTTAAAAAAGCAAACGTGATAACAAAGACGAGGAAGAAACTGTTGTAGGTCTTAGCTTTCAAATGAGGCGTTACTCTGGCCTATGAGCGGAGTTTATTTATATTCTCCCTCCTGTATGTCGGTGTCTGCAGCAGAAGGTTGGTGCTCACATGTCTCTCCTTAAAGCCTGTGTGTGTTACGTCCTGTTGAATGAACGGTTGGGCCACACCTGCAGCTCGGGGCGGGGCTCAAAGGTACGACTGCAGGCCCCGAACCTGTGACCCAATGATCGGGGATTACACGAGCCCTCTAACGGACAATAACGAGTCGGCACTGGGGGAGGATTCGAGTGGGGATTTCCATAGAAGTGACGGTTTCATTATCGTCCTGACACAAAGAGGCTCAAACACAAAATGGCGACGGTCCAAAAGTGTGGGGTCGGGTGTGGCGGCGGCGGCGGCAGGTGGCTCATGAGGAGAAAGAATCAGACACAAACAAAGCAGAAAGAGGAGGAGCCTGAGGCGCCCGGGGCTGGAAATAGGAAACGAGTCTTTACGCCTTAGAGTTTGTTCCTGTTCAGAATAAAACGGTCCCGAGTTTCCGGGACACGACATAATCCTGAAAAGCAAAACATTAACGCGCCTTTGGTTTTAATGCTTTTGAAAATCCGACTTATTTAGTTTAGTTTTATTTGAGCAATTGACTCATAAGTGCATAAGTTTAAATCATAACAACGCCGCAAAGTGACTTCCTGTTTCGATCCAGCCAAAATAAAAGCACCATCTTTTTCATTAGTTCAACTTGACTATTCAGACAAAACACTTAAAATGTGTGTATTTAATGATATTCCTGTAAAGTACCTGCTGAACTCATCAATGAGACGAGCTGTGTGCTTTTATTTTGGCGGCACATATAAGCTTTATTGCTAAAATATACAGTAGTTTATCTGATATTTCCAACAACTGTTAGACATTTGTTTATTGTTACTATGACAACAGCTACAATGGAAATAGATAGGAATCTAGCTTCCCGCCTCCAGCTAAACCCAGAATGTTACAGACGGCATCTCTGGAAACGCCCATGTATGGCCATGTTTGAAAACCGTTAAGGGGGGAAACGATTTGGAAAAAATCTAAACTTCCTCTAATTATTCAAAAACTACTTTAACAAATCCTGAATTATGAATATAGTTTTCTACTAAATAAAGATACAAAGACATGAGGAGGAGCAAAGTTCAACAGCCCATAAATACATAAATAACGGAGAATGCTAACATGCTGCTTCATGTTAGCATTGTGGTAATGCTAACGCTAGCTAGCGCTAGCGCGAGCTTGGAGCTAAAGGCTCTTCCTCCTACAGTGATGTTGGAGCTAAAGGCTCTTCCTCCTACAGTGATGTTGGAGCTAAAGGCTCTTCCTCCTACAGTGATGTTGGAGCTAAAGGCTCTTCCTCCTACAGTGATGTTGGAGCTGAAGGCTCTTCCTCCTACAGTGATGTTGGAGCTGAAGGCTCTTCCTACTACAGTGATGTTGGAGCTAAAGGCTCTTCCTCCTACAGTGATTTTGGAGCTGAAGGCTCTTCCTCCTACAGTGATTCTGGAGCTGAAGGCTCTTCCTCCTACAGTGATGTTGGAGCTAAAGGCTCTTCCTCCTACAGTGATGTTGGAGCTAAAGGCTCTTCCTACTACAGTGATGTTGGAGCTGAAGGCTCTTCCTCCTACAGTGATGTTGGAGCTAAAGGCTCTTCCTCCTACAGTGATGTTGGAGCTAAAGGCTCTTCCTCCTACAGTGATGTTGGAGCTAAAGGCTCTTCCTCCTACAGTGATTCTGGAGCTGAAGGCTCTTCCTCCTACAGTGATGTTGGAGCTAAAGGCTCTTCCTCCTACAGTGATGTTGGAGCTAAAGGCTCTTCCTCCTACAGTGATGTTGGAGCTAAAGGCTCTTCCTCCTACAGTGATGTTGGAGCTAAAGGCTCTTCCTCCTACAGTGATGTTGGAGCTGAAGGCTCTTCCTCCTACGGTGATGTTGGAGCTAAAGGCTCTTCCTCCTACAGTGATGTTGGAGTTAAAGGCTCTTCCTCCTACAGTGATGTTGGAGCTAAAGGCTCTTCCTCCTACAGTGATGTTGGAGCTAAAGGCTCTTCCTCCTACAGTGATGTTGGAGCTAAAGGCTCTTCCTCCTACAGTGATTCTGGAGCTAAAGGCTCTTCCTCCTACAGTGATGTTGGAGCTAAAGGCTCTTCCTCCTACAGTGATGTTGGAGCTAAAGGCTCTTCCTCCTACAGTGATGTTGGAGCTAAAGGCTCTTCCTCCTACAGTGATTCTGGAGCTAAAGGCTCTTCCTCCTACAGTGATGTTGGAGCTGAAGGCTCTTCCTCCTCAGTGATTCTGGAGACTCGAGGAATCACTAGTCCTGAGTTTTGAGAGCAGAGCTGTTGGACCCAGTGGGAGTCTGAGAACATTCATTCATTCGTTCCTTGCCGTGTTAAAGGAGAAGGAGCCGCACACGCCTCCTTCTCCTGTCAGGACGCTGATGTTTGAGCAGAGTGAGATGGATCGTACGTTCCTTTGTCTTCAGTTGTAAAAGCGCGGTTTTCCTCAGGGCGGAGACTTTCCACAGCGTCTGCCAGCGATGAGTCAGCGCTGTAAGATGGCGGGTCCCTGGCAGGCTCGCGTGTGTGCGTGTGTGTGTGTGTGTGTGTGTGTGTGTGTGTGTGTGTGCCATGTGTGTGTGTGTGTGAGCGTGCAGTTACGCAACAGCTGCTGGAGGCTACACTAAAGGAACCTGGCATGGCAAACACACACGTGTGTTACGTTAGCGTTTGCATAAAGCTGCTCTGTGTGTTTGTGGAGACCTGGAGTGAACCGAGTCCAGCCGCCATTTTATCCTGAACCGTAACATCAGCCACCACAAACTCTCTTCACGATGTTTATTCTGACGCTTTGAGCCACAGACGTGTCCAGGGAGTAACTCCAACAGTTTGCAACAGTTTTTTTAAATTTTGAAAAAAAATGTGAAAGTTTTGAAGAGTTTGGGGAAAGTTTTGAAAAAGATTGAAACATTTTGGAAAACGTTTTTTTTTAAATATATATATAAAGGTTTTGAAAATTGTATAAGTTTTGAAAATGTTGACGGAAGTTTTGGAAAAGGGTGGCAAAGTTTTTGTAAATGTCGTCCTCCATGTCTGTGTGGCTCCTGGTCTTTCCCACACGTATTCACAAATACTGACATGTTTGGTATCCACGTGTAGCACGAAGACAGTTTTAAAAAATTTGGTTTTTGTTGTTGTTTTATTTTGGAAATGTGGGATCTTTTTAATGTTTTGGGAGAAAATGTTTAAAAATTGTGGATTTTTTTGACATTTATTGGGGAAAATGTTTGATTTTTTTTAATTTTATTTTGGAAAATAAATGCATTGAGCTTTGAACCCCAAAACAAGGAGACATTTTGGATTTTACAGCGAGCTTATTCCAAACCTAATCAACATCCAAAATCCCTCTGAGCAAATTCTTTCATTTAAACCGGGCTCTAAACATAATTTAGATTTTGTCACAGAAAAATATCTGACATTTTTGCGTTTTTTTAAGCATAAAACACCGTATTTTTTAAATGAAAACACAAAGTAACAGAAACATGTGTGTCAGTCTGAAGTTCCTCTACTTTTAAAAGTCACAAGCTGCAGAATACTAAGAGCTGCTCGTGTTTAGATGTTTCCTCCATAATTAAAAGCGTTGATGTGATTTACGGCGAGGCGGGGGCGGGGTTAACCCAGGCGAGCGCTGAGGGGCGGGTCTGACAGCGTTACGACGGCGTACGGAGGTATTTTCACGAGCCGCTCCAGCCGCGTCATCACCTCGTCTGTTTCTGAGGAACCTGTCAGTAGGTCCTCGACTTTAAGAACAGGTTATGAAACGTGGGAGATTCTTCTCTTAGTTTGAAGTCATATTTCAGTCTGAGCTCGAGCTGAAAGAGTTCACTGTGAAACAAAGTCAGTCAGTGCTTTGTTGTCGTTGTACAAGCGTACAATGAAATAGTGTTCAGGTGTTAGTCCTGAGCCGCTGCCTCTGTGTCGACCTGACCCGCATGACCCTGGAGGTCGGGGAAACTGTAGCACTCGGGAGAAACCTGGCTGCCCTGTGTCTCCTCTGATCCTCTGAAACGGTGCACCGCCTCCTGGGTTTGTCCGTGTTTTAGAGCGTGGTGTCCTGCACTGGTCAGCTGTTTCCTGTAGCTCCTCTTGTGACGCCTCCTCTGTGCTGCAGGGGGGGCTCTCGGTGCCTCTTCAGTGTCTCAGAAGAAGAAATGTGCAGGTCTCAAATGTGTTTAGCGGATAAGCTAGCATTTTGTTTACCTTTAAAACGCTGCTTTCTTCAGGACCGTTTTAGACTCAAAGTAAACAAATCCACCAAACCTCCACAAAAACACGACAGACGAACAAAAGCATCCAGAGAAACAATGTGGAACAGAAACCACACATGCAGGTCGCAGAGAAAGGTGAAAGATTAAGTTGTACCCGGAGAGAGGGAGGTTTCTTCCTGTTTTCACATCGCCATGACAACACCGACCTGAATCTAAATCTGTCCTTGTTTTTATGGTTCAAAGCTCAATAAACGTTCTCCTGTAAAGTGTGGAGTCTTATGGAGCGACTAAAGGTCAGATGTTGTTAAAGAGTGCAACAAAGGAAATGACCATATTTGGATTACAGCGTCATCTCGGTCACAGCCTTTCGTGCTACACGTGGATACCAAACTTGTCAGTATTTGGGAATGAATAAGCGTGGGACACTTTTACAAAACTTATTCAAAATGTAGTAATTCAAAAATAGTAATCCAAGCAATTCTAAAATCCAAAACAATAAAAACAAAAATCACACATTTTCAAAACGCTTTCAAAAATAACCCAAAATATATTTAAAAAAAATCAAAATATTCTGAAACTCTTTTTTTTTCCTTTTCTTTACAAAACCTTTAAAAATATAGAAAACAAATCATTATCAAAAATGTTCCCACATTTTTTTACAATTTTCAAAACTGCCAAATTTCTCCCAAAGATTCAAAAACTTTTAAAAACTTTAAAAAAAACAGTCCAACCATTTTCCAAACTGTCTCCCACAAAGGAAATGACCATATTTGGATTACAGCCTTTCCTGCTACACGTGGATACCGAACCTGTCAGTATTAGTGAATGAATGAGCGTGGGAAAGACCAGGAGCCACGCAGACATGTCGGAGTCACTTCCTGGATAAATAACAGAATAAACTTCGTAAAGAGAGACTTTGGTTTGTGTTAAAACTAAGACGTTAATGACAAAACTCAACATATGACATGGTGCTTATGGAGGAGGTTTATGAGGAGCTCATTTTTCTCGTCGACACTCGTCCCTGCGTGTTGACGAGAGCCGTGTTTAAACAGCGAGGGGGCGGAGCTACGGCGATGACAGACGCACAAAAGGCGCCAATATCTACTGTATGTGTTTAGTTCTTATATTACTGATCCTTTTTCCTCTTGTTAGGCCGTTATGAGTCATAATACTCATAATACTCATAACACTCCTGTACTGAGTATTTGTGTGGAGAACTCCTCTATCAGATTATTGTTAGATGTGGCACTGAGGTTCTTTAACGTAGGGCTGGGTTTAAAAAAAAATAACCACGATTATTTTCCCCATATTGATCAATCTCGAATTTTCGATTTGATTTTATTCTTTCATTAGAAATGAAATACATCTTGCTGGTTCATAAAACTTGGTATTAGATCTAAAGATTTTTTTGTTTTTTGTACCTGTGAACGTCTGAACAGAATCATGACTTATCGGGATGATTTGTGTGATGTTTTGTGTGTTGTGTGATATTTTGTGTGATGTGTGATGCTTTGTGTGATGTTTTGTGTGAAGTGTGATGTTTTGTGTGTTGTGTGATATTTTGTGTGATGTGTGATGTTTTGTGTGTTGTGTGATGTTTTGTGTGATGCTTTGTGTGATGTTTTGTGTGTGGCTCCAGAGCAGAGCCAGGAGATGATGTGGAAGTGATTATCGTCTGTGAACGGAAATGTCCTGATTGTGTTCAGCTCCATCTCTGTAACTGATGGCCCTCACACAGATCTCACCGGCCGGGAGACTAGTGAGAGACTAGAGGTGGTCACAGAGACGTCTCCACACGGGTCTCCAGGTGGTCTCGATGAAAACCAACAGGTTCGGTTTCATGGTCTCCGAGCTCTCAAACCGTTGTGTAGCGAACAATAGCTATTTGTTGTCCTCGACCTGTGAGACGTTTCAGTGACGTCCCTGTGATGTCTCCGAGACCTGTCGGAGACATCACAGGGAGACCTCAAAGAGTCGTCTGGAGTCTCTTTCAGGTCTCCTTGTTTTGTTAACTGGTTTATTTGGTCGGTGAAGGTTCATGAACAATCACGCCGGGTTGTAGCCTTGGGCGAATTTCCATCCGGCGTCTCACACTCTCATTCATGCTGGCCTATTGTACATGTTTTTAGTGGTAGGGGAAACCGGAGTACCCAGACATGGGGAGAACATGCAAACTCCACACAGAAAGGCCCCGTCCAGGTGGGAATCAAACCTGGGACCTTCTAGCTTCTAACCATGCAGCCCTCGGTTTCGGTTTCCTCGACGTTTCCGTGACGTTTCCCTGATGTTTCCTCGACGTTTCCGTGATGTTTCCTTCACGTTTCCTTCACATTTCCCTGACGTTTCCGTGATGTTTCTGCCGGTTGTGTCCACAGGAACAGTAAGAAGGAGTCTGACCTGGAGGCAGCTGTGGCTCGTCTGAAGGAGCTGGAGGCGCTGCTGAACTCCAAAGACGCGTCGCTGAACACGGCGCTGAGCGAGCGGCGAGCGCTGGAGGCCGAGGTCAAGGAGCTCAAGGCCCACATCGCCAAGGTCCACCCCAGCTCCTCTCCCGCCATTATGAAGAGCAGTATCATCACCTGATCATTCTGTTGTCCCCGTAGTTGGACGGAGTTCTGGCCGACACGAAGCGGCAGCTGCAGGAGGAGATGCTGGGCAGAGTGGACGCGGAGAACCGTCTGCAGACGCTCAAGGAGGAGATGCAGTTCCAGAAGAACATCTACAACGAGGTTCAGCTTCTCCTTTACTCTTTTATCCACCGCCTTCACTTTAGACGCTCAGTATGTCCATCGCATATTTGTTAATGAGTCGTTTCAGAAACGTTTGGGCAGATGTGGAATAAGGCCCTCTAAGCGTGTTCCTCATGACCAAAGATCTAAACGTTTGTGCAGGAGCAGCGTGAGTTCCGGACGCGGCACGAGTCTCGGCTGGTGGAGGTGGAGGGCGGCCGACACCAGGACTTCGAGAGCAAACTCCAGGCGGCGCTGTTCGATATGAGAGCCCAACACGAGGAGCAAGTGCGTCTCTACAAGGAGGACGTGGACCGGACCTACACCGCCAAGGTACTCCCCGACAACGCCACCGCAGAGCTCCTCACCAGAACCAGAGCCAAACAGAACATTATTATTATTATTTTAACATAGTGTTTACATGCAGTTATTGATCATATCCCGTTCATGAGGCGCTGTTTAGGCTCCGGAGGCTGAACTCGTGTAACGGATTTTTTTAAAACACGCGAACCATTAAAAAAAATATATATATTATTATTATTATTATTATTAAAAAAGAAAACTAGAAAATTAGAACTGGTGTTTTAAAGTTCAGTGTCAAAAAAATAAAAATAAATAAAAACTGCTTCAAACCGTTGATCTGAAATACTAATCAAGTTTATTATTTTTGACGCAATAGTTTTTTTTTTTTTTACACTAAATTTTAAAACTGTTTCATAAATTCCGTGCATGAGAAACGGTTTGAATAAAAACGCAAATGGACGAGAGTTGACACGTTAGTAAATGCTAAACTAAAGCTTTTACACATTTATATATTTTATATTTGAGTTTGCAGAGACGTGAGGATCTCAGTCCGATGTTCTCGTGATATTGTCTTATTGCATCCCCTAATATCACAATACGATGTTTATTGCGATATATTGTGCAGCTTTAGCTAAAAGGGCCAATTCAGACTTATTACTATGGCCGTGTCCGATCTCGAGTTCTATTAACCTCTTAACCCGGTGCATTTTCTTCAGTTCATTTGAAAGCCGAGTCCCACAAAACTAATCCCTCGTTATGATTGTTTTTTTTTATTATGTTTTGTTGCTTTTCTTTTTTTACATCTTTTGTTCATATTTTTGTGGCTTGATCACAGTTACAAAAAAGTGACAAAAACGAAGCTTGGATGAGTTGTGTAGGTCTTAGCTTTCAAATGAGGCGTTACACTGGCCAATGGGCTGCGTAATCTCCAGTCCAGAGGCTTTTAGATTTGGGTAAAACTGGAGAAATGCGCTGCGTTAAAGACCTCGTCCTGCAAACAGCAGCTCGACATCGCCGCCCAGAGGTCACGAGCTCAAACTGCGCTCAGGAGGACGAGCCTCTTCCTCCCCACCTTCACCGAGCATGCTCCCTCCAGCGGGGCTTTACCCAAATCTAAAGGCTTCTTGTAAAAAAGTGTCAACATGGCAACACAAGAGCGACAATGCAACAACACGAGGAAAAATATCCATTTAGATGAGTTTTGTGGGTCTTAGCTTTCAAATGAGGCGTAAACGCTGGCCCAAAGTCTGTGCACTTTTCCATTTGGGTAAAGCTGAACTGCAGAAAATGGCGGCGGTTAAGAGGTTAAAGTTATTTTTAAATTATTACAAAAAGAAAATGCGCTCACACTGACCGGACGCTTGTACTGATGAGTTTGTCCCGTGTTTATCCCGTGTTTATCCCGTGTCTGTCCCGTGTTTGTCCCGTGTTTATCCCATGTTTGTCCCATGTTTGTCCCGTGTTTGCCCCGTGTCTGTCCCATGTTTATCCCGTGTTTATCCCGTGTCTGTCCCGCGTTTGTCCCATGTTTGTCCCGTGTTTATCCCGTGTTTGTCCCATGTTTGTCCCGTGTTTATCCCGTGTTTGTCCCGTGTCTGTCCCATGTTTGTCCCGTGTTTGTCCCGTGTTTGTCCCATGTTTGTCCCGTGTTTGTCCCGTGTCTGTCCCGTGTCTGTCCCATGTCTGTCCCATGTTTGTCCCGTGTTTGTCCCGTGTCTGTCCCATGTCTGTCCCGTGTTTGCCCCGTGTTTGTCCCGTGTTGATCCCATGTTTGTCCCGTGTTTATCCCGTGTTTATCCCGTGTTTGTCCCGTGTCTGTCCCGTGTTTGCCCCGTGTTGATCCCGTGTTTGTCCCGTGTCTGTCCCGTGTTCATCCCGTGTTTGTCCCGTGTCTGTCCCGTGTTGACCCGTGTCTGTCCCGTGTTGACCCATGTCTGTCCCGTGTTGACCCGTGTCTGTCCCGTGTTGACCCGTGTTCATCCCGTGTTTGTCCCGTGTCTGTCCCGTGTTGACCCGTGTCTGTCCCGTGTTGACCCATGTCTGTCCCGTGTTGACCCGTGTCTGTCCCGTGTTGACCCATGTCTGTCCCGTGTTGACCCGTGTTGACCCGTGTTGACCCGTGTTGACCCGTGTTGTCCCGTGTGCAGCTGGAGAACGCGCGTGTCTCGGCCGACAGGAACGGGCTGCTGGTCAGTTCGGCGCATGAGGAGCTGCAGCAGACGCGTGTGCGGCTCGAGGGCATGTCGGGGCAGCTCAGTCTCCTGCAGAAACAGGTGAGAGAACACGCCTGAGTCCAGAGTCCAGGAGGAGCTTAACCCCTCTGTCCCCTCGCAGCTGTCCCAGAGCGAGGCCAAGGCGCGCGAGCTGGAGGAGGCCATGGCGAGGGAGCGGGACCTGTCGCGGCGCCGCCTGGAGGACAAGGAGCGCGAGATGGCGGAGATACGGGCCCGGATGCTGCAGCAGCTGGAGGACTATCAGGACCTTCTGGACGTCAAGCTGGCCCTGGACATGGAGATCAACGCCTACCGGAAACTGCTGGAGGGCGAGGAGGAGCGGTGAGGACACGCCACAACACACGCTACAAACACACGCCAACAACACGGCGGGACGGCCTTATGGCGGAGACCTGACCCTGGTCTAACTAGAAATCCCGCGGCTCCTGTATTCTGGTTTCACAGATGGATTTGTAGAATAATAATGTCAAAAACAAGACTGAAGAAAGTAAGTCTGTAACTGCGCCCCCTTGTGTCCACAGCCTGCGCCTGTCTCCGAGCCCGTCCTCTAAAGTCGCCGTGAGCAGGTCGTCCGAGTCGGGACACGCCCGCGTGCTGTACACCGCCGCCTCCAGCAGCCGCTCGTCCTCCGGGACCAAGAGGAAACGGATGATCGACGGAGAGTCCGAGAGCCGCAGCGCCGGCAGCGCCCGCGGGGGAGCAGTGGGCGGCGGCCTGAGTGTGGGCGGCGGCCTGAGTGTGGGCGGCGGCCTGAGTGTGGGCGGCGGCCTGGGCGGGGGCGGCGGCCTGAGCTCCAGCGTGACCTCCACAATGAGCTCCACCCTGAGCTCCAGCCACACCACGGTCAGTCTGTGGTGTAGAAGATACGATACCGATACTTGTCACGATACCGATACTTGATACGATACCGATACTTGATACGATACCGATACTTGTCACGATACCGATACTTGATACGATACCGATACTTGATACGATACCGATACTTGATACGATACCGATACTTGATACGATACCGATACTTGTCACGATACCGATACTTGATACGATACCGATACTTGATACGATACCGATACTTGATACGATACCGATACTTGTCACGATACCGATACTTGATACGATACCGATACTTGTCACGATACCGATACTTGATACGATACCGATACTTGATACGATACCGATACTTGATACGATACCGATACTTGATACGATACCGATACTTGATACGATACCTATACTTGATACGATACCGATACTTGATACGATACCTATACTTGATACAATACCGATACTTGATACGATACCGATACTTGATACGATACCGATACTTGATACGATACCGATACTTGATACGATACCGATACTTGTCACGATACCGATACTTGTCACGATAACCGATTCTAAAGTTCGATTTTTGGGGATTTTTTAAACGTCATCAGAACGCATTAAATTTGATTCAATCTGGCGTCACATCTACATTTATTGGAAGATTCTGACATGGCTCAACAGTTTGTTTATGTTTTATCGATGATTCCAAAGGTTCTGAAACCGGATCAGCTGTGGTTTTGTCTCGTTCTCTTTGCTCTGTTTGAAGTGTTCGCAAATCTGAAGAAATGAAACGTTTGTGGCTTTAAAATCCGCCCGTATGAAACACTTAGTTTGGCCCCATGTGCAAAGGATAATGGGTAGATGCAGCTCGGTCTGGCGTGTGGCGTGTAGCGTGTGTGCCATGTGGCGTGTATCGTGTGGCGTGTATCGTGTGGCGTGTATCGCGTGGCGTGTGTCTTGACCCGTGACCTGACCAGGCGTGTCCTGCAGGGGGCGAGCTCGGGGGCCAGAGGCCGGGCGCAGCTGGAGACCGACGGCACCGGCGTCACTAAGGCCCGGGTGAAGCAGCTTTCGTCGGCGAGCGGCCGAGTCACCGTGGACGAGGTCGACCTGGACGGGAAGTTCATCCGCCTCAACAACGCGTCCACCGAGGTACGGAGTGCGGGCTGGTTTTATTTAAAGGAACTCGCTGTTCCTTTGACCCGTGAGTGAACTCTCGTCCCGTCCCGTCCCGTCCCGTGTTTAGGACCAGCCTCTGGGGAACTGGACGCTGCAGAATCAGGCCAACGGCAACGCCGCCCTGGTCTACAAGTTCACCAACAAGTTCGTCCTGAAGGCCGGATCCTCCGTCACGGTACGTCCCCCTCCCTTTCACCTCTGTCCCGACTCTGTCCCGACTCGGTCCCGACTCAGTCCCGACTCTGTCCCGACTCAGTCCCGACTCTGTCCCGACTCAGTCCCGACTCAGTCCTCTGTCCCGACTCAGTCCCGACTCAGTCCTCTGTCCCGACTCAGTCCTGACTCAGTCCTCTGTCCCGACTCAGTCCCGACTCAGTCTTCTGTCCTGACTCAGTCCCGACTCTGTCCCGACTCAGTCCTCTGTCCCGACTCAGTCCCGACTCAGTCTTCTGTCCTGACTCAGTCCCGACTCTGTCCCGACTCTGTCCCGACTATGTCCCGACTCGGTCCCGACTCGGTCCCGACTCGGTCCCGACTATGTCCCGACTATGTCCCGACTCGGTCCCGACTCTGTCCAGACTCTGTCCCGACTCGGTCCCACCTCTGTTCCTTCTCTCCTGACCGTTATGTCCCGTGTCGGCCGACGCTCTGACCTCTGACCCTCAGATCTGGGCGTCCAGCGGCGGCGGCTCCAACAGCCCGCCCTCTGACCTGCTGTGGAAGGGCAGTGTCCTGTGGGGAACCGGGGACCTGCTGGAGACCCGTCTGATCAACGCCAACGGAGAGGTCCGACACACACACACACACACACACACGCACACACACACACACACACAGACCTCGCTAACGGTCACATGATCTGGTTTACAGGAGATGGCGGCGAGGAAAATCACCACCACCTTCCTAAACGAAGATGAAGAGGAGGATGACGAGGTAACTTCACTCTGGAAACGGTCACAGGTTCTTCTTCATCTGAATATGAGAATGTCTCCCCCTGGTGGCCACACGAGAGCAGTGCTTTGAGCAGTCATGGCCGTATCCACCATCGGGGTCAAAGATTCACTTCATTTCAGTTTGTTGAGTTCCAAACAGTTCAGATGTTCAGATGTTCCACAAAGCGAGGTACAAACTGTTACCGGGTCAAATACAAAGAAGGTTCCAGAACGTACTGGACTTCAGGATTCAGAAACACAGCACAACTTTGAAAGGTTTTAGTCCAACAGTTAATGGTGAACAATTGTGGACAAAGATGAAACAAACATCAACCTGTTTAAACAAAAGACTTCTGAAAAGTTCAGAGAAGAAGAAACACGTTGCCACTAGGGGGAGCAGTAGGATTAATTTACATTGTATTGTCCCTCGTGTGATCCTTCAATTTCGCCCCCTTTAAAAACCCTAATGTCAAAACATGTACACTTCAAACAAGAGCCTGAAAATGACCACACATTCATATTTTTTTCTGCTTCATTTTACAAAAATCCTTCCGTGGCTTTTGGGCCGTTCGGACGGGGGGGGGGGCCCCTCCAGGCTGCCCTTCCAGTGGCTTTCGGGTTAAAATGACCCAAAATACAGAAAAGAGAATCAGGGAAGGGGAGCTATGCATCGGCTGAGAGGGACCCTCCCAACAGGCACATAACACCACACCGCAGAGGAACATCAGCTACTAAATCAGCTGTAGGGCAGCTGGGTGGGGGTTTGTTGATGGGGAGCTACTGCCCTCTTCAACTGGCCCGCCCTGTGTAGGGCGACATCATGCAGTACGTTGTAGTGTCGATGAGGCCCTGGCGGGGACGTCTGATACTCGAGTACTTGTGCAGTAATGTGTTTACATGTATGTAGCATGTGTGATTTCACTACGCTGTGTTCTGTGTGTTACGTGTTGAATGTTGCACTTTGTATTTGTATTTGTAAATTAAACGGCACACGGTCAAATAAACGGAATAAATAGAAAACGTTTAAAAGACGCCAGATCTGTCCAAATGTCCCACACCGTGTGCAAGACGTCACGTGTAAAATGTCACGTGTTCTCTCCCGTGTGCCAGGGCGCCCACGAGTACAACCTGCGCAGCCGCAAGGTGATCTGCGACGCCTGCGGCCAGCCGTCCGAGCGCGGCGGGGGGTGTGGCCTGGGGGAGGGGCTCGGCGGACACTCCCTCCTGGGACACGAGCGGCTCCGACAGGTACGACCCATGTTCATCACATGTTTATCACGTGTTTATCACGTGTTTAACGCCGCGTGTTTCTTCCAGAGCCGCGTGAACCCCGAGAGCTGCTCCGTCATGTAGCGCGACGCCATCTTTCCTTTTGGATCTTTCTTTTCGTAATGGCCGGAGTTCGGGGGCTGCTTCGCTGACGGGGGCGGGACGGTGTTCATTTAGTCACAGTCGGTTTCTCCAAGTCTTTAAGACAAACACTACGATACGTTCTACATACCTGTAGTCTAGAACCAGAAACAGGACAAAGTTCATCTGTCCAGGAATGTGTGAGGAATGTGTGAGGAATGGGGAAACATTGGGGGAAGATTGGGAAAATATGAGAAATAAAAAATATTGTATTTGATTTGAAACGCTGTTCCTGGACCAACGGCATCAAAACTTGGATCTAAAGATTTTATTTTTATTTTTTTGGATCCCTTTATTTGTTCGATGCCAGACTGGTTTGGAGTGTTTCCACAGAAAAGTGCCGAGCGTAGAATCCAGTTCTGTTCGTGCAAATGCATCCGCCGGCCACTAGGCGTCGCCACCTTCAATACCACCATAAACCTTTGCAGTGACGGGTCTGTGGAGCTCGATTTACGACAAAAGGCCAGAAAAAAAAACACTTTACACATTTTCTCTTGTTTTCTCTAAATTATCCCAAAGTTTGTACCTATTTTTTCCAGATTTTCCAAAATGCTTTGTCTTCAATTTCCACACAAAATTATTCAAATTTTCCCCAATTATTCTTTTTTCCCCCATATTTGAAAAACAAATTCTCCCATATTCTGCCCCCCTTTTCCCCACATACTCCCAGATCCTCCCATAACGATTCAATCTGAGTTCTTTGACTAAAGTGTTTTGTCCAGAGGAGTGAACGACTGAAGTCTAAATGACACTGATGTTTGTTTTTGTTTGTGCTGCAGTTTTTTTGCTTTTGTTCAAAGCTCGACCGACTGAGCCACGTGTTTTTAGCCTTTACTTTACTTTACTTTACTTTTAAAGTACTTTAAGTACTTTGGTGCAGCTTTACGCCTCGACGAGCCTCTGAGTGCCTGCAGACGTCTGTGATGCTTAGTTTTAGTTTCTCTGTGGAACGTCTCCTTCTGAGAAGCGTTGGTAAAAACACGTTTATAAAGAGTTCCTCGTTTATTTTCACAAAACGCTTAACGGCTAAACGGCCATCATTTAAACATGTCCACAGTTGGTGCTAAAGTCGCTCTTCTCTTTGGTCCTCATGGAGCTGATACTGCTGTAACACCGCCCCCTGGTGGAAACCTCCAGAGAGTTGACCCATGTGACACGCTGGGCTCGGTGTCATATAATCGATCAGCACTAAAAGGCGGAGTCTATGATTAACAGGCGGAGCTCAGTGGAGGCTCCGCCTTCTGCCTTTTTGCCCTTTTAAGGAACAGGCTTCGTGGGAGGAGCCACTCGAGGTCATTATTCTGACGGGGCTGAATTCATAACTGTTGATCTGTGATATTAAACTGTTCCTGTTTTATAAACGAGGGATTTCCAGGGCTCTGCTCAAGAGGAGACGCTGCCGGAGGAACTCTTTATTTTCAGATTTTGGTTTAAAGATTCTGAAGATTTTCTCAGAAACTTTGTTTTTTTTATTGTGTGATTTATTTCCTGATTGTTTTTGTTTTGAGGGAAAAAAACAATGGAATTATTATAATTTTGAATATTATCTTTTTTTTTTTTTTAAATACAATTTAATTTTTCAGTAAGAAAACATTCAAAGACTGTGTTCTTCTATTATTCAGACTTTGTCCCAAATCTGGACATTTCTGATCGTTTTTTCCAAATATAAAATGCCTCATGGATTTAACGTTATTTTCATGATGAAGTTTCAAAGTGTATCTGTTTTGTGTTTTCCCGCAGCGTCTCGCCTTAGACTCGATATTTCTCTAAATAAATAAAACCAAAGAAAAACAGGGCGGAGTCTAAACGATCATGTGATGTGTTTCTTTTTCTTTTGATACCAATAAAAAAACTCTGAATCTGCAGTTTGTGTCGTGTTTTATTGCAGAAACGTTATTTACATATTTACACATCGAGCTCCATCTTTAAAAATCACCCAAACAGATTCTGTACAAAACAAATCCTTTATTTACATTTATTTAGAGTTATTTATGTTTTAATGCCCGTTATAAAACAACCAGACCCGTCTCTAAAAGCAGCTGCTCTTCAGAGACGGACAAACGTGAATGAGTTTAAGTTTCATATTTCAGGCTCTAAAGATCGTGGAGAAAAAATAACTACGACGGCGTATTAGGTTAAGTTTTTTGTGCATATTTTGTAATATTGTTTTTAAATAAATGTTTTATTATCTGCCTGTTGAGAATCTCACAAATTGGTGCATTTTTTCTAATAAATGTGCAGGTTTAAACTGTCGGAGCCGCTGTAACGTTTCACTCACAGCAGCGATGACGCGGATCTGGCGCCATCTGGTGGTGGAACCGCGTCACAGCAGTGAGCCTGCTGTAACAGCTGAGCGCGATCAGTGAAGGAGAAGAATAGAAACATGTGATTATCGTTTCCACGGTAACCGGACCTTTCCATTTGTCTCCTCGTGGTCAGAGAAAAAGCACAATCTAATATTTCCCAAATCGTTTCCACAAAGATGAAGCTGTTTATCGTAATAAAAGTGATTATTTACATCGATCCGAACGGACTTTCCTGAAGCTCCGGAATCAGCCGCCGGGACGCGAACTCGTGACACAAACTGCTCCAGTTTCTACTAAAGCCTCATCACTTTCTGTTCCAAAGTTATGATGTTGTAAATGATCGCCTGGGTCGCCTATGCCCTCATGATTACCGCGTCGTCACTTCACAGCTGTCGATGCGTTTGTAAAGACTTCCATTTCTCCTCGAGGGCGTGGTCAGTACGGCGGTCTCCTGGACGTGGGCGTGGTCAGTACGGCGGTCTCCTGGACGTGGGCGTGGTCAGTACGGCGGTCTCCTGGACGTGGGCGTGGTCAGTACGGCGGTCTACTGGACGTGGGCGTGGTCAGTACGGCGGTCTACTGGACGTGGGCGTGGTCAGTACGGCGGTCTCCTGGACGTGGGCGTGGTCAGTATGGCGGTCTCCTGGACGTGGGCGTGGTCAGTATGGCGTGGTCAGTACGGCGGTCTCTGTGGCGATGGCGGTCTCCTGGACGAGGGCGTGGTCAGTACAGCGGTCTCCTGGACGTGGGCGTGGTCAGTACGGCGGTCTCCTGGACGTGGGCGTGGTCAGTATGGCGGTCTCCTGGACGTGGGCGTGGTCAGTATGGCGGTCTCCTGGATGAGGGCGTGGTCAGTACGGTGGTCTCCTGGATGAGGGCGTGGTCAGTACGGCGGTCTCCTGGACGTGGGCGTGGTCAGTACGGCGGTCTCCTGGACGTGGGCGTGGTCAGTACGGCGGTCTCCTGGACGTGGGCGTGGTCAGTATGGCGGTCTCCTGGACGTGGGCGTGGTCAGTATGGCGTGGTCAGTACGGCGGTCTCCGTGGCGATGGCGGTCTCCTGGACGTGGGCGTGGTCAGTACGGCAGTCTCCTGGACGTGGGCGTGGTCAGTATGGCGTGGTCAGTACGGCGGTCTCCGTGGCGATCGCGGTCTCCTGGACGTGGGCGTGGTCAGTATGGCGGCCTCCTGGACGTGGGCGTGGTCAGTATGGTGTGGTCAGTACGGCGGTCTCCGTGGCGATGGCGGTCTCCTGGATGAGGGCGTGGTCAGTATGGCGGTCTCCTGGACGTGGGCGTGGTCAGTATGGCGGTCTCCGTGGCGATGGCGGTCTCCTGGATGAGGGCGTGGTCAGTACGGCGGTCTCCGTGGCGATGGCGGTCTCCTCAGGGGGGGCAGGTCGTAGTGTCCCGGGATGTGGCTGTTGACGGGGAGGTCGTAGTGACTCAGGTCGTCCTGAGGGAAGTATCCGGGTTCTGTCAAAGTACAAAGTACAAAGAGTAATCAAGTACTTTTACTGCAGTGCTTTACTTAACCCCTTAACCTCCGCCTGAACAGAGCACATTATCTCCAGCTCAGCTTTACCCAAATCTAAAAGCTTCTTACCGACTATAGGCCAGTGCCTCATTTGAAAGCGGGGCACACCTCTGGGGGGCGGGGTCGTGGGCGGGGCATATATTTGGAGGGTGGGGCATACCTCTGGGGGGCGGGATCGTGGGCGGGGCATATCTCTGGGGGCGGGACATAGCTTTGGGGGTCGTGGGCGGGGCATATCTCTGGGGGGGGCGGGGCATACCTCTGGTGATTGGAGCATATATCTGGAGGGTGGGGCATACCTCTGGGGGGCGGGGTCGTGGGCGGCGGCCGGCTGATCTCGGTGTAGGAGCGGTTCCGTGGTACAGCACACTTCATCTCCATGTAGCTGCTCTCGGGGGGCCCGCAGGGGGGCTCCGGGGGGCCGCTGAAGGGGGGCCCTGGCAGGTCCTTGATGGTGGCGTACGGGTTCTCACTGTTGACCGAGCTGCTGCTCACCGCCAGGCTCTCCTTCAGCTCTGCACAGGTGACAGGTGAGAGGTCAGAGGTCACAGGTCACAGGTGAGAGGTCAGAGGTCAGAGGTGAGAGGTCACAGGTCACAGGTCAGAGGTCACAGGTGAGAGGTCACAGGTGAGAGGTCAGAGGTCACAGGTCAGAGGTCACAGGTCAGAGGTCACAGGTCAGAGGTCACAGGTGACAGGTGAGAGGTCACAGGTCAGAGGTCACAGGTGAGAGGTCACAGGTGAGAGGTCAGAGGTCACAGGTCAGAGGTCACAGGTCTTTATGTGTCCTCACAGGCGGTACCTTTGTGGTAGTATTTCCCGGCGCCGGCGCTGTAGCTGTAACTGCGGTCGATCCCAAACGCTCCTGCAGAGAAACACATTTCAGATGATCTCAGGTGGACCTCAGGAGGACCTCAGGTGGACCTCAGGTGGACCTCAGAGGCTCTAGAAGAACCTCAGGTTGATTATTTACACTATTCCATCGTGTGATTCTCTCTGAAGGAGATAAACTATGAATGAACTTTAAATTCTTCAAAGTTTCCGCCCTTTAAGTTGTTTTTAACTCGAGACAAAAGAAGAATAAAGAAAAAACAATCATATTTTTTGCACACAAAAAATTGACGCATATTATTTTTTTGGAAAGTTCTCAACGCAGCCGCGGGTCGGTCTGTCTGTTTACTTTATTGTCCCCGTAGGGAAATGTGTCCTCTGCATCTGACCCGTCAGGAGCAGTGGGCGTCGGCGCAGGGACCCATCTCCATGATGGAGCCAGGCTGATGGTCAGAATCACCTGGATGGAGGATTCACCTATTGTACATGTTTTAGTGGTAGGGGAAACCGGAGTACCCGGAGGAAACCTACGCAGACACGAGGAGAACCTGCAAACTCCACAGAAAAGTCCCGTCCAGGTGGGAATGGAACCCGGGACCTTCTAGCTGTGAAGCGGAGATGCTAACGCGCCGCTGCAGGTGAATAACGAGCGCTGGCCCAAACCAGAGGTCACCCAGAGGTCACGGCCTGAGACGCCGCCGCTCGGGCCTAATGAGGAACATGTGACGTAAATGAACATCTTCAATGAGAAGCTACAAGGTCTGGAAGTAAAAGAAAAACCAGGTCCCAGAGTCGGGACTAAACACGCTGAGGCTGAAGCTCACGAGGCTCAGACAGGACGTGATCTGCGTTTTACTGTAACTCATTCATATTTATGTTCAGCTTTTATGGATTGACTTTAAACTGAGCTCGACAAATAAACGTCCCTTTAAATCAGCGACCTCCCAGTGACGACGTCATCGAGCACAAAGGGAATGACCATATTTGGAGGACAGCCTTTCCTGCTACACGTGGATACCGGACGGACCTGCGTGGTTGCAGGGGTGGTGAGGTTTCCAGTCCGCTGACAGTGTGTTGCTCCCGTCCAGGCCGAACAGCGCCCTCCTCTGGCTGTTCTTCAGACTGCCCCGCACCAGGTTATTGGTGTTCTGCACAACACAATTACACACAATTACACACAATTACACACAACACAACACAATTACACACACACACACACACACACAAACACAACACGATTACACACAAACACAACACAATTACACACAATTACACACACACACATACGTGGTTTTATGGTTTATGTTGACCTTTTGGAAAAACCAACCCTGGTGTGGTTTAAGAGGACTATGGTTTCCCAAGGTCCTAGAGAGATAAGCTCTGGATAGACTAACTGTAAAAAATCTGAAAAAAATGTAGGTCTATTTAACATCCTTGTATCAGCTACGGTTGTCTATACACAGCCACCGACCAGAAGGTGGTTCATGAGGACCAAAGATGAATTATGAGGACTTTAAACATAACTGAACCACAATTCCCCTATGAGAGACCAACAGGCCCGTTCTGAACCATGAGGCCGTCCTTCCGTGGACCCACCACCTGCAGGAGGAGCCATAGGGGACTGGTGCTATGTGATTTGGGCAGCTCCAACGGCTGCCTCCACGACCCGGCAACGGACAAGTGGGAGAAAATGGATGGATGGATGAACCACAATTAGAGGCTGGAAAAGTTTTAATGTTCTTCATACATACACTCCATGCTTATCCATCTTTTACCTTTAGTTGTCTTTTACGTGCTAGTCCACGATTTCTCACAAAGTCTCTTATATTCTGCAGTGTTCTCTGACTTAAGGCCATTTCTGCTTGCTTACACTGAGTTACTTCATTTTTTGTGGCCAGTTTTCCTTTCTTGATGTGTTTTTTAAAATGCCGCATTACAGCTGCTTCTTCAGTCTTTGACCATGCTCTTTTTGTCACTCTGCGTTTTGGTCCAGGTTGCTTTGCAGGCCTCTGTGCTGCCTCTGAAAAGGAAAATTAGGAATTAATTTAAACAAAACAATGTGAATAAGTCAGAGCAAGACTACTACAAGAGTAAACAGAAGAACTTGCCTTCAAAATCAGAGGTATCTCCATCAGCCATGTCCATCGGGTCATCATCTATAACCACAGTTGCCGCTTGTTTCTCAGCAGAGTCCCCCGAGTCACTGTGACTCTCCTCTTCGGCCTCATCTGCACTGATGGGAATTTCATCTAAAAACAAAAGGGGGATTAAATTCAATCAGCCCGCTCCTAAAGCCACCAGGCCGGGGAAAACTCACCAAGGCTGGGGCTAAGATCCCCAGCCTGCTCCTAAAGCTACCAGCCCCGCACCAACATCCACCACAATGACCCACCCTCTCCTCCACTAACACTACCCGGCTCAGGGCACTCCTACCCCGGCCCTACACGCACACCCTCGCCCCCCTGACTCCTCTGGACCTTCTCTGACCAGCCTGCTCCTAAAGCTACCAGCCCCGCACCAACATCCACCACAATGACCCACCCTCTCCTCCACTTACACTACCCGGCTCAGGGCACTCCTACCCCGGCCTACACGCACACCCTCGCCCCCCTGACTCCTCTGGACCTCCTCTGACCAGCCTGCTCCTAAAGCTACCAGCCCCGCACCAACATCCACCACAATGACCCACCCTCTCCTCCACTTACACTACCCGGCTCAGGGCACTCCTACCCCGGCCCTACACGCACACCCTCGCCCCCCTGACTCCTCTGGACCTTCTCTGACCAGCCTGCTCCTAAAGCTACCAGCCCCGCACCAACATCCACCACAATGACCCACCCTCTCCTCCACTTTCACTACCCGGCTCAGGGCACTCCTACCCCGGCCCTACACGCACACCCTCGCCCCCCTGACTCCTCTGGACCTTCTCTGACCAGCCTGCTCCTAAAGCTACCAGCCCCGCACCAACATCCACCACAATGACCCACCCTCTCCTCCACTAACACTACCCGGCTCAGGGCACTCCTACCCCGGCCTACATGCACACCCAGATAAGAGATACATTTAACAAACCTTCAAGTTCAATCTCCTCCAGCGTCTTTCCTTTTAGCGAGGAAATGGATCCCTTCTCCATTAAAAGCAATACTTTGGATATCTTTGCAAGTTGTGTTGTTGGAACAGGCAGTCTGTAGAATTCCCTGTGTACGCGGATATCATGTCCAAGGAAGTCTGCCACCTGATCCAGCTCATTCTCCTGGAGGTTTAAGACTTGAGATAGCGTGGCCACATGTTTCCTGAGACCGGTCGACCGGAGGTGCTCGGGGTACTTTGTGTCGCACTGTGTGGAGAAACGTCTCAGGCAGTCACTTCCTCTATAATGGGTTGGTGCTTTGGGTCGTGCAAATAAGAATGGGTTTGAGGGAGACACACCACATTCTTTCCTCTTATTTGTGAGTAGTGTAAGACCATTGACAACAGGTCGGGGGAGAAGAACTGCAACTTTTCTCCCTCTTTTACCCATAATTTCCACGCGACTTAGATACCGGCAGAGCTTCTTTTCTGTGTCCGATAAACCAAGGCTTACATCCGCATGAAGTTGTTGATTATCCCTCTCCAGAAAATGTTTCAGAGGCATTTTGGAAACCTCTCCAGCTCGCCGACGGTTGAACACAATGATTTGTGTGAGCAACACCATGGCAAGACGGGCATAAGTTTGAGCATCATCTGTTTCTTGCAGTTTGCTTGTGGCCTCTTCTGCTGCCTTTTCCAAAAACTTGTGAAGTTTCACAACATCTTCAGTGAATGGTAAGGTTAACGGTTTATTAAACTTGGCATCGCTCAGTGTGTTAAGGGCATTGTGAGATACATATTCTTTCCACTTGGTACTGAGCAACTTCTTAAATGTTTCAGTATACTTCACCAGCTTCTCATCTTCTGCCATCAAGCCCCGGCAGTGGATGATGTCGCAGATCTTATTCAGTGTGTGGCCGAGTTTAAGAGCAAGGCTCGGGGTTTTGTACGAAAGATTGTCATCATTAAAACCTGCTACCTTTTTGACCGCTTGTACCACTTTCTCAAAGTTTGCAGGCCTAACAGCATCTTCCAGGGTCGGCACAGAGAAATCTGTCCGCAAGCACAGCAGCAGACGTCCCACTTCTCTCAGTTTTTGTCTTATGTATTCATACTTTGTTGTATCTTGTCCATGAATGTTGTAAAGTGACTGGGCAAACTGGAGAATACAGAAGTCATTTCGCACAACTGATCCAACTTCATCCACGTTCATAACACTGAGAAGCTTCCAAACCCCACCCGAGATTTGCGCACATAAGGCGGCATCCTGAGCTGATGCAGAGCCGAGGATCCTTCTCCTTCCAGACGTCTCTTCTTGGTTTGCATCTTCGGGTTTGTGAGGGCACCTGCGAGTATGCCTCCATAGTTCTTTGCGGAGAAACATGCCTTGACAATACATGCAGTGAATAAACTTTCCATCCAAAGCTTTTTTTTTGCATCGTCGCTTCACTTTCAATTGCCCTTTCCCACTTTGTAATACTGCTTGATTATGTAAAAAGTTCCCTTTATTCCTAATTTTTTCAATCCGTTTGTTGCGCTCCTTGACATCAGTAAGGGAAAAGACTTGTACAATCTCTGCATTGGTCTTGTGTGTTTTAAGATGTCTCGATATTTTCTTCTGGGGCTTACCGCAGACAAAGCAGTAATTTATGGAACTTGTCCGCTGTGGGTCTCCTCTTTGTGGACCATTCTCTGAATGCAACTCTGAGGTGTATGAAGAACTACCTTGCTGGCTGGTTCCCGGTGCACTAGAAGCAGGAGCAAGACTTGTATCCGAGTTTTGTGTCAGCCATATATTTGGATGGGGGAGCTCATCTAAATCTTCATCACCCACATAGTCTGGGTCTGAGTCTGGGTTGTTTTTTTCTTGTGCCATCTCCTGCCTTTGGTCCTTCCCAGTGTCACTCTGAAAGATAAACAGACAATACTTGAACCTACAAAGAACCACCCAGGCTGGGGCTAAGTTCCACAGCCAGCTCCTAAACCCAATACCCCGGTCCCCAACTCATCAGGGCCGGGGAAAACTCACCAAGGCTGGGGCTAAGTTCCACAGCCTGCTCCTAAAGCTACCAGCCCCGCACCAACATCCACCACAATGACCCACCCTCTCCTCCACTTTCACTACCCGGCTCAGGGCACTCCAACCCCGGCCTACACGCACACCCTCGCCCCCCTGACTCCTCTGGACCTCCTCTGACCAGCCTGCTCCTAAAGCTACCAGCCCCGCACCAACATCCACCACAATGACCCACCCTCTCCTCCACTTTCACTACCCGGCTCAGGGCACTCCAACCCCGGCCTACACGCACACCCTCGCCCCCCTGACTCCTCTGGACCTCCTCTGACCAGCCTGCTCCTAAAGCTACCAGCCCCGCACCAACATCCACCACAATGACCCACCCTCTCCTCCACTTTCACTACCCGGCTCAGGGCACTCCAACCCCGGCCTACACGCACACCCTCGCCCCCCTGACTCCTCTGGACCTCCTCTGACCAGCCTGCTCCTAAAGCTACCAGCCCCGCACCAACATCCACCACAATGACCCACCCTCTCCTCCACTTTCACTACCCGGCTCAGGACACTCCAACCCCGGCCTACACGCACACCCTCGCCCCCCTGACTCCTCTGGACCTCCTCTGACCAGCCTGCTCCTAAAGCTACCAGCCCCGCACCAACATCCACCACAATGACCCACCCTCTCCTCCACTTTCACTACCCGGCTCAGGGCACTCCAACCCCGGCCTACACGCACACCCTCGCCCCCCTGACTCCTCTGGACCTCCTCTGACCAGCCTGCTCCTAAAGCTACCAGCCCCGCACCAACATCCACCACAATGACCCACCCTCTCCTCCACTTACACTACCCGGCTCAGGGCACTCCTACCCCGGCCCTACACGCACACCCTCGCCCCCCTGACTCCTCTGGACCTTCTCTGACCAGCCTGCTCCTAAAGCTACCAGCCCCGCACCAACATCCACCACAATGACCCACCCTCTCCTCCACTTACACTACCCGGCTCAGGGCACTCCTACCCCGGCCCTACACGCACACCCTCGCCCCCCTGACTCCTCTGGACCTCCTCTGACCAGCCTGCTCCTAAAGCTACCAGCCCCGCACCAACATCCACCACAATGACCCACCCTCTCCTCCACTTTCACTACCCGGCTCAGGGCACTCCAACCCCGGCCTACACGCACACCCTCGCCCCCCTGACTCCTCTGGACCTCCTCTGACCAGCCTGCTCCTAAAGCTACCAGCCCCGCACCAACATCCACCACAATGACCCACCCTCTCCTCCACTTTCACTACCCGGCTCAGGGCACTCCAACCCCGGCCTACACGCACACCCTCGCCCCCCTGACTCCTCTGGACCTCCTCTGACCAGCCTGCTCCTAAAGCTACCAGCCCCGCACCAACATCCACCACAATGACCCACCCTCTCCTCCACTTTCACTACCCGGCTCAGGGCACTCCAACCCCGGCCTACACGCACACCCTCGCCCCCCTGACTCCTCTGGACCTCCTCTGACCAGCCTGCTCCTAAAGCTACCAGCCCCGCACCAACATCCACCACAATGACCCACCCTCTCCTCCACTTTCACTACCCGGCTCAGGGCACTCCAACCCCGGCCTACACGCACACCCTCGCCCCCCTGACTCCTCTGGACCTCCTCTGACCAGCCTGCTCCTAAAGCTACCAGCCCCGCACCAACATCCACCACAATGACCCACTTTCTCCTCCACTTACACTACCCGGCTCAGGGCACTCCTACCCCGGCCCTACACGCACACCCTCGCCCCCCTGACTCCTCTGGACCTCCGGGGACACACAGCCCACATCTCGGACCCACTCTTAAGCACCCCTCCTCGGACTACACCCCCCAACTCATCCAGGCCGGGGAAAACTCACCAAGGCTGGGGCTAAGTTCCACAGCCAGCTCCAAAACCCAATAGCCCGGTCCCCAAATCATCCAGCCCGGGGATAAATCCTCCAGGCCGGGGCTAAGTTCCATTCAGAAAATACTTGATAACGTATATTTAACAAGGACTAGATACTTACCAATATATTTTCTTGTCTTCTTTGGAGTGAACTTTCTCTTGGTCCTTCTTCTTCGCATTACCATTAGATGTCTTCCGAAATCACTCAACATGCCCGGACACATATCCCGCACATGTCCCCATAAAGAACCAATCACAATGGAGCCTTCAATACCGCCAGAGTAGGGTAGGGGGAGCACATCATACACTCCATACACAAGAAGTCAGGTTGGGGTATTATATGGACGTCAAATAAACTTTGAATTTATGGTCTTTAAAAGCTAAGAATTTAAAAAAACTTGATATGTGCATGATATATTATCATTGAGCATTAAAAGGACTTCAGAAAAACAATGAAATTATGCTCTTTATATGCTAAAAATGAAAATACAAAATCTTGGTTTATGAGGACCGTAGCATAGTCCTGCTAATCCCCTTAGGTTCTCGTAGTGCTGGTGAGTAGTCAGGTCAATTGGCTCCATAAACCATATATACAGACACACACACACACACACACAAACACAACACGATTACACACAAACACAACACAATTACACACAAACACACAATTACACAAACACAACACAACACACCTTGAGCGCCCTCTCGTGGTTGTTGGGCAGGTGTGTGTGTGTGTGTGTTTGTTTCCCTCACCTTGAGCGCCCTCTCGTGGTTGTTGGGCAGGTGTGTGTGTGTGTGTGTTTGTTTCCCTCACCTTGAGCGCCCTCTCGTGGTTGTTGGGCAGGTGTGTGTGTGTGTGTGTGTGCTTGTTTCCCTCACCTTGAGCGCCCTCTCGTGGTTGTTGGGCAGGTGTGTGTGTTTGTTTCCCTCACCTTGAGCGCCCTCTCGTGGTTGTTGGGCAGGTGTGTGTGTGTGTGTTTGTTTCCCTCACCTTGAGCGCCCTCTCGTGGTTGTTGGGCAGGTGTGTGTGTGTGTGTGTGCTTGTTTCCCTCACCTTGAGCGCCCTCTCGTGGTTGTTGGGCAGGTGTGTGTGTGTTTGTTTCCCTCACCTTGAGCGCCCTCTCGTGGTTGTTGGGCAGGTGTGTGTGTGTGTTTGTTTCCCTCACCTTGAGCGCCCTCTCGTGGTTGTTGGGCAGGTGTGTGTGTGTTTCCCTCACCTTGAGCGCCCTCTCGTGGTTGTTGGGCAGGTGTGTGTGTGTGTGTGTGTGCTTGTTTCCCTCACCTTGAGCGCCCTCTCGTGGTGGTTGGGCAGGTGTGTGTGTGTGTGTTTGTTTCCCTCACCTTGAGCGCCCTCTCGTGGTTGTTGGGCAGGTGTGTGTGTGTGTGTGTGTGTGCTTGTTTCCCTCACCTTGAGCGCCCTCTCGTGGTTGTTGGGCAGGTGTGTGTGTGTTTGTTTCCCTCACCTTGAGCGCCCTCTCGTGGTTGTTGGGCAGGTGTGGCAGTGTGTGTTTGTTTCCCTCACCTTGAGCGCCCTCTCGTGGTTGTTGGGCAGGTGTGGCAGTGTGTGTTTGTTTCCCTCACCTTGAGTGCCCTCTCGTGGTTGTTGGGCAGGTGTGTGTGTGTGTGTTTGTTTCCCTCACCTTGAGCGCCCTCTCGTGGTTGTCGGGCAGGTGTGTGTGTGTGTGTGTGTGTTTCCCTCACCTTGAGCGCCCTCTCGTGGTTGTTGGGCAGGTGTGTGTGTGTTTGTTTCCCTCACCTTGAGCGCCCTCTCGTGGTTGTTGGGCAGGTGTGTGTGTGTTTGTTTCCCTCACCTTGAGCGCCCTCTCGTGGTTGTTGGGCAGGTGTGTGTGTGTTTGTTTCCCTCACCTTGAGTGCCCTCTCGTGGTTGTTGGGCAGGTGTGTGTGTGTGTGTTTGTTTCCCTCACCTTGAGCGCCCTCTCGTGGTTGTCGGGCAGGTGTGTGTGTGTGTGTGTGTGTTTCCCTCACCTTGAGCGCCCTCTCGTGGTTGTTGGGCAGGTGTGGCAGTGTGGAGCGGTTGTCCCTCAGCGTGTGGTAGCTGGGGTTGGAGTAATACTGATGGTAACTGTGCGGGACGTCTGCGGACGCAAACACGATACGTTTCATATCGACAGTAACTCTAAATCCTGAATCCTAAGGGGCGGGGCTTACCGGGCACGGCGTACTCGGTGCGGGCGGAGCGTCCGGCGGAGAAGGACACGGCGGGCGCGGCGTTGTGCTTCTGTTTCTGGCGGCGGCGGTAGAGCAGCAGCAGCGCGAGCAGCAGCACCACCAGAAGCACCAGCACCATGATGCCCACGATGGCCCCCCAAGACTCCCTCTCCCCGGGGGGCAGAGGCACCATCACGCTGCCCGTCGGCACCGTGGGCTCTGGGCAAAGGGAGGCAGAGTCAGGGAGGCGGAGTCAGAGGGGACAGGGAGGCGGAGTCAGGGAGGCGGAGTCAGAGGGGACAGGGAGGCGGAGTCAGGAAGGCGAGGTCAGAGGGGACAGGGAGGCAGAGTCAGGGAGGCGGAGTCAGAGGGGACAGGGAGGCGGAGTCAGGGAGGCGAGGTCAGAGGGGACAGGGAGGCGGAGTCAGGGAGGCGAGGTCAGAGGGGACAGGGAGGCGGAGTCAGGGAGGCGGAGTCAGAGGGGACAGGGAGGCGGAGTCAGGAAGGCGAGGTCAGAGGGGACAGGGAGGCAGAGTCAGGGAGGCGGAGTCAGAGGGGACAGGGAGGCGGAGTCAGGGAGGCGAGGTCAGAGGGGACAGGGAGGCAGAGTCAGGGAGGCGGAGTCAGAGGGGACAGGGAGGCGGAGTCAGGGAGGCGAGGTCAGAGGGGACAGGGAGGCGGAGTCAGGGAGGCGAGGTCAGAGGGGACAGGGAGGCGGAGTCAGGGAGGCGGAGTCAGAGGGGACAGGGAGGCGGAGTCAGGAAGGCGAGGTCAGAGGGGACAGGGAGGCAGAGTCAGGGAGGCGGAGTCAGAGGGGACAGGGAGGCGGAGTCAGGGAGGCGAGGTCAGAGGGGACAGGGAGGCGGAGTCAGGGAGGCGAGGTCAGAGGGGACAGGGAGGCGGAGCCAGGGAGGCGGAGTCAGAGGGGACAGGGAGGCGAAGTCAGGAAGGCGAGGTCAGAGGGGACAGGGAGGCAGAGTCAGGGAGGCGGAGTCAGAGGGGACAGGGAGGCGGAGTCAGGGAGGCGAGGTCAGAGGGGACAGGGAGGCGGAGCCAGGGAGGCGGAGTCAGAGGGGACAGGGAGGCGAAGTCAGGAAGGCGAGGTCAGAGGGGACAGGGAGGCGGAGCCAGGGAGGCGGAGTCAGAGGGGACAGGGAGGCGAAGTCAGGAAGGCGGAGGCGGAGTCAGAGGGGACAGGGAGGCGGAATCAGGGAGGCGGAGTCAGGAGACAGGGAGGCGTAGTCAGGGAGGCGGAGTCAGAGGGGACAGGGAGGCGGAGTCAGGAAGGCGGAGTCAGACGGGACAGGGAGGCGGAGTCAGAGGGGACAGGGAGGTGGAGTCAGGAAGGCGGAGTCAGACGGGACAGGGAGGCGGAGTCAGAGGGGACAGGGAGGCGAAGTCAGGAAGGCGGAGTCATAGGGGACAGGGAGGCGGAGTCAGAGGGGACAGGGAGGTGAAGTCAGGAAGGCGGAGTCAGAGGCGAAGTCAGGAAGGCGGAGTCAGAGGGGACAGGGAGGCGGAGTCAGGGAGGCGGAGTCAGAGGGGACAGGGAGGCGGAGTCAGGAAGGCGGAGTCAGAGGGGACAGGGAGGCGAAGTCAGGGAGGCGGAGTCAGAGGGGACAGGGAGGCGGAGTCAGGGAGGCGGAGTCAGCGGGGACAGGGAGGCGGAGTCAGGGAGGCGGAGTCAGAGGGGACAGGGAGGCGGAGTCAGGGAGGCGGAGTCAGAGGGGACAGGGAGGCGGAGTCAGGGAGGCGGAGTCAGAGGGGACAGGGAGGCGGAGTCAGGGAGGCGGAGTCAGAGGGGACAGGGAGGCGGAGTCAGGGAGGCGGAGTCAGAGGGGACAGGGAGGCGGTGTCAGGGAGGCGGAGTCAGAGGGGACAGGGAGGCGGAGTCAGGGAGGCGGAGTCAGAGGGGACAGGGAGGCGGAGTCAGGGAGGCGGAGTCAGCGGGGACAGGGAGGTGAAGTCAGGAAGGCGGAGTCAGAGGGGACAGGGAGGCGGAGTCAGGGAGGCGGAGTCAGAGGGGACAGGGAGGCGGAGTCAGGGAGGCGGAGTCAGAGGGGACAGGGAGGCGGAGTAATAGGGAGGCGGAGTCAGGGAGGCGGAGTCAGAGGGGACAGGGAGGCGGAGTAATAGCCACTTGCCCCCTCCAGGTATGGAGTGAATGAATAATGTAAAGCGTGCAGAAAAAAGCTCTAAATCAAACGGTCGTGGCCTTTGCCGGGCTCGGGCCCAAGACCGGCCCCTCACCGGGCGGACAGTCTCCCGCGCCGCACACACACTGCCCACTGCCGCGGTCACACACCAGGGGGCGCTGACAGGAGCAGGTCTGAGAGCAGGACGAGCCGACGCGCCCGGACTCACAGGCTGCAGACACAACACGGGTCACGGGTATGCACATTATGTCACAGGGTTCAGTAAAACAGTGTGAGAGGGCAGACTGACGTGTGGAGCAGTCCGGGCCGGTCCATCCCGAGGGGCACACGCAGCGCCCGTCCCGCGGGTCACAGGAGCTGTTCCCACACGGCCCACACGTCTGCGCACAGCCCGGCCCGAAGAGGCCCGCGGGGCAAACTGAAACCACAGGGAGGGTTAGGGACCAGAGGGGGGGGGGGGAACGAGCAGTACCGGCCCGCGAGCGTCTCTCTCACCTCGCTCACAGCTGTGCCCCGTGGACCCGGGCGGGCACTCGCACCGTCCCGACACGTGGTGGCACAGGTACGTCCCGCCGCAGGACGGACAGGGCAGAGCGCAGCCCTCGCCAAACGCCCCCGCTCTGCATTCTGGACAACAGCGGCCCGGGTTAGTGTCCCAATAATCACATCATGACGGGAACGATTCAGTCCCTCAATGACCCGGGACCATTATGACCTTTACCCTCCATAAGATTCACTGACAAGCAGGAGTGTGACAATATATCGATTTTACGATATATCGCGATATTTTGCGGGACGATACCGATACTTTTTATTCCGATATTGATACTTTTGATGACGTCATGCATATTAATGAGGCAGCAGTGCCCCACTGTCAATAGAGGCCAATAATGATCAAGACTTCAGTCAGACCAGCAGGGGGCAGCACTACAGTTTTAAGCACTTGGACCAAACACTGTCACACAAATAAAATACTTTTAATGATAGTTTTTATAAATATAAAGAAGATACATTTGGGGTTTATTTATTACTTTTTAAATAGGACTGTGGTTTCTTGTTTATTTAAATGTAAATGAAGTCACTGACAGATCTAGTTCTAGTTTAGTTTAGTTTAGTTTATTTGTTTATTTGAGCAGTACACATTCTGCTCAAAAGGAGTGGGCTGAAGCAAAATGCTTATGAGTACCACCCCCCCCCCCCCCCCCCTAATGATTATCATCATTATTATTATTATATATAGACCCATTTCCAGTGAGTAAGTCGGGGATCATTTATAAAAGGGGTACAAAGCTCATGAAAATAAATGTAAACGATGAATAATATGTAGTGTGTTAAAAGTAGCATGTTTTTTTTTATCGTGATGTATCGTAGCTTATTTTTGTGCAATATATCGATTATCGCAGTATCGGCGTATCGTGAGATAATCGTTATCGTGAGCCATGTATCGCGTATCGTATCGAATCGTGCCCAGAGGTTCCCGCAAATCTGAATAAAGAGCCAGGCTTAAACTGAAGCTTTTATTTGGGACATTTTAGTTAAGAAGAAAGATTCTGTGTGACATCATCCTCATACTCACTGTTGTTGCAGCTGGGGCCCCAGAACCCCGGGCGACACACGCACGCTCCGCTGTCCCGCAGGCAGGTGGCGCTGTTGGGGCAGTGCTGCACACAGCTGTGGTTACAGCCGGGGCCCCACAGTCCGTCTGCACAGGGTTCACTGCAGCGGGGGCCTGGGACAGAGGGGGGGCATTACTACTGCTACTACTATAATACTACTACTACTGCTACTACTACTACTACTACTACTACTAATACTACTACTACTACTACTACTACTACTACTACTACTACTACTACTGCTACTGCTACTGCTACTATTATAATACTACTACTATTATAATACTACTACTACTACTACAGTCCGTCTGCACAGGGTTCACTGCAGCGGGGGCCTGGGACAGAGGGGGGGCATTACTACTACTACTACTACTACTACTACTACTACTACTACTACTACTACTACTATTATAATACTACTACTATTATAATACTACTACTACTACTACAGTCCGTCTGCACAGGGTTCACTGCAGCGGGGGCCTGGGACAGAGGGGGGGCATTACTACTACTACTACTACTACTACTACTACTATTATTACTACTACTACTACTACTACTACTACTACTACTACTACTGCTACTACTACTACTACTACTACTGCTACTGCTACTGCTACTACTACTACTACTACTACTACAGTCCGTCTGCACAGGGTTCACTGCAGCGGGGGCCTGGGACAGAGGGGGGGCATTACTACTACTACTACTATAATACTACTACTACTACTACTACTGCTACTACTACTACTACTGCTACTACTATAATACTACTACTACTACTACTACTACTACTACTACTACTACTACTACTACTACTACACTACTACTACTACTACTACTATAATACTACTACTACTACTACACTACTACTACTACTACTACTATAATACTACTACTACTACTACTACTACTACTACTACTACTACTACTGCTACTGCTACTACTACTACTACTACACTACTACTACTACTATAATACTACTACTACTACTACTACTACTACTACTACTACTACTACTACTACACTACTACTACTACACTACTACTACTACTACTACACTACTACTACTACTACTACACTACTACTACTACTACTACTACTGCTACTACTACTACTACTATTATACTACTACTACTACTACACTACTACTACTACTACTACTACTACTACACTACTACTACTACACTACTACTACTACTACTACACTACTACTACTACTACTACACTACTACTACTACTACTACTACTACTACTACTACTACTACTACAGTCCGTCTGCACAGGGCTCACTGCGGGGGCCTGGGACACATATACTAATACTGCTCCTATACTACAACACATATATACTGATATATAAGATGATTTTGAGACAATATTTTTTTACTTTTAATAATACTTTAATACTTCTGACTTTGAAATTTATTGATTTTTGAAATGAAGCCAAATATCAAAACTAACATCACTAAAACAGATCTTGAATATTTTATACCTTAAATCCTCATAAATGCTAATAGCGTTGTAGCCATGGGATCATTTCCATCCATCCTGCACTCGCGCTCACAAACACACTTATCCTGGCCTAGTGTACATGTTTTTGTGGTATAGGAGAAACGCAGACACGGGGAGAACTGACCTGTCCACCCGTGCAGACAGTGGCACTGCCCGCTGGAGCCGTGGCAACCGTCGGCCTGGAAACAGTCGCAGCGTTTCTCACAGCCAGGTCCGAACCGCCCCGCCTGAGGACACACCCCCCCTCTCATTATTCCAAACGGGAACCGCACCTTCATGACGGTAAGGAGGAAACCGGACACACTTCCCAACAGAATCCCTGTTTCCACTCGGCTTCAGACTGAAACTTAACTCTGGAACACTCACCGGACAGGGCTGGTCACAGAGCGCCCCCTGCCAGCCGGAGGCGCAGGTGCAGGTGCCGTCGGCCGGGTGGCACTTGGCCCCGTTGGCACAGGCGCAGGTCCTGTTACACCCGGGACCCCACGTTCCCTCTGCGCAGGGGGCCGAGCACTGGGGGCCCCTCCAGCCTGTACACACACACACACACACACACACGAGTTACACTTCATGAGTATGAGGAATAATAGTCTAGTGAGAGACCCCCTTTGGTTCTGTTAATTCTATTTCCTCTGCATTCTCTCCATGAAGGTTAACAATAATTATGAAAGAACAGACACTTATCTCTGGGTCCATTTCAGGTCGACTCACCGTCTTTGCAGTAGCAGACGCCGTCCACCGGAGAGCAGTCTATGAAGTGCTCACAGTCGCACTCCTGGGAGCAGTTGAGTCCGAAGGTGCCGCTCTTACAGACGATCTCACAGTGCGGCCCCTGGAGCAGAGACACGGTCAGAGAATGAACACTGCGTCGACACTTCCCTGACACTTCCCCTGACACTTCCCTGACACTTCCCCTGACACTTCCCTGTCACTTCCCTGTCACTTCCCTGACACTTCCCTGACACTTCCCCAACACTTCCCTGTCACTTCCCTGACACTTCCCTGTCACTTCCCCTGCCACTTCCCTGTCACTTCCCCTGCCACTTCCCTGCCACTTCCCTGTCACTTCCCCTGACACTTCCCGGTCACTTCACAGACACTTCCCCGACACTTCCCCGACACTTCCCTGACACTCCCCCGACACTTCCCCGACACTTCCCTGTCACTTCCCTGACACTCCCCCGACACTTCCCCAACACTTCCCTCACACTTCCCCTGACACTTCCCTGTCACTTCCCTGTCACTTCCCCAACACTTCCCCAACACTTCACCGATACTTCCCCAACACTTCCCTGTCACTTCCCCGACACTTCCCCAACACTTCAACGACACTTCCTCGACACTTCCCCCGACACTTTATTAACCCTTTTTCCCGGTTCTTGACATTGGACCTAAACTCCATCCGTCTTCTTCCACTTGTCCGTTGCCGGGTCGTGGGGGCAGCTGTTGGAGCTGCTCCAGCCCCTATAGCGCCCCCTGCAGGTGGTGGGTCCACAGAAGGACGGCCTCATGGTTCTAACCGGGCCTGTTGGTCTCTCATAAGGGGCTTCTGAACCGCTCTTTGTCTGACCCGTCACCTAGGACCTGTTTGCCCTGGGAGACCCTACCAGGGGCACGAAGCCCCCGACAACAGAGCTCCAGGATAATTCAGGTCAAACCCTCCCCCACGTTAAGGTGGCGGGTAACCTAAACTCGACATTGTAAATCTGCATTTCTTCAGTCATCTCGATCCCCTCAGCCCCCCCTCTGTCCCGGCAGACTCACCGTGAAGCCGGGGGGGCAGCGGCACCGTCCCGTGGCCCCCTCGCACACCCCCCCGTTAACGCACAGGCAGGGCTCCTGACACGCCGGGCCGTAGAAACCTGTGGCGCACGTCTCGTTACAGTGAAGCCCCGCCCATCCCGGCTGACAGGTGCACTCGCCCTTCATCGGGTGGCAGCTGAGGACAGAAGACAGAGGACACCTTCAGACTCACGCCCTTCCACTGAGGACAGAGGACAGAGGACACCTTCAGACTCACGCCCTTCCACTGAGGACAGAGGACAGAGGACACCTTCAGACTCATGCCCTTCCACTGAGGACAGAGGACAGAGGACACCTTCAGACTCATGCCCTTCCACTGAGGACTGAGGACACCTTCAGACTCACGCCCTTCCACTGAGGACTGAGGACAGAGGACACCTTCAGACTCACACCCTTCCACTGAGGACTGAGGACACCTTCAGACTCACGCCCTTCCACAGAGGACAGAGGACAGAAGACACCTTCAGACTCACACCCTTCCACAGAGGACAGAGGACACCTTCAGACTCACACCCTTCCACAGAGGACAGAGGACAGAAGACACCTTCAGACTCACACCCTTCCACTGAGGACAGAGGACAGAGGACACCTTCAGACTCACACCCTTCCACAGAGGACAGAGGACAGAAGACACCTTCAGACTCACACCCTTCCACTGAGGACAGAGGACAGAAGACACCTTCAGGCTCACACCCTTCCACTGAGGACAGAGGACAGAAGACACCTTCAGACTCACACGTCCTTCCACTGAGGACCTTCTGGAGACTGTCCTAAAGTTCTCCTGTAAAGACTGATCTACACATTAAGTCGAGAGGTCACAGTCTAGATTTGTGTTTCCGCTTTAACATCTCAACTCCCGCCTGAACCGAGCACATGTTCTCCAGTTTGGCTTTACCCAAATCTACAAGCTTGAAAAAAAAAGCATCAAAATCGCGACGAAAACGTTAATGAACCACACACTGGAGAGAACACGCAAACTCCACACAGAAAGGCCCCGTTCAGGTGGGACTCGAAGTGATGAAAGCAAGGCGAAAATGCAAGTCACTTCTGTAGGTCTTAGCTTTCAAATTAGACCTTACACTGTTGCTCAGAAGCTTAGATTTGGGTAAAGCTGAACGGCAGAAAATGCCTTCTCTCCGCCACCATTAGGCCTTAATTTACTTAGTTTAGAGTAAATCTCTCTTCCCGATGTTTATTCTCTGAGATTTATCCAGGAAGTGACTCCATCACGTCCGTGTGGCTCCCTGGTCTTTCCCACGCTCATCCATTCACTAATACTGACACGTTCGGTATCCACGTGGAGCAGGAAAGGCTGTGATCAAAACATGGTCATTTCCTTTGTGGGAGAAGCAGCGGCTAAAGACGGGAGGAACAAACACAGTCGGCTGAAAATATGGTTTGACCCCCAAAAAAATTGCTACAAAAGGTTCTTCAGTGGTTTCCTGTAGTGTCAGGTGTGCTTATTCACATACTAAAAGTCTACCAAGATCTGACCACTGGAAAGGTGTAATTTCCAAGATGGCGTCCAAGAGGGGCGCCAAATCCTTAAAATGCCCATTACTCCTTTATTATTCATCTTGGTGTCTAACCCCATGTGTTGGGTTTCTAGGAATCCAGTAGGCTCGTTCAAATTGTAGTGACATGAAGCATAATTGTTAAATAGAAATGGTGGACAAATACTCTGTGCATTAATATTAGTGAGGTTGTCACGGCAACGGCACACATTTCCCCAGAGGCTGAGAGGGACATGGATGTGGTGGATTGGGGGAAACTTGAGGACAATTGGTCCGTGTCTAGCCTGGTCTCAGCAGACCCTCGTACTCATTTTGGACAGAGGGTCTTCTTCTTGTGGATCTTCACAATGGAGCTCCGTTTTCAGGTAAACAATTGGATCTGATTTTACCCAATCGCTGGCGTTTTTACCCGCTCGCTAGGTTGGAACGCGGTCACTGAGATCAGACCCAGACGGACATGTTTGGAAATGATAACTGACCCGACGTTACGCATGGCTCAGGCCAGGCCAGGCCGTGCCAGTTCTGACCGATTAAACTGCTGCCCCGAAAGGTCTCCTGCAGATGTTCCACTGTAACAGCACAACTGCCGAACACCACGGTGTAGCTGCAGAGGATCTGGACCTCCACGCCTGCTCGTGGACCAAATTGTGACAATCCACATAATCAACCTTTACGGGAGGAAGAGTGTGACGATGACTATTTGTAAATCTAGTGCAGATCAAAGGCATTCTTTTGAAAAATAAATAAGAGATTTAATCACTTAGCATATTTACATTATACTTACATCGCTAATATGCTGAGATAACAGAGAGGTTAAAACCGTTCCAGGTCGACCATGTCAGGGCCGATATGGTCGCTCACCTCGCAGACTTTAGCGAATATCTCTGGGAGTAAATGTCGTCCCTCTCAGCCTCTGGGAAAATGTGTGCTGTTGCCGTGACAACCTCGCTAATATTAATGCATAGAGTATTTGTCCACCATTTCTATTTAACAATTATGCTTCATGTCACTACAATTTGAACGAGCCTATTGGATTCCTAGAAACCCAACACATGGGGTTAGACACCAAGAGGAATAATAAAGGACATTTTAAGGATTTGGCGACCTTCTTGGACGCCATCTTGGAAATGACACCTTTCCAGTGGTCAGATTTTGGTAGACTTTTAGTATGTGAATAAGCACACCTGACACTACAGAAAACCACAGAAAAACCTTTTGTAGCAATTTTTTGGGGGTTAGGTTTTTTTTTTTCCCATAAATGCAGCTGCCTGACACGGGGACTAAACTTTAGGGCCGTTTTTATTCCACTCTTTAACAACATCTGCACTTTAGTCGCTCCACAGACTCCGCCATTTACAGGCTCCACACAACCACATATGAAGGTTTTTACACAAGGATTTTTACAGATCTAAGTTTCAAATTGTTATCTCCCCTGTTCCCCTGCAGCGTCCCGCCTGCAGAGGTACAAAACATTTGCTTAAACCGGCTTCACATGATTTATACAGAAAGGTTTGTGGGCAGGAAATGTCACAAATCTGCTACTGTTGTAGTGGGTGTGTTAAAGGGTTGGTCCCCCCCCCCTGTCTCCCACCCGTCTGTCCCCCTGTCTCCCCCCGTCTGTCCCGCAGAGCCTCGTTCCCACACTCATTAAACAGTGGAAAGTCTGAGTGCATCAGAGCAGTTCCTCCCGTGTCCTGCAGGGGGAGACGGCGGAGTCTGTTAACCTCATCATCGGCGCCGGTCTGGCTTTGTTTCACTCACATCTGTTTTTTCAAAGACTCGTGTTTAGATTCAGAAGAAGCCGTTTGGAATAACTCTATTACCTGAGGAATAACGGAGGATTAAAGTGTTCTACCTGTAGAACCAGGCAGAGCGAGGAACACAACAATATCATGAGTCTAACAGGTTCCTTGTTCCCGTTGCTGCCCTCGGTAAAGGACTATGAAAGGCCGTAGTAAACATTTCCCCCCCCCCCCAGTGTAATCGAAGCACTGAGCTCTGGACGATGACGAGCTTTTTATTATTCTTATTCTTGATGCCACTGTGGAGCTGCAGTGCTTTGAGTGTTTGGATCTCAACAAGGTTCAAACAGAACTTTAATCTGCAACAAGAGTATATTTTTTATTAAACATCAAATAAGCTAAAATGATCTGTGTTTGCAGCTGATCCACAGTTTAGGACCACATGACTTTAAAAGGTCCTTTTCTGTCCTGACTTTGTCCTGGTGCAGAGGTTCAGATGGTGTTTGTGTTGTGGAGCTGCAGAAGCAGAGCCGACGGCGTAACACAGTCAGATCCTGAGGTCATGGAACTGAAGGACCTGGTCGTCTGGAGGATCCTCTGTTCCCAGTAACCATCAGAGGTTTATCATCTGAAGCTTCAGAAACAAAGAGCCACAGAACAGAGGCCACACATGGGGCACTAAAGGGGAAGAAAGTTGGATTCTGATGATAAACATGTGACCTTGATGGTCCTAATAGTTTCCATGGTTACACATCCACCTGAAATGTGTTCTTTGCCCCACAGAAAGGGGGCGCCATAATGAGCTTCAGTGGAACAATGGAGCTTCAGGTGGAGCTTCAGGTGGAGCTTCAAACGGCCGCTGGCTCTGTGCAGATGTTACAGAGACCAATCAGATCCTCCGGCTCAGAGATGGCGACATCTTTTTGTGTCGTCCACTTGACCTTTTTGTTCCATGACCCTCAGGACTGTGTCACTGCGTCCCTCAGCAGAGGCTCTGCTTATGGAGCTCAACAAACCTGACCACCATCTCAACCTTTGCACCAGGACAAAGTCAGAACAGAAAAGGACCTTTTAAAGGCATGTGGTCCTAAACTTTGGATCAGCTTCAAAAACACAATGTCCGTTTATTTGTTGTTTTCAATAAAAGCTTTACTAAATCTGTTCTTGTCTCACTTTCCTTACTCCTTAGAACCTTGTGAAGGTCCAACCATGTAAATGTGACTTTTGGTGCCATTTTTCAAGCACCTGCACTGTGGGTCAAAAAAGAACAAAAGAAATGACCTGAAGAAGGTAATGCTGAAACGTGATCTTTAATTAATTCACTTTTGGAGTCCAAGACTTGGACTTGAGTGAGCGATGCTGTGTTTTTGATTTTTGAAGATTTTCCTGAACATCTGCACCTCTGACACCACTTTAGGTGTGTGTTACTCCTCTTCCCTCAACTTTCAGCATCACTTCCTGAAAACCACTCACAGACCAGGGTTTAGCCTCTTTCCCCCAGGCTCAACAGTAAAACTCACCTAAGCGTGTTCTCGCCTCACCTAAGCGTGTTCTCGTCTCACCTAAGCATGTTCTCGTCTCACCTAAGCGTGTTCTCGTCTCACCTAAGCGTGTTCTCGTCTCACCTAAACATGTTCTCGTCTCACCTAAGCGTGTTCTCGTCTCACCTAAGCGTGTTCTCGTCTCACCTAAACATGTTCTCGTCTCACCTAAGCGTGTTCTCGTCTCACCTAAGCGTGTTCTCGTCTCACCTAAACGTGTTCTCGTCTCACCTAAGCGTGTTCTCGCCTCACCTAAGCGTGTTCTCGTCTCTCCTAAGCGTGTTCTTGTCTCACCTAAGCGTGTTCTCGCCTCACCTAAGCGTGTTCTCGTCTCACCTAAGCGTGTTCTCGTCTCACCTAAGCGTGTTCTCGCCTCACCTAAGCGTGTTCTCTTCTCACCTAAACGTGTTCTCGTCTCACCTAAGCGTGTTCTCTTCTCACCTAAGCGTGTTCTCTTCTCACCTAAGCGTGTTCTCGTCTCACCTAAACGTGTTCTCGTCTCACCTAAGCGTGTTCTCGCCTCACCTAAGCGTGTTCTCGTCTCTCCTAAGCGTGTTCTTGTCTCACCTAAGCGTGTTCTCGCCTCACCTAAGCGTGTTCTCGCCTCACCTAAGCGTGTTCTCGCCTCACCTAAGCGTGTTCTCGTCTCACCTAAGCGTGTTCTTGTCTCACCTAAGCGTGTTCTCGCCTCACCTAAGCGTGTTCTCGTCTCACCTAAGCGTGTTCTCGTCTCACCTAAGCGTGTTCTCGCCTCACCTAAGCGTGTTCTCGCCTCACCTAAGCGTGTTCTCGTCTCACCTAAGCGTGTTCTTGTCTCACCTAAGCGTGTTCTCGCCTCACCTAAGCGTGTTCTCGTCTCACCTAAGCGTGTTCTCGCCTCACCTAAGCGTGTTCTCGTCTCACCTAAGCGTGTTCTTGTCTCACCTAAGCGTGTTCTCTTCTCACCTAAACGTGTTCTCGTCTCACCTAAGCGTGTTCTCTTCTCACCTAAGCGTGTTCTCGTCTCACCTAAGCGTGTTCTCGCCTCACCTAAGCGTGTTCTCTTCTCACCTAAGCGTGTTCTCTTCTCACCTAAGCGTGTTCTCTTCTCACCTAAACGTGTTCTCGTCTCACCTAAGCGTGTTCTCTTCTCACCTAAGCGTGTTCTCGTCTCACCTAAACGTGTTCTCGTCTCACCTAAGCGTGTTCTCTTCTCACCTAAGCGTGTTCTCTTCTCACCTAAGCGTGTTCTCGCCTCACCTAAGCGTGTTCTCGTCTCTCCTAAGCGTGTTCTTGTCTCACCTAAGCGTGTTCTCGCCTCACCTAAGCGTGTTCTCGTCTCACCTAAGCGTGTTCTCGTCTCACCTAAGCGTGTTCTCGCCTCACCTAAGCGTGTTCTCGTCTCACCTAAACGTGTTCTCGTCTCACCTAAGCGTGTTCTCGTCTCACCTAAGCGTGTTCTCGTCTCACCTAAGCGTGTTCTCGTCTCACCTAAGCGTGTTCTCGCCTCACCTAAGCGTGTTCTCGTCTCTCCTAAGCGTGTTCTCGTCTCACCTAAGCGTGTTCTCGCCTCACCTAAGCGTGTTCTCGCCTCACCTAAGCGTGTTCTCGTCTCACCTAAGCGTGTTCTCGTCTCACCTAAGCATGTTCTCGTCTCTCCTAAGCGTGTTCTCGTCTCACCTAAGCGTGTTCTCGCCTCACCTAAGCGTGTTCTCTTCTCACCTAAGCGTGTTCTCGTCTCACCTAAGCGTGTTCTCGTCTCTCCTAAGCGTGTTCTCGCCTCACCTAAGCGTGTTCTAGCCTCACCTAAGCGTGTTCTCTTCTCACCTAAGCGTGTTCTCTTCTCACCTAAGCGTGTTCTCTTCTCACCTAAACGTGTTCTCGTCTCACCTAAGCGTGTTCTCTTCTCACCTAAGCGTGTTCTCTTCTCACCTAAGCGTGTTCTCGTCTCACCTAAGCGTGTTCTCGTCTCTCCTAAGCGTGTTCTCGTCTCTCCTAAGCGTGTTCTCGTCTCACCTAAGCGTGTTCTCTTCTCACCTAAGCGTGTTCTCGTCTCACCTAAGCGTGTTCTAGCCTCACCTAAGCGTGTTCTCTTCTCACCTAAGCGTGTTCTCGTCTCACCTAAGCGTGTTCTCGTCTCACCTAAACGTGTTCTCGCCTCACCTAAGCGTGTTCTCGCCTCACCTAAGCGTGTTCTCGTCTCACCTAAGCGTGTTCTCGTCTCACCTAAGCGTGTTCTCGCCTCACCTAAGCGTGTTCTCGTCTCACCTAAGCGTGTTCTCGTCTCACCTAAACGTGTTCTCGTCTCACCTAAGCGTGTTCTCTTCTCACCTAAGCGTGTTCTCGTCTCACCTAAGCGTGTTCTCGTCTCTCCTAAGCGTGTTCTCGCCTCACCTAAGCGTGTTCTCGTCTCACCTAAGCGTGTTCTCGTCTCTCCTAAGCGTGTTCTCGTCTCACCTAAGCGTGTTCTCGCCTCACCTAAGCGTGTTCTCTTCTCACCTAAGCGTGTTCTCGTCTCACCTAAGCGTGTTCTAGCCTCACCTAAGCGTGTTCTCTTCTCACCTAAGCGTGTTCTCGTCTCACCTAAGCGTGTTCTCGTCTCACCTAAACGTGTTCTCGCCTCACCTAAGCGTGTTCTCTTCTCACCTAAGCGTGTTCTCGTCTCACCTAAGCGTGTTCTCGTCTCACCTAAACGTGTTCTCGTCTCACCTAAGCGTGTTCTCTTCTCACCTAAACGTGTTCTCGTCTCACCTAAGCGTGTTCTCGTCTCACCTAAGCGTGTTCTCTTCTCACCTAAACGTGTTCTCGTCTCACCTAAGCGTGTTCTCGTCTCACCTAAGTGTGTTCTCGTCTCACCTAAGCGTGTTCTCGTCTCACCTAAGCGTGTTCTCGTCTCACCTAAGCGTGTTCTCTTCTCACCTAAGCGTGTTCTCGTCTCACCTAAACGTGTTCTCTTCTCACCTAAGTGTGTTCTCGTCTCACCTAAGCGTGTTCTCTTCTCACCTAAGTGTGTTCTCGTCTCACCTAAGCTTGTTCTCGTCTCACCTAAACGTGTTCTCGTCTCACCTAAGCGTGTTCTCTTCTCACCTAAGCGTGTTCTCGTCTCACCTAAACGTGTTCTCTTCTCACCTAAACGTGTTCTCGTCTCACCTAAGCGTGTTCTCGTCTCACCTAAGTGTGTTCTCGTCTCACCTAAGTGTGTTCTCGTCTCACCTAAGCTTGTTCTCGTCTCACCTAAACGTGTTCTCGTCTCACCTAAGTGTGTTCTCGTCTCACCTAAGCTTGTTCTCGTCTCACCTAAGTGTGTTCTCTTCTCACCTAAGCGTGTTCTCTTCTCACCTAAGCGTGTTCTCGTCTCACCTAAACGTGTTCTCGTCTCACCTAAGTGTGTTCTCGTCTCACCTAAGCTTGTTCTCGTCTCACCTAAGTGTGTTCTCTTCTCACCTAAGCGTGTTCTCTTCTCACCTAAGCGTGTTCTCGTCTCACCTATCGTGTTCTCGTCTCACCTAAGCGTGTTCTCGTCTCACCTGAGCTTGTTCTAGCCTCACCTAAGCGTGTTCTCGTCTCACCTAAGCGTGTTCTCTTCTCACCTAAGCGTGTTCTCTTCTCACCTAAGCGTGTTCTCTTCTCACCTAAGCGTGTTCTCGTCTCACCTGAGCGTGTTCTCGCCTCACCTAAGCGTGTTCTCGTCTCACCTAAGCGTGTTCTCGTCTCACCTAAGCGTGTTCTCTTCTCACCTAAGCGTGTTCTCTTCTCACCTAAGCGTGTTCTCTTCTCACCTGAGCGTGTTCTCGTCTCACCTAAGCGTGTTCTAGCCTCACCTAAGCGTGTTCTCGTCTCACCTGAGCGTGTTCTCTTCTCACCTAAGCGTGTTCTCTTCTCTCACCTAAGCGTGTTCTCGCCTCACCTGAGCGTGTTCTAGCCTCACCTAAGCGTGTTCTCTTCTCTCACCTAAGCGTGTTCTCGTCTCACCTAAGCGTGTTCTAGCCTCACCTAAGCGTGTTCTCGTCTCACCTAAGCGTGTTCTCTTCTCACCTAAGCGTGTTCTCTTCTCACCTAAGCGTGTTCTCGTCTCACCTAAGCGTGTTCTAGCCTCACCTAAGCGTGTTCTCGTCTCACCTAAGCGTGTTCTCTTCTCACCTAAGCGTGTTCTCGCCTCACCTAAGCGTGTTCTCTTCTCACCTAAGCGTGTTCTCTTCTCACCTAAGCGTGTTCTCGTCTCACCTAAGCGTGTTCTCGTCTCACCTAAGCGTGTTCTCTTCTCACCTAAGCGTGTTCTCGTCTCACCTAAGCGTGTTCTCTTCTCACCTAAGCGTGTTCTCGTCTCACCTAAGCGTGTTCTCTTCTCACCTAAGCGTGTTCTTGTCTCACCTAAGCGTGTTCTCGTCTCACCTAAGCGTGTTCTCGCCTCACCTAAGCGTGTTCTCACCTAAGCGTGTTCTTGTCCTCGCACAGACACGGGCGCTCGCAGTGCAGCCCGAAGGCTCCGTGCGGGCACATCCTCTCCGTGCACTGGGGGCCCCTGAAGCCCGGCTCGCACAAACAGCCGCCGTCGATGTTGTAGCAGCGGGCGCCGTTGGCACAGTCGCACACGCCGCCGCAGTCCTGCCCGAACGAGCCCACCGGGCACTCCTCGCTGCAGCTGCAACAGAACCACGAGAGTTGGTATGTGTTATCATCAGGTCCACACGTGTCCCGTGTGGAGGTGTGGTCAAAGCGTGTGGTTACCGCGGCCCCGTGAAGCCCTCGGCGCAGCGGCACTGCCCGCCCTCCGCGTGGCACCGCCCCCCGTTGTGGCAAACGCACTCGGACGAACAGTTGGGGCCGAAGAATCCGGAGGGACAGCGCTCTGTGCACACGGAGCCCTGCGGGAACCAGGAAGTTAGTCCAGAGGCCAGAGGTCAGAGGTCAGAGGTCGATCGCTGTCACATGGGGGAAGTAAATAGCGCTGCTTTAAAGTGACGGTCTGTAAGTTTCCAAAGGGAGGAGAGAGAGGATCAAACTCCTCCCTCTTTAACCTGAACGCCCCTCTTCGTTCCCACGGCTCTGATTATTCCTTTACGTTAAAGAGGAAGATCATTTATAAACCCCCCCCCCGAATTAATGAGCAGACGGCAGATATAGAGCCCAAACTGTTTTATCTGTTTTTTATTATAATTCGATGCAGATTCTGGCCCTACGTACCGTCCATCCCGGGGGGCAGGCGCACACCCCTTTGCCCCGGCAGATCCCTCCGTTCTGACAGGGGCAGCGGGCGGGGCAGAGTCCGACCGGACACTCCTTCTCACAGCTGTGATCGACACAGGATTTATTATATATGTACAGTATATATATACATATATATATATATACATATATGTATATATGTATATATATATATATATATATATATACATATATGTATATATGTGTATATATATATATATATATATATATACATATATAGATATATAATAACGTGGGTGGAGCCGGGGTCTGTACTCACTACGTCCCGGTGAAGCCGCCGCGGCACTGGCACTCGCCCGTGGCCCTGTGGCAGGAACTGCCGGCGCCGCACCTGCACCTCTGCAGGCAGGACGTCCCGTAGGAGCCGGGGGGACAGGGCTCCTCACAGAGCACCCCCGTGAAGCCTGCGGGACACTGGCACCGGCCCGACAGAGGGTCACAGCTCGCCCCATTCTCACAGCGACACGAGCGGGAGCAGGAGGGGCCCCAGTGCCCAGAGTCACACGCTAAAGAGGAAACATTTAACGAACATGTGATACTAGCACACGCTAAAGAGGAAACATGTAACGAACATGTGATACTAGCACACGCTAAAGAGGAAACATGTAACGAACATGTGATACTGTCACACGCTAAAGAGGACACATGTAACGAACATGTGATACTGTCACACGCTAAAGAGGAAACATGTAACAAACATGTGATACTGTCACACGCTAAAGAGGAAACATGTAACGAACATGTGATACTGGCACACGCTAAAGAGGAAACATGTAACGAACATGTGATACTGGCACACGCTAAAGAGGAAACATGTAACGAACATGTGATACTCTCACACGCTAACGAGGACAAACATACTATAACGAACATGTGATACTCTCACACGCTATAGAGGACAAACATGTAACGAACATGTGATACTGTCACATGCTAAAGAGGAAACATGTAACGAACATGTGATACTGGCACACGCTAAAGAGGACAAACATACTATAACGAACATGTGATACTCTCACACGCTAAAGAGGAAACATGTAACGAACATGTGATACTGGCACACGCTAAAGAGGAAACATGTAACGAACATGTGATACTGGCACACGCTAAAGAGGAAACATGTAACGAACATGTGATACTGTCACACGCTAAAGAGGAAACATGTAACGAACATGTGATACTGTCACACGCTAAAGAGGAAACATGTAGTGAACATGTGATACTGTCACACGCTAAAGAGGAAACATGTAACGAACATGTGATACTGTCACACGCTAAAGAGGAAACATGTAACGAACATGTGATACTGTCACACGCTAAAGAGGAAACATGTAACGAACATGTGATACTGTCACACGCTAAAGAGGAAACATGTAACGAACATGTGATACTGTCACACGCTAAAGAGGAAACATGTAATGAACATGTGATACTGTCACACGCTAAAGAGGAAACATGTAACGAACATGTGATACTGGCACACGCTAAAGAGGAAACACGTAACGAACATGTGATACTGGCACACGCTAAAGAGGAAACATGTAGTGAACATGTGATACTGTCACACGCTAAAGAGGAAACATGTAGTGAACATGTGATACTGTCACACGCTAAAGAGGAAACACGTAACGAACATGTGATACTGTCACACGCTAAAGAGGAAACATGTAGTGAACATGTGATACTGTCACACGCTAAAGAGGAAACATGTAGTGAACATGTGATACTGTCACACGCTAAAGAGGAAACATGTAGTGAACATGTGATACTGTCACACGCTAAAGAGGAAACATGTAACGAACATGTGATACTGGCACACGCTAAAGAGGAAACATGTAGTGAACATGTGATACTGGCACACGCTAAAGAGGAAACATGTAACGAACATGTGATACTGTCACACGCTAAAGAGGACAAACATGTAACGAACATGTGATACTGTCACACGCTAAAGAGGACAAACATGTAACGAACATGTGATACTGGCACACGCTAAAGAGGAAACATGTAGTGAACATGTGATACTGGCACACGCTAAAGAGGAAACATGTAACGAACATGTGATACTGTCACACGCTAAAGAGGAAACATGTAACGAACATGTGATACTGTCACACGCTAAAGAGGAAACATGTAGTGAACATGTGATACTGTCACACGCTAAAGAGGAAACATGTAACGAACATGTGATACTGTCACACGCTAAAGAGGAAACATGTAACGAACATGTGATACTGTCACACGCTAAAGAGGAAACATGTAACGAACATGTGATACTGTCACACGCTAAAGAGGAAACATGTAACGAACATGTGATACTGTCACACGCTAAAGAGGAAACATGTAATGAACATGTGATACTGTCACACGCTAAAGAGGAAACATGTAACGAACATGTGATACTGGCACACGCTAAAGAGGAAACACGTAACGAACATGTGATACTGGCACACGCTAAAGAGGAAACATGTAGTGAACATGTGATACTGTCACACGCTAAAGAGGAAACATGTAGTGAACATGTGATACTGTCACACGCTAAAGAGGAAACACGTAACGAACATGTGATACTGTCACACGCTAAAGAGGAAACATGTAGTGAACATGTGATACTGTCACACGCTAAAGAGGAAACATGTAGTGAACATGTGATACTGTCACACGCTAAAGAGGAAACATGTAGTGAACATGTGATACTGTCACACGCTAAAGAGGAAACATGTAGTGAACATGTGATACTGTCACACGCTAAAGAGGAAACATGTAACGAACATGTGATACTGTCACACGCTAAAGAGGACAAACATGTAACGAACATGTGATACTGTCACACGCTAAAGAGGAAACATGTAATGAACATGTGATACTGTCACACGCTAAAGAGGACAAACATGTAACGAACATGTGATACTGTCACACGCTAAAGAGGAAACATGTAACGAACATGTGATACTGGCACACGCTAAAGAGGAAACATGTAATGAACATGTGATACTGTCACACGCTAAAGAGGAAACATGTAATGAACATGTGATACTGTCACACGCTAAAGAGGACAAACATGTAACGAACATGTGATACTGTCACACGCTAAAGAGGAAACATGTAGTGAACATGTGATACTGTCACACGCTAAAGAGGAAACATGTAACGAACATGTGATACTGTCACACGCTAAAGAGGAAACATGGAACGAACATGTGATACTGTCACACGCTAAAGAGGAAACATGTAGTGAACATGTGATACTGTCACACGCTAAAGAGGAAACATGTAGTGAACATGTGATACTGGCACACGCTAAAGAGGAAACATGTAACGAACATGTGATACTGGCACACGCTAAAGAGGAAACATGTAACGAACATGTGATACTGGCACACGCTAAAGAGGAAACATGTAACGAACATGTGATACTGTCACACGCTAAAGAGGAAACATGTAGTGAACATGTGATACTGTCACACGCTAAAGAGGAAACATGTAGTGAACATGTGATACTGTCACACGCTAAAGAGGAAACATGTAACGAACATGTGATACTGTCACACGCTAAAGAGGAAACATGTAACGAACATGTGATACTCTCACACGCTAAAGAGGACAAACATGTAACGAACATGTGATACTGTCACACGCTAAAGAGGAAACATGTAGTGAACATGTGATACTGTCACACGCTAAAGAGGAAACATGTAACGAACATGTGATACTGTCACACGCTAAAGAGGAAACATGTAACGAACATGTGATACTGTCACACGCTAAAGAGGAAACATGTAGTGAACATGTGATACTGTCACACGCTAAAGAGGAAACATGTAGTGAACATGTGATACTGGCACACGCTAAAGAGGAAACATGTAACGAACATGTGATACTGGCACACGCTAAAGAGGAAACATGTAGTGAACATGTGATACTGGCACACGCTAAAGAGGAAACATGTAACGAACATGTGATACTGTCACACGCTAAAGAGGAAACATGTAATGAACATGTGATACTGTCACACGCTAAAGAGGACAAACATGTAACGAACATGTGATACTGTCACACGCTAAAGAGGAAACATGTAGTGAACATGTGATACTGTCACACGCTAAAGAGGAAACATGTAGTGAACATGTGATACTGTCACACGCTAAAGAGGAAACATGTAGTGAACATGTGATATTGGCACACGCTAAAGAGGAAACATGTAACGAACATGTGATACTGTCACACGCTAAAGAGGAAACATGTAGTGAACATGTGATACTGTCACACGCTAAAGAGGAAACATGTAGTGAACATGTGATATTGGCACACGCTAAAGAGGAAACATATACTGTAAACTAATGTTAACGATGTGATATTTTTGTCAGAAATGTGTAAAAGATGTGACACAAACTAAAACACAACATCGTAAAGCGACTTCACGATGTTGAGTTCTAGTCACACAAACATGACTTCATGACAGTATTTCTTCCGTTTTACACCCGTGTGACGTATATCTGAGCCTCTTTGGGGAATATAACCGTGACCTCTCCGTGACCTCCTGCTCTCTCCCACAGACCCGGCATTCTCCGCATTTTATTCACACACGAGAACTAAACATGAGAGTTTATCACGTGTTAAAGACACGTTAACGTCGGTGAAACCTGAAGACAGAAGGAAATGAATCTTATTTGTGAAACGGCTCCTTCAGAGGAAACTCTCTGAACATCACCTCCTCCTGTGAGCCCTGAGGAGACCACCTGGAGACAGATGTTTAGTGTTCATCAAAAACAACAGGATTTATGCCCCGCCAGTGTGGATTGTGTCGCCCTCTCAGCCTAAAGGGCCCGTCTCACTGGCCTGGAGACTAGTTGCCCCAGGTCACAGAGATGTCTGCGAGACGTCCCCTGGAGATAAGGCGATTCTCCAGGTCGTCTCTGGGAAGCAGCAGAGTCTCCATGTGTGCGTGGTCTCAAGCAGCTGTGACGTCCCTGCAATGTCTCACTTATCGGGCACTAAGGAGACCTCAGCGAGTGGCACAGTGGTTAGCACTCGTGCTTAAAAGCAGAAGGTCCCGGGTTCGATTCCCACCTGGACGGAGCCTTTCTGTGTGGAGTTTGCATGTTCTCCCCGTGTCTGCATAGGTTTACTCCGGTTTCCCCTACCACTGAAAACATGTACAATAGGTGAATCCTGCGGCCAGGTGTTTCTGATACTCAGCCTGGCTCCCTCTGCTCCTGAAGGACGGGTTAAATGCAGACGACACATTTCATTGAACATTTGTTATATAATGACAAATAAAGCACCTACACCTTAATACGACTCTTTGAGGTCTCCTTGGTCTCGGAGACGTTGCAGGGACGTCACAGAAACGTCTCACAGGTCTGAGGAAAACACATAGTGTTTGTGACACAACTGCTTGAGACTATGGAGACCTCTTGGAGACCAGCCTGCACTGTAAGTTTACACCAATATGACCCTTATCTCCAGGGGACGTCTCAGAGACACATCTGTGACCAGTGACAGCTCTATCTAGTCTCCAACTAGTCTCCAGGCCGGTGAGATGGTGCACTCCTCCGGATAGACCTTTCTAAATGTCTAGTTTCAGCTTCAAGTACTGAACATACAGGTGATATTTCAGCATGACTAACATGTGACCTCGCAGGTTCTGTCATTTGTATGATGATGATGATGATGATGATGATGGTGATGATGATGATGATGATGATGGTGCTGTGGGACTCACCGCTGGAGCAGTCGGGGCCCCTCCATCCGCCCTCACACTGGCAGCGCTCGGGGGCCACACAGCGCCCGTGGACACACTCCTGCGTGCAGCGAGCTGGACACACACATGAGACCTTTCACCCTACAGCAGCTTCCTGTGGAGAGACTCCCCCCTCAGACTCCCCCACTCCCCCCTCAGACTCACCCACTCCCCCCTCAGACTCACTCACTCCCCCCTTCAGACTCACCCACTCACTCCCCCCTCAGACTCACCCACACACTCCCCCCTCAGACTCACCCACTCCCCCCTCAGACTCACCCACTCACTCCCCCCTCAGACTCCCCCACTCCCCCCTCAGACTCACCCACTCCCCCCTCAGACTCACCCACTCACTCCCCCCTCAGACTCCCCCACTCCCCCCTCAGACTCACCCACTCCCCCCTCAGACTCACTCACTCCCCCCTTCAGACTCACCCACTCACTCCCCCCTCAGACTCACCCACACACTCCCCCCTCAGACTCACCCACTCCCCCCTCAGACTCACCCACTCACTCCCCCCTCAGACTCCCCCACTCCCCCCTCAGACTCACCCACTCACTCCCCCCTCAGACTCCCCCACTCCCCCCTCAGACTCACCCACTCACTCCCCCGTCAGACTCACCTTTCACCCTACAGCAGCTTCCTGTGGGGAGACTCCCCCCTCAGACTCACCCACTCACTCCCCCTCAGACTCAACCACTCCCCCCTCAGACTCACCCACTCCCCCTCAGACTCAACCACTCCCCCCTCAGACTCACCCACTCCCCCCTCAGACTCACCCACTCACTCCCCTTTCAGACTCACCCACTCACTCCCCCCCTCAGACTCCCCCACTCCCCCCTCAGACTCACCCACTCACTCCCCCCTCAGACTCACCCACCCACTCCCCCCTCAGACTCACCCACTCACTCCCCCATCAGACTCACCCACACACTCCCCCTTCAGACTCACCCACACACTCCCCCTTCAGACTCACCCACACACTCCCCCTTCAGACTCACCCACACACTCCCCCTTCAGACTCACCCACACACTCCCCCTTCAGACTCACCCACACATTCCCCCTTCAGACTCACCCACCCACTCCCCCCTTCAGACTCACCCACACACTCCCCCTTCAGACTCACCCACTCACTCCCCCTTCAGACTCACCCACTCACTCCCCCTTCAGACTCACCGACTCACTCCCCCTACAGACTCATTCACTCACTCCTCCTTCAGACTCACCCACTCACTCCCCCTCCAGACTCATTCACTCACTCCCCCTTCAGACTCACCCACTCACTCCCCCTTCAGACTCACCCACTCACTCCCCCTTCAGACTCACCCACACACTCCCCCTTCAGACTCACCCACTCACTCCCCCTTCAGACTCACCCACTCACTCCCCCTACAGACTCATTCACTCACTCCCCCTTCAGACTCACCCACCCACTCCCCCTTCAGACTCACCCACTCACTCCCCCTACAGACTCACCCACTCACTCCCCCTTCAGACTCACCCACTCACTCCCCCTTCAGACTCACCCACCCACTCCCCCTTCAGACTCACCCACTCACTCCCCCTACAGACTCACCCACTCACTCCCCCTTCAGACTCACCCACTCACTCCCCCTTCAGACTCACCCACCCACTCCCCCCTCAGACTCACCCACACACTTGTCTTTGCTCTCGTAGAACCCGGGGCAGCACTGGTATCTGCGGCGGTAATCAGTCTTCACCGCCTGCCTGTAGGCCGTGCGATACACCACCCTGAAACACAACAGTCTTCCTCTGAGACAACAGTCTTCATCTGAAACAACAGTCTTCATCTGAGGCAACAGTCTTCATCTGAAACAACAGTCTTCATCTGAGGCAACAGTCTTCATCTGAGGCAACAGTCTTCCTCTGAAACAACAGTCTTCCTCTGAGACAACAGTCTTCATCTGAAACAACAGTCTTCATCTGAGACAACAGTCTTCATCTGAAACAACAGTCTTCCTCTGAGACAACAGTCTTCATCTGAAACAACAGTCTTCCTCTGAGACAACAGTCTTCATCTGAAACAACAGTCTTCCTCTGAAACAACAGTCTTCCTCTGAGACAACAGTCTTCATCTGAAACAACAGTCTTCATCTGAGACAACAGTCTTCATCTGAGACAACAGTCTTCATCTGAAACAACAGTCTTCATCTGAAACAACAGTCTTCATCTGAAACAACAGTCTTCATCTGAAACAACAGTCTTCATCTGAAACAACAGTCTTCCTCTGAGACAACAGTCTTCCTCTGAAACAACAGTCTTCATCTGAGACAACAGTCTTCATCTGAAACAACAGTCTTCATCTGAAACAACAGTCTTCCTCTGAGACAACAGTCTTCATCTGAAACAACAGTCTTCATCTGAGACAACAGTCTTCATCTGAAACAACAGTCTTCATCTGAAACAACAGTCTTCATCTGAGACAACAGTCTTCATCTGAAACAACAGTCTTCATCTGAAACAACAGTCTTCAACTGAGACAACAGTCTTCATCTGAATCAACAGTCTTCATCTGAAACAACAGTCTTCATCTGAAACAACAGTCTTCATCTGAGACAACAGTCTTCATCTGAGACAACAGTCTTCCTCTGAGACAACAGTCTTCATCTGAGACAACAGTCTTCATCTGAAACAACAGTCTTCATCTGAAACAACAGTCTTCATCTGAGACAACAGTCTTCATCTGAGACAACAGTCTTCATCTGAAACAACAGTCTTCATCTGAGACAACAGTCTTCATCTGAGACAACAGTCTTCATCTGAAACAACAGTCTTCATCTGAAACAACAGTCTTCATCTGAAACAACAGTCTTCATCTGAAACAACAGTCTTCATCTGAGACAACAGTCTTCATCTGAGACAACAGTCTTCATCTGAAACAACAGTCTTCATCTGAGACAACAGTCTTCATCTGAGACAACAGTCTTCATCTGAAACAACAGTCTTCATCTGAAACAACAGTCTTCATCTGAGACAACAGTCTTCATCTGAAACAACAGTCTTCATCTGAAACAACAGTCTTCATCTGAAACAACAGTCTTCATCTGAAACAACAGTCTTCATCTGAAACAACAGTCTTCATCTGAGGCAACAGTCTTCATCTGAAACAACAGTCTTCATCTGAGACAACAGTCTTCATCTGAAACAACAGTCTTCATCTGAGACAACAGTCTTCATCTGAGACAACAGTCTTCATCTGAGGCAACAGTCTTCATCTGAAACAACAGTCTTCATCTGAAACAACAGTCTTCATCTGAGACAACAGTCTTCCTCTGAAACAACAGTCCTCATCTGAAACAACAGTCTTCATCTGAAACAACAGTCTTCATCTGAAACAACAGTCTTCCTCTGAAACAACAGTCTTCATCTGAGACAACAGTCTTCATCTGAAACAACAGTCTTCATCTGAGACAACAGTCTTCATCTGAAACAACAGTCTTCATCTGAAACAACAGTCTTCATCTGAAACAACAGTCTTCATCTGAAACAACAGTCTTCCTCTGAAACAACAGTCTTCATCTGAAACAACAGTCTTCATCTGAAACAACAGTCTTCATCTGAAACAACAGTCTTCATCTGAGGCAACAGTCTTCATCTGAGACAACAGTCTTCATCTGAGACAACAGTCTTCATCTGAAACAACAGTCTTCATCTGAGACAACAGTCTTCATCTGAGACAACAGTCTTCCTCTGAAACAACAGTCTTCATCTGAAACAACAGTCTTCATCTGAAACAACAGTCTTCATCTGAGACAACAGTCTTCATCTGAAACAACAGTCTTCATCTGAGACAACAGTCTTCATCTGAAACAACAGTCTTCATCTGAAACAACAGTCTTCATCTGAAACAACAGTCTTCATCTGAAACAACAGTCTTCATCTGAAACAACAGTCTTCATCTGAGACAACAGTCT